>JACEIK010000088.1:96403-127685 GCA_018107945.1 Datura stramonium | reverse complement strand
CTTCTTCTTGAGAGAAAGATCAATCTATGGATGTTTGAAGAGGGTGAGGATTTAGGCTAGGCTAATCCCTTTAATCTGACCTTAAGGAATCCCAAAACGACGTTATTTAGGAGTTAGAAGCATAGGAGTTTACCAAAATTCCCAAAACTAATGAAATAAAACCTATAACTAGTAGTTACCACGACCAACAATACGATCCGTAGGTTGATTGTACGACTCGTACTGAGAGTTCTACAATGCCTATTGCAGCTTCACTAAATTGCTCATAACTTTTTACTGAACTCCGTTTGGCACAAGGTCAGATGCGTTGGAAAGAAGACTCAAATATCTTCAATTTGATATGCTGAATCACCCAAAAACATTTTGTAACATGGGATCTATGATCATTTGAAGTTGACCCTTATATGAACCAATACGAAAAACCCAATCGGTAAGAAGGCTCTCAACTCAACTTCGTGCTAGAGGTTCCTTATGACCTTAATTTGCATCCAATGCACTTCTTACACTTTGAAATTAATATTAGCACGTTGTTTCCATAAATTCATCGGGTGTGGTTTTATCCAAAAACCTAGAAGGGTTCCTAACTTAGCCCAAAAGTCTGAGGCATTATAATATATCAACTCACGACTGAACCAATGATTCACACCATCATATAACAACTCGTAACATGATTCATACCACCAACCTATGGTTTCCTCCAGTGACTAATGAGTCCATATTTCCCTAACTCTCTGAACATTTCCACGACTCATACCACGACCCGTAACTCTATCCTTCGAGTCGTACTATTACCCTACAATCATTCACATGATAACTCCAAAGACTTACAATGACTTCTGGCCACGGGTCGTACGCACATACTATGGCTCTTAGAGGGGCCTCGTGGTTGGAAAAAACTTATTTGATCTGGACCATGGGTCTTTCTACGATTCGTAGGTTGAGTCGTACTGAAGTATATTTTTTTTTCCAGCTTTTCCTGCTGATCACACTTCAAATCTCAAGTCTAGTCTTAGGAACTTTTGGGGTTTTACAGTAGACCTGTAATAAAATCCATGTTGACTTCTTCCCACTTCTAAGTAGGAATGCTTATATCCTGAGTCATACTCCCAAGTCTCTGATGTTCATCCTTGACGTATTGATAATTTGGACACTTAGCCCAAATTCTGCAATGTCCTTCTTCATGCCATTCCACCAGTAGACTTCTCGTAGATCATGGTATATCTTGGTGGCACCTGGGTGGATACATTACCTGGAGCTATAAGCTTTCGTTAATATCTGTTGCTTGAAGTCATCTACATCTGGAACACAAAATCTACTTTGGTAACGAAGCACATTATCTCCCCCTTTGGAGAATGCTTCCACCTCCTTTTAGAGGAAACTTTCTTCAACTTAAGTAGGATTTGGTCCTCATCTTTCTTTGACTTAACCTCCACCAAAAAAGTGGACTCTGTTCTATTTTGTACTATGACTCCTGATGTGATGTGAGTTTACATTACTATCGACGCTTAAAAATGAGAAAATAGCATGAACTTAGGTATGTTTATACAGATATGAGGTGCTTTTACTTTGTTTTCAGGAAAAATAGGCGTTGGAGCAAAAATGTGCAAAAGATGCATAAAAGTGCAGAAAATCAGCCAAGTACCAATCTCAGTACGAGCCGTACCGAGATTGTATGAGCTGTACTAAGACTCATGGAAAAATTCAGAAGGTTGAAAAAATGCCAAGGCAAAGTACGACTCTCAATACGAGCCGTACCAAGACGGTATGAGCCGTAACTGGAGTCGTGGAAAATTTTAGAGAAAATTTTCACAACCAGTCTCTTGGTATGGGTGGAACCCATGGATCGTAACATCTACCTATGACCCGTACTAGGAGCCGTGGGGAGCTTCAATGATTCTTAAAGACATGGCAGAAATCAAGATGTAACAAGAAATTACGAGTTGTAGGAGGAAGGTACGGGGAGTACCGCAACACTCGTAGAAAGCTTCAAAAGATGTCAAAGTTCTCAGAGCGAAGCCACAGATGGATTGTACAACTCGTAGGACCATGGTACGAGTCGTACCAGTTGCCAACACTTAGTCAATTCCGCAGCAGCCAAGGAATGTATGAGAGAAAGGTACGACCCATATAATCTTGTTACGGGTCGTATGACTAGTCGTAGGACGAGTTGGCGCCAGATATAGAAATTTCCCTGTTAGCTTAGGAAAAGGTTTCTGATGTCTGTATAAATATCTTTTATGTTTTTTTAGGAGGATGAGAGATTAGTAGACGTGTGATTACATTGAGAGAAGATTTTCAGTTAATTATTTGTGAATTATTATCATGTGGGATCAACACTTGGTTTTCTCAATTGTCCAAGATTTTGTTCATCAATATTAAAAGTAGGTTTTCTTCCCATTATTGTTGTATGTATTAAATTATGTGTTTATCTGTGAATACTAATTACAGTCTTACAATAATGAGAGGCTAAAACCTCCATAATTAGGGCTATGGGAACCATGGTTAATTAATGAAGTAGGGTTACACAAAGTGATTCAAAACCAATGCTAAATGCTTGTATTGTATTCTCTTCATCTTTCAACGTTTCTTAATGGTTCACAATGTTAGGACATGCACGAATTCTTTACTTGCTTGAACCTAAAGAAGTAGAGATTAGGAAAAGAAAATTACAACAAAGCCTTGATTTTTATGATCATTATATGACTTGAGTTGTGTTCACAAGAAAGTTAATTTGAAACATATTGATAACGGTTAGTTTGAAATCTATCATGAGACCTGACGCGTTGTTGAGTATAGTCATCCAATAGGGACGAACTAGTCATTTGGATGAACCCTAGTTATCAATTCTGCAATTAAGCACGGAGATTGATCACGCGTGTATACCCAAAGAAGTTATGAACCCATGGGGAACACTTAGCCTAGTTATTTTCAAATCTTGATAACAACCACAATTGCAATCTTGTTTTATTAATGTTTTTATTTAAAACCCCCAATTTGGAGATAACTTACCAACAAGTTTAAGTACTGGCATTAGTCTATATCTTACCTTATTCCTATTTGGGTTTGACCCCAACCGCTTTGTTGGGTTCTTTATTGACAACGTCCGCTTCATACTTTGCCAGGAAGTGTGAGTTTGAGCGTTATCAAAAAGTGGCGCCATTGCCGGGGAATACAACTGAGATTAGATTAATTGCTTGTATTTAACTTTTGGGTGTTATTTCCCCATTTATGTTTTCTTTGCTTTTTGTTGTGATTCATTCAGGATACAACCGAGGGAGCTACCTTTGCGAACACCCAGATGGAAAACAAGAGGCTGCCGGTGCCCATGTGAGAGATGATGAATGTTGACACAGTAGCAGCCGTATTGATGAACTATGAAGGAGATGGAGTATCGGGGTACACGAAACTGGTAAATGCACTAGAAGGAATGGGATCATATAACTTCATACCAAAGAAGTTAGACCTTGACTTGAAGAATCGTATGACTCCACCAGCAACGCGATCAATGGAGGTACCACCAGTTCTAGAACTGAAGGCATTACCTACCCACCTCAAATACGCATAATTGGGTGAAGACATCACTTTGCCAATGATTATTACAGCCGACTTGACAGACTGGCAAGTAGAATCTTTGGTCACAGTATTAAAAAAGCACAAAAAGGCAATTGGATGGACCATAGCTGACATCATCAGGATCCCTCCAGGCATATGTACTCATAAAATCCAGCTCGAGCCGAATCGCACACCAATTATAGAGCATCACCGATGCCTGAACCCACCAATGCAAGAAGTAGTGAAAAAGGAGATTACCAAGTGGCTAGACACTGGTGTAGTTTACCCCAATTGCGGATAGAAATTGGTAAGTCCAATGCAGTATGGCCAAAGAAATATGGGATCACTATGGTACCCAATGAGAAAAATGAGCTTATAACAACAAGACTAGTCACAGGATGGCGTGTGTGCATGGATTACAGAAAGCTCAACACTGTACCCCGAATGACCACTTTTCGATGCATTCATGGATTAGATGCTTGACAGGCTGAAAGGTAAAGGCTGGTATTGTTTTCTTGATGGCTTTTTGGGGTACAATTAGATCACTATAGCCCTGGAAGATCAAAAGAAAACCACCTTCACTTGCCCTTATGGAACATTTTGTTTCAGGAGAATGCCATTTGGATTGTGCAATGCACCATCCACATTCCATCGCTGCATGATGTCGATATTCGGATATGGTGCAGGTCACCATCAAGGTATTCATGGACAACTTCTCAGTGGTGGGTGACTCATTCGAATCTTTCCTCAAGCATTTGGGCGAAGTGTTGAACAGATGCGAGGAAACTAATCTGGTCCTAAGTTGGGAAAAATGCCATTTCATGGTCAAGGAAGGAATAATGCCGGGTTACAAAATCTCTGGAAAAGGGATTTTGGTGGACAAGGCGAAAATTGAAGTAATAATAGGATTGCCACCACTTATTTTCGTAAAAGGGGTTAGAAACTTTTTAGGGAATGCGAGATTCTATAGGAGGTTCATCAAGGACTTTTCAAAGATTGCACAACCATTGTGCAAATTTCTTGAGAAGGAGGTGAAGTTCGTATTTGTTGAGGCATGTCTAAGGCCTTTGAGTTCCTAAAAGAGAAACTCACCACTGCTCCTATTATTATAGCTCTAGATTGGTCTCTTCTGTTTGAGGTAATGTGTGACGCTAGTGGGATTGCTCTTGGTGCTGTCTTGGGCTAATGGAGAGCGAAGATTTTTCATCCTATCTATTATGCTAGTAAAACACTCAATACAACCCAAAAGAACTACACTGTTATTAAACAGGAGCTGCTAGCAGTGGTCTTTGCATTTAAGAAGTTTTGAGCATACTTACTTGGAACTAAGGTGATCGTTCATACAGAACATGCTTCTTTAAGGTATCTGATGTCTAAAAAGGATGCTAAACTCATATTGATTAGATGGGTGCTGTTGCTCCAAGAATTTGAGTTTGAGGTGAAAGACCGGAAAGGAACTAAAAATCAGGTAGTTGATCACTTATTTGGACTAGAATCTGAGTCTAGAGAAAGAGAGGAGATTGGTATTGATGATGCCTTCCCAGAAGAATAGGTATTAGCTGTATCTCAGGACTTGACTCCTTGGTTCGCTAACTTTTCAAATTATTTGGTCATCAACATGATCCCAACAGATATGACTCCCCACTAGAGGAAGAAGTTCTTATTCGATGCTCGAAGATATTATTAGGACGAACCATACTTATTTCGTATTTGTGCAGATGGGATAATTCGGAGGTGTGTGTCAGAGGTAGAAATATTGAGTATTTTGGAGGCTTGTCACTCATCCCAAGTTGGGGGTCATCATAGTGGTATCCGAACTGCACATAAAATCTTGCAATGTAGGTATTACTTGTGTCACGGCCCGAACGGAAGCCCGGATCGTAGACACGGGACAAGGGACCCTGAGAGACCCCAAGTCGACCCATGACATAATCATACATCTAACTCATTCGATAAACTGAAGGAAAGCATCAATATAATCTCAGCGGAAGTCTAATGCAATCATCACATTAGAATAACATCCGAAGCTAACACATACATAAGTCTGAAAAGCCTCTACTCTGGACAAGTGATTGGACAAGACCCCAATTAACTCAACAACACTGGAACTAAAAACACATAAGGGAACTGAAAGTCTAGCCCTCGAAGGATGAGGACTCACCAACAAAGTAGGAGCTAACTCTGACAACCGACTGCGAGCGGGGCTGAGCCTGAGAGCTGGGGCCTGTATCATGAAACAATATAACATAGAAAGTATGCGATCAGTACGTGGAATGTACCGAGTATGCAAGGTAAGTAAAATCGCTGAAGTAAAATAAATCATTTAAAACATATCATAAGCTTTCAAATTTGAGAGGAAAGAATTATATGCACTCATTCTAAAATCATAATGTTTTCATAGTATGACCATGTATAGTTTCGTAACATCATAACTGACTCGAATGACTCAAAGTTGAAATACGACATTTGTAGAAAAGCTGAACAATGAGTCAAAACTTACTCTTAGAACATGCATGCTTGAAGTAATAATCATGAGTAACGAACATGCAAATCTGAAACATGTAGACAACGGGAGACTCGTCACTTGACCGACATACTACGATAGAGCTTACATGGTCCCGACTATTACATTCAAGTGGGCAGAGCCGTCAAATACCTTGTCAAGGCTAAGGAAGCTACCATGATATCGATATCAAGTTCATGGGCCATTTCGGTCAGGGATAGCTCACAAGGGAGGTCCCAATAATATATATATAGTATCAACCTACGTTGGCGCGTAGTTCTAGGGCATAGGGTGATCGACCCATAGACTGCTCGGTGTTAGATTCTTCTCCTAAAACATGCAATGCTCTACATCATATATAACAAAACTCAATATCGTCTATTGACATAGCTCAACAATGATATCATGCATAAACTCAACATCGTATGAAACGAAGCTCAACATTGTCTATTGACAAAGTTCAATAATGATATCATGCATAAACTCAACATCGTATGAAACGAAGCTCAACATTATTCTATTGACAAAGCTCAATAATGAAATCATGCATAGACTCGACATCATATGAAAACGAATCTCAATGATAACATACATCTCAATTATGAATTCATGCATATGAGAGGTTTTATTTCGAAACATACCACAAGCTCAAATATAAGTGAGAGCATCTACTCCAAACCATGTGGTAAGATTTTTTTAGAGGTACTACATCATCGTACTTGATATAAGGGCCTTGCCTAAAATTTTATCATGCTTGGATCTACTCAATTCATTTTGAAAAAAATCTCATAATCATTGGTAGTTTTAGAAACATGCTTTTCATTATCAAATCTCATCATTATCATACATTCATCATTATTATCTTCTTTCATAAACTTTTTATTCATGGGAATTCAAATTTCATAATTTAGAAAACACAATTTTTGATTGAAAATAATTTAAAATCTTCCCAAGCTTCACAATTCATCACTATAACATAATCTAATCATACCCATGTGTAGAGATTGAAGAGTTATGCAATTGGGTAAACCCCATACTTGATCATAGGTAATTTTCATGATTTGATAGAAATTAGGCATGGGTGTGGAAGGAGACACCCACTCATAACCTTACATACCTGGGAGGGATGATTTTACCACTCCTCTAATTTCCCAAGATGAGATTCCAATGGAAACCTTCAAAACTTGCTTTAAATCCTCTCTTCAAACTCTCAAGTTTGCATACATGGAATGAATTAGCTTAGAATAGATTTTACTCTCTTAAAACCCTGTAAAACGAGCCTTAAACGATGTAGTATAGGCCCCTAGGACTTAGGAATTACTGAAAAGCTATTACTAAGATCGTAGAATTTGCTGACTGCCAGTCCCCACGAGGGACTGGACTACTCGTGACAAGGGTTAATGACTCGTGGTCATGATTCGTCTGGTACACTGCTCAAACCACCAGGGGACCTCACGGAAGACACCACGACTCGTGGTGGGTGACAATGACTCGTGGTCACCATTCGTGGTTTGTACTGCCCAAAGCCTCCTTGCAAAAACTAGTCTAGGCCACGGGAGACCTCACGAGTCATGAGGCCTGACTATGACTCATGGTCATGCCCGTGGTATTCTCAACAAGCCCTGCCCACCTTGATGGACCACGAGTCACCTCACGACTCGTGGTCACTCCTCACGAGTCTCCTCACGATTCGTCCTGTGGCCTGGTGCGAAATTTTAGTTTTTCACCATTTTGACTCCTGGGTTTGATCCTTGGGTTCCCAGGGTATAACAATATCTCCCCCTTTGGCATTTGTCCTTGAATATTAGAAACACTCAGAAACTCAGAAACATGCAACCATCATATGCAGGCACTAATCATTTAAACCAAAAACTTACGGAATGACTACCTCCGAAAAGAACTACATAGCTGAACTGAATTTAGACATCACATACATCTATCATAACATAAATCAAACTTGCGCACATGAACTGAACATGGAACTGATTAGGGAGTTAGGGACAAAAATTGATACTTCAAACTGAAACTGAGCCGATAGGGAATAGGTGAGGGTATTTAGCCATCATAGCCTCTTTGGCCTCCCACGTAGCTCCCTCAACGTGCTGATTTCTCCATAACACCTTTACCGAAGCTACTTCTTTGTTCCTCAGCCGCCGAACCTAAAGATCCAATATTGCAACTGGAATTTCCTCATAACCGAGGCTATCTCCCATACCAATGCTTTCCACCGGGATAACTAAAGATGGATCACCCAAGCACTTTTTCAAGAGTGATACATGAAAGATGGAATAAACTGAAGATAACTCTGATGGCAAGTCCAACTCATATGCTACCTTACCAACTCTTTTTATAACTCGATAGGGACCAACATAGCGGGGACTGATTTTTCCTTTCTTTCCGAATCGCATGTATCCCTTCATAGGAGACACCTTCAGAAATATCCAATTGTCCACCTTAAATTCCAACTCTCTACTCCTCACATCAAGCATATGACTTTTGATGACTCTGAGTGGTTTTCAGCCTGTCCCTTATCAACTAAACCTTCACCATGGCCTCATGACCAAATCAGGCCCTATCATAGCTGCCCCACCAACCTCAAACCATCCAATGGGTGATCTACAACTTCGCCCATAAAGAGCCTCGAACAGTACCATCTGGATGTTAGAGTGACAGCTGTTATTGTAAGCAAACTCGATCAAAGGAAAGTGATCATCCAAAATACCCTTGAAATCCATCACACAAGATCTCAACATGTCCTCGAGGGTTTGAATTGTCTGCTCCACCTGACCATCCATTTGCGGATGGAGCGCTGCTGAGTTTAACTTGAGTCCCAAGCCCTTTTTTGAAAGATCGCCGAAACTGAGAGGTAAACTGAGTACCTCGGTCTGAGATAATAGAAAAGGGCACTCCATGTAATCACACCAACTCCCAGATATACAGTTTGGCATAATCATTCGTTGAATCTATGGTTTTGATCGGTAGAAAGTGTGCAGCCTCGGTCAACCTGTCTATCACCACCTAAATAGAATTGTAGTGTCGGCGAGTACGACGTAGGCCTGTAATGATATCCATATTAATCTATTCCTACTTCCAAGTAGGAATCGTAATATCTTGAAGTATGCCTCCTGACCTTTGATGCTCGATTTTCACTTGCAGACAGTTCGAGCACTTGACTACAAATTCTGCAATATCCTTTTTCATGCCGTTCCACCAATATATTTTCCGCAAATCATGATACATCTTGGTGGCACCCAAATGGATAGAATACCGGGATCCATCTGCCTCATGCAATATTTGGTCACTCAAATTATCAATATCTGGAACACATAGACGGCCCTGGTATCGCAGCACCCCATCTCCCCCTTGGGAGAAGACCTCCACCTTATGGCTTCAACGACTTTTTTCAGTTTTACCAACATTGGATCCTCATCTTATCTGGATTTCACATCCATCACAAAGGAAGATTCCGACCCATTTTGCACAACAACACTGCCATTGGTCGAGTCAACCAATCTAACTCCCAACCTTTCCAGTCGATGAACATCTTTCACCAACTCCTTCTTTCCCTCATCCACGTGGGACACACTCTCCATAGAGAGCCTACTAAGTGCGTCTGCTACCACATTAGCCTTACCTAGGTGGTAAAGGACACTCATGTCGTAGTCCTTTAATAGCTCCAACCACCTCCTTCGCCGAAGATTGAGATCCTTCTACATAAGCACATATTTCAAGATCTTGTGGTCCACAAACACATCTACATGGACCCTATACAAGTAATGCCACCATATCTTCAATGCGAACACCACCGCGACCAACTCAAGATCATGGGTCAGGTAATTCTTCTCATGGACTTTCAACTGTCTTGAGGCATATGCTATCACTTTCCCATGCTGCATCAACACACACCCAAGTCCAATTCTGAAAGCATCACAATACACCACAAAACCATCGGTACCCTCGGGTAGGGTAAAAAATGGTGCTAAAGTGAGTCGAGTCTTCAACTCTTGGAAGATTTTCTCACAAGCCTCCGACCATTGGAACTTTACCTTCTTCTGTGTCAACTTGGTCAAAGGTGCCGCAATAGATGAAAATCCCTCAACAAATCTCCAATAGTAACTTGCTAAGCCCAAAAAGCTCCTAATATCTGATGGGTTCACCGATCTAGGCCAATTCTTTACCACCTTGATTTTATGAGAATCCACCCTTATGCCCTCACTCGATACCACATGGCCCAAAAATGCCATGGAGTCCAACCAAAATTTACACTTGCTGAACTTTGCATACAACTGATGATCCTTAAGGGTCTCAAGCACTACTTTCAGGTGAGCGACATGCTCCTCCTCGCTCCAAGAGTATATAAGGATGTCATCAATGAACACAATCACGAACATGTCCAAATATGCCTTGAACACCCTGTTCATTAGATCCATAAAAGATGCAGGGGCATTGGTTAGTCTAAAAGACATAACAACAAATTCGTAGTGACCATACTGAGTCCTGAAGGCGGTTTTCGGGAAGTCACTCTTCGAACTCTGAGCTGGTGATACCCGGACCTAAGATTAATCTTGGAGAAACACTTGGCGCCCCAAAGCTGGTAAAAAAAATCATCGATCCTAGGTAACGGATACCTATTCTTAACGGTGACCTTGTTCAACTGCCTATAATCAATATACATCTGAAGAGAACCATCTTTCTTCCGAATGAATAGGACTGGTGCACCCGATGGAGACTTACTCGGCCAAATAAAGACCTTATCTAACAGGTCCTTCAACTGATCCTTCAACTCTTTTAGCTCGGCTAGAGCCATTTTGTAGGGAGAAATTGATATAGGCTGCGTGTCGGGAAGAAGATCTATACCGAACTCAATCTCCCGCCCGGGAGGGACACCTGGCAAATCATCAGGAAAGACCTCTGGATACTCACGTACTACTTGGACTGACTGAATAGTCGGGGTTCTGGACTTGACATCCTTAACCCTAACTAGATGGTACATGCGACCCTCAGAAATCATCTTTCTGGTCTTAAGGTAGGAAATGAATCTACCTACAGGCACAATTGAACTACCATTCCATTCTATGATTGGATCACCCGGAAATTTGAACCCTATGGCCCGAATTCTACAATTAACCGAAGCATAGCATGCAAATAACCAATCTATGCCGAGAATAACATCGAAATTGGTCATGGCTAACTCTATCAAGTCTGATGAGGTGACCTTATGAAAGACTGAGACTGGGAAACCTCTATACACCTATCTATCTATAACTGAGTCACCTACTGGAGTGGAAACTGAGAAGGATTATAACAAAACATTGGGATCGACTCCGAAGCTACTAGCCACGTATGGTGTAACGAAAGACAAGGTAGCCTCCAGACCTAGAAAAACATATACATCGATATGGAAGACTTGTAACATACCCGTAACCATATCAGGGGAGACCTCCTACTCCTGACGTAAGCTAAAGCATAAAATCTATTTTGGTGCTGACCGCCAACTATGCTAGTAGATGCCCCCTGATATGCTGAGCGTGGGGGAGGGGCTGTTAAAATAGAAGCAAGGCCTCGGCCCTAACCTGATCCTGCCTCAGAGTTGGACAATCTCGAAGCATGTGTCCAAGCTGCCCACACCCGAAACAAGCGCCTGAACCTGCAAAGCACTGGCCTATGTGCCCTCGACCACATCTGCGACAAGCTGGGATGCTGGAATCTACGGGTCTACTGCTCTGTCCCCTCGAGCCTAATGCTCGCCCTCTCTGATCATGTCTGGGCCTGGATGGAACACTCAATGCCGAAGATGCCAGGGCTGATGTAGTTTGGTGAGTCTACTGTCGGTACCTACCACCAAACCTTTATTGAGAGAATCTGTGATCCTCGGTCCTGGCCCTCTTGGCCTCCCTCTCTCTCGAATGTGCTACCTCCATCTGCTAGGCATACACCACTATGCGGGGAAAATCCATATCCTAGTGAAGCATAGCAATCCAGCACTCCTTTTTAAAATACCCTGCTATACCATACAAAAATCTGCTCACCCGTGCCCTCTGGTCAGTCACTAACTCCGGGGAATATTTCGATAGGCACGTGAACTCAAGGGAATACTCTTGCATTGTCATCCACCCTTGATTCAAGTTCACAAACTCAGCTGCCTTCATCTCCCTCATCTCCCGAGGGAAGAACCGATCTAGTAATGCAACCTGAAACTCCTCCCACGTGATCGGACCTGCTCCTGCGACCCTGCTATCTTTCCATCGGCAAAACCAGATATAAGCAATCCCATTCAACTAGTAGAAGGCCAACTCTGCACACTCAACACTACTCACCCCCATGACTTGGGTGATCTTGACAATCTCATCAATAAAATCATGCGAGTCCAAATATACCTTGGACCCCAGAAACTCCGTCGGGTTCATCCTCAAGAAGTCTCTAATTCGAGATGTCGCTGCATTGCCATTTCGTGGAACATGCACAACGGCCTGCTGATTGACTTGAGCAGTCAAGGCCTGCGCAAGCACCTGAATAATGGCCTGGAAGTCAGCATGAGCGGCTGGCTCCGATGCCTGAACTGGTGGGGCTGTCTTATGCCCATAACCATTTCCATTCTCGTGGCCTTCACCACCTCCATTCCTTCTTTTGTTCATTCCTTGGGGAGCCATGATTCTGCAATCAAGATTAGCACAAATTAGAAGGATAGAAAGTCTTTTCATCACACGACATAGATCATGAAAGAAGGGAACATTTCCTAAACCTCTAGTAGCCTCTTTGTCATAAGTGTGGTGCGCTTCACACCCATGAAAAAGACTCTACTTAATGCGGCTTTTAGACTCCCTAGGACACATCAAACCTATGGCTCTGATACAAAGTTTGTCACGACTCGAACGGAAGCCCGGATCGTAGACATGGGACAAGGGACCCCGAGAGACCCCAAGTTAACCCATGGAATAAGCATATATCTAACTCATTCGATAAACTGAAGGAAAGCATCAATATAATCTCAGCGGAATTCTAATGCAATCATCACATCAAAATAACAACTGAAGCTAACACATGCATAAGTCTGAAAAGCCTCTAGTCTGGACGAGTTGATGGGATAAGACCCCAACTAACTCAACAATACTGAAACTGAAAATACATAAGGGAACTGAAAGTCTATCCATCGAAGGATGAGGACTCACCAACCAAGTAGGAGCTAATTCTGACAACCGACTATGACAGGGCTGAGCCTGGGAGCTGGGGCCTGTATCATGAAACAATACAACATAGAAAGTATACAGTCAGTACGTGGAATATACCAAGTATGCAAGGTAAGTAAAACCACTGAAGCAAAATAGATCATTTAAAACATTTCATAATATATCATAAGCTTTCAAATCTGAGAGGAAAGAATTACATGCACTCATTCTAAAATCATAATCTTTTCATAGTATGACCATGCATAGTTTCATAACATCAGTGTCTATTGGAAAAGCTCAATAATAAAATCATGCATAAACTCGACATCATATGAAAATGAAGCTCAATGATAACATACATCTCAATTATGAATTCATGCATATGAGAGGCTTTATTTCGAAACATACCACAAGCTCAAATATAAGTGGGAGCATATACACCAAATCATGTGGTAAGCTTATTTTAGAGGTGCTACATCATCATACTTGATATAAGGGCATTGACCAAAACTTGATCATGCTTGGATCTATTCAATTCATTTTGAAAACAATCTCATAATCATGGATAGCTTCAGAAACATGCTTTTCATTATCAAGTCTCATCATTATCAGACATTCATCATTATCATACATTCATCATTATTCTCCTCTTTCATGAACTTCTTATTCATGGGCATACAAATTTCATAATTTAGAAAACACAATTTTTAATTGAAAACAATTTAAAATCTGCCCAAGCTTCACAATTCATCAATATAACATAATCTAATCATACCTATGTGTAGAGATTGAAGAATTATGCAATTGGGTAAAACCCCATACTTGATCATAGGTAATTTTCATGATTTGATAGAAATTGGGCATGGGTGTGGAAGGAGACACCCACTCTTAACCTTATATACCTAGGAGAGATGATTTTACAACTCCTCTAATTGCCCAAGATGAGATTCCAATGGAAACCTTCAAAACTTGCTCTAAATTCTCTCTTCAAACTCTCAAGTTTGCATGCATGGAATGAATTAGATTAGAATAGTTTTCCCCTCTTAAAACCCTGTAAAACGAGCCTTAAACGACATAGTATAGGCCCCTAGGACTTAAGAATTGTGGAAAAGCCCTTACTAAGATTGCAGAATTTGCTGACTACCAGTCCCTACGAGGGACTGGACGACTCATGACCAGGGTTAACAACTCGTGTTCATGATTCATCTAGTACACTGCAAAACCACAAGGGGACCTCACAAAAGACACCACGACTCGTGGTGGGTGACTATGACTTGTGGTCACCATCCGTGGCTTCTACTGCCCAAAGCCTCCTTGCCACAACCAGTCTAGGCCATGGGAGACCTCACGAGTCATGAGGCCTGACCACAACTCGTGGTCATACCCATGGTATTCTCAACAAGCCTTTATGGACCACGAGTCACCTCACAACTCATGGTCACGCCTCTCGATTCGTCTTGTGGCTTGGTGCAAAATTTCAGTTTTTCACTATTTTGACTCTCGGGTCTAATCCTTGGGTTCCCAGGGTATTACAACTAGCCCTCTATTAACCAAGATACCTACATTATACCAAGGCATGTGATCTGTGCGAAAGACAGGGTGGCATTACTCGCAAGCATGAGTTACCATTGACCCCTATCTTGGAAGTTGAGTTATTTGATGTATGGGGTATTGACTTCATGGGCCCATTTATTAGCTCATATGGGATGAAATACATCTTGGTGGTGGTGGATTATGTCTCCAAATGGATAGAGGCTATTGCACTACCAAATAATGAAGGAAAAAGTGTCAAAGCATTTCTGCAAAAGCAAATATTCGCTAGGTTTGGTACTCCTAGAGAAATCATCAGGGATGGTGGATCACACTTTTATAACCACATCTTTAGAACCCTTTTGGAGAAATATAGCGTCAAACATAAGGTGGCAACACCTTACCATCCTCAGTCAAGTGGGCAGGTGGAAGTTTCAAACAGGGAGATAAAGACCATTCTAGCTAAAATAGTGAATACTTATAGGACAAATTGTTCTAGGAAGCTCGATGAAGCATTGTGGGCCTATCGAACAACTTATAAGACCCCTATTAGTTCATCTCTATATCATCTGGTCTATGGCAAGTCACTTCATCCACCGGTTGAGTTAGAGAATAAGGCATTATGGGCTCCGAAAAAGCTGAACTTAAATTGGAATGAAGAAGACAAGTCGAGACTTGACCAACTCAATGAGTTAGATGAATTTTGACTTTGAGCTTATGAGAGTGCGACCATTTATAAAGAAAAAATGAAGATTTATCATGATAAGAAGATTGCAAATAAGGATTTCAACACTGGTGATCTGGTCCTACTGTTCAACTTAAGGCCCTGTTTGCATTCCAAAAATTGAAATCTTGGTGGATGGGACCATATAGAGTGGTGAATGTGTCTCCATACAGTGCAGTAGAACTTGACAATAAAGATGGAAAAAAGTTCAAGGTGAACGGGCAAAGGATAAAGCTATATTTGGGAGACATTGAGGAAATAAGAAGAATTGAGGCGGTGTACCGTGATGATGCCTGAAGAATCATGAAACTTATGTCATGCCGCGATGTTAAATCAGGCGTTGCATGGGAGGCAACCCATGGAATGTGAAGTCTAAGTAGCCACAGGTATGTTCCCTTCCTTCTGTTTTATATTCAATGCTTCAGGGACGAAGCATACTTTTTAAAATGGGGAGGGAGTGTACTTGTATTTTCGTGATTTTTTGATTCATTTGAGTGTTTTATTACTGTGTTTCTTTTTCCTCGGGCATGCTACCTAGTAGAATTGTCATGTTTTGGATGTTCTTGTTTAATTAGAAAGTAGCTTTGGAGTACTTAGCCAATAAATTACACTAGTTTTGAAGTTTTGAAAAATTGACCCTGTTTAAAAATTTTGATGGTTAGCTATGTACTTGTTGATTGCAAAGCATGATTTCCGTGGATCTGTTTGTGTTATTTAGTGTATTAGCATGAGTACTTCTTGTTTTCCATGCATAAATCAGATAGGTAGAATGAAGGCAAAATATGTACCATGAGTGAGTGAGGTCTATACCTAGTTCAATACTGCGTAAAGGATCTAGAACTTGCCCGGTTAATCTTTACATAGGTTTTAGATGGTTGGTTAGGAAAGGATCATATCCCCTTTTTGTTGAGCCCATTTAGCTTAAAGTACCCTACCAGAATAATATGATTTCCTTGATCCAGATTTTGGGCCTTAAATGAACCATTTTTCTTTGATTTACTCATTAACCGTACCCATTTTTTATAATGAACCTGTTTTGGCCCTGGTCCCTCCTGGCCATTGTGAACCTCAACATAGACAAAAGTCGTAAGTTGAGAGTGGCTAGAGTAGGGGTGCATAGATCTTGGGGAGATCAAAGAGAAAGAGAAAAGAAAAAAGGTTTAAAAATGAGGTGTGGTGTGACAAGATAAAAGAAGAAAAATTGAAAAGCAGATGCAGAAAGAGGACATGCAAAAGTCTTAAGTTGAGGGTGTTGATGTGTTGTGAGTTTACAACACTTTCAATACTTAAAACTGACAAAATATCATGGACTTAGGTATGTTTACATAGATATGAGGTGCTTTTACTTTGTTTTCAGGGAAAATAGGTGTTGGAGCAAAAATGTGCAAAAGATGCATAAAAGTGCAAAAAATCAGCCAAGGACCAATCTCAGTACGAGCAATACCTTGATTGTATGAGTTGTACTGAGACTTGTGGAAAAACCTTGAAGGATGAAACAATGTGAAGGCAAAGTATGAATCTCAGTACGAGTAGTACCAAGATGGTATGAGCCGTACTGGAGTAGCATAAAACTTTAGAGAAAATCTGCTCAAGCAATCTCTTAGTGCGGGTGAACCCACGGATTGTAACATCTACCTACGACCCATACCATGAGCCATGGGGAGCTTCAGTGATTCTTAAAGTCTTGGCAGAATTCCAGATGCGACAAGTAATTGCGAGTAGTAGGAGAAAGGTACGAGGCGTACCACAACACTCGTAGAAAAATTCAAAAGATGTCAAAGTTATTAGAGTCAAGCCACAGATGGATTATACGAGTCATAGGACCATGGTAAGAGTCGTACCAGTTGTCAACATTTAGTCAATTTTTCAATAGCCAAGGAATGTACAAGAGTTAGGTAAGACCCATACAATTCTATTACGGGTCATATGACCAGTCGTAGGATGAGTCGACGCTAGATATGAAAATTTCCCTGTTAGCTTAGGAAAATGTTTCTGATGTCTATATAAATACCTTTTATGTTTTGTTTTAGTAGGAGAGAGAGGAGTAGACGTGTGATTACATTGAGAAAAGAATTGTTTGAGAATTATTATCAAGTTTCGGAGAGGAATTCTTGAGATNCGGAGAGGAATTCTTGAGATCAACACTTGGTTTTTATCAATTGTTCTTAATTTTAATCATCAATATTCAAAGTAGGTTTTCTTCCAATTATTGTTGTAAGTATTTCATTATGTATTTGTCTATGAATTCTAGTTACATTCTTACAATCATGAGAGGCTAAAACCTCTACAACTAGGGTTGTGGGAACCATAGTGAATTAACGAAATAGGGTTACAAAAAGTGATTCAAATCATTGCTAAATGCTTGTATTGTATTCTCTTCATCTTTAAACATTTCTTAATGGTGCACAACGTTAGTACTTGCCCGAATTCTTTACTTGTTTGAACCGTGAGAAGTAGAGATTAGGAAAAGAGAATTACAATAAAGCCTTGATTTTTATGATCATTGTATGACTTGAGCTGTGGTCGCAGGAAAGTTAATTTGAGACATATTGATAACGATTAGTTTAAAATTGCTCATGAGACCTGACTCAGTGGTTGAGTGTAATCATCCAATAGGATGAACCCTAGTTATCAGTTTTACAAGTAAGCATTGGGATTGATTATGTGTGTATACCCGAAGTAGTTATGAATTCATGGGGAACACTTACTAGTTATTTGCAAATCTTGATAACAACACAATTACAATCTTGTTTTATTATAATTTTTCTTTAAACCCCCCAATTTGGAGATAACTTACTAATAAGCTTAAGTACCTGCATTAGTCTAGATCTTACCTTATTCCCTGCTAGTTCGACCCCACCTCTTTGTTGGATTCTTTATTACCAATGTCAGCTTCATACTTGTCAAGGAAGTGTGAGTTTGAGCGTTATCAAAAAGTGGCACTGTTGCCGGGGAATATGGATGAGATTAGATTTATTTCTTGTATTTAACTTTTGGGTGTTATTTCCCCATTTACATTTTCTTTGTTTTCCTGCTGTGATTCATTCAGGCTAACACCAAGGGAGCTACCTTTGCGAACACCCAGATGGAAAACAAGAGGCTGCTAGTGCCCATGGGAGTGATGATGAATGTTGACGCACTAGAAACCGTCTTGATGAACTATGAAGGAGATGGAGTATCGGGTTACACGGAATTGGTAAATGCCCTAGAAGGATAGGAGTCATATAACTTCAGACCAAAGAAGTTAGACCTTGACTTGAAGAACTGTGTGACTCCTCCAGCAAAGCCATTAGTGGAGGTACCACAAGTTTTGGAACTAGAGGCATTACCTCCCCACCTCGAATATGCATTCTTGGGTGAAGACTACACTTTTCCACTTATTATTGCAGCCGACTTGACAGACTAGCAAGTAGAAGCTTTGGTCATAGTATTAAAAAAGCTAAAAAAGGCAATTGGCTGGACAATAGCTGACATCATCGGGATCCCTCCAGGCATATGTACTCATAAAATCCAGCTCGAGCCGAATTGCACACCAAGTATAGAGCATCAGCGACGCATGAATCCACCAATGCAAGAAGTTGTAAAAGAGGAGATTATCAAGTTGCTAGCAAGTGGGTAAGTCCGGTATAGTGTGTGCAAAAGAAAGGTTGGATTATAGTGGTACCCAATGAGAAGAATGAGTTGATACCAACAAGACCAGTCACAAGATGGCGTGTGTGCATGAATTACAGAAAGCTCAACCACTGGACCCAGAAAGACCACTTTCTGATGCCATATAATGATTAGATGCTTGATAGGAAGGCAGGTAGAGGCTGGCACTATTTTCTTGATGGCTATTTAGGGTACAATCAGATCACTATAGCCCGAAAGATCAAGAGAAGACCACTTTCACCTCCCCTTATGGAACATTTTCTTTCAAGAGATTGATTTTTAGATAGTGCAACGCACCAGCCACATTCCAGCACTACATGATGTCGATATTCTCAAATATGGTGCAGGACACCATCGAGGTATTCATGGAAAACTTCTCAGTGGTGGGTGACTCATTTGAATCCTGCCTTAAGCATTTGGGAAAAGTGTTGAACAAATGCAAAGAAACTAATCTGGTCCTAAATTGGGAAAAATGCCATTTCATGATCAAGGAAGGAATAGTGCTGGGTTACAAAATATCTGGAAAATGGATTGAGGTGGACAAGGAGAAAATTGAAGTAACAGCAGGATTTCCACCACCTATTTTAGTAAACGGGGTCAGAAGCTTTTTAGGGAATACGGGATTCTATAGGAGGTTCATCAAGGACTTTTCAAAGATTGCACAACTATTTTGCAAATTACAGGAGAAGGAGGTGAAGTTCGTATTTGATGATGCATGTATGAAGGCCTTTGAGTTCCTGAAAAAGGAACTCACCACTGCTCTTATAATTATAGCTCTAGATTGGTCTCTTCTGTTTGAGGTAATGTGTGATGCTAGTGGGGCTGCTCTTGGTGTTATCTTGGGCCAACAAAGAGCAAATATTTTTCATCCTATCTATCATTCTAGTAAAACACTCAACACGACCCAAAAGAACTACACTATCATTGAGTAGGAGCTGCTAGCAATGGTCTTTGCATTTGAGAAGTTTCGAGAATACTTGCTTGGAACTAAGGTGATCGTCTGTATAGACCATGCTGCTTTAAGGTACCTGATGTCTAAAAAGGATCCTAAACCCAGGTTGATTAGATGGGTGTTGTTGCTCCAAGAATTCGAGTTTGAGGTGAAAGACCAGAAAGGAACTGAAAATCAGGTAGCTGATCACCTATCTAGACTAAAATCTGAGGTTAGAGAAAGAGAGGAGATTGATATCGATGATGCCTTCCCAGATGAATAGGTAATAGCTAAATCTCAAGACTTGATTCCCTGGTTCGCTAACTTTGCAAATTATTTGGTCAGTGACATGATCCCAGCATATATGACTCCCCAACAGAGGAAGAAGTTCTTATTCGATGCTCGAAGATATCATTGGGACAAACCATACTTATTTCGCATTTATGTAGATGGGATAATTCGGAGGTGTGTGCCAGAGGTAGAAATGTTGAGCATTTTGGAGGCTTGTAACTCATCCCCAGTTGGGGGTCATCATAGTGGTATCCGAACTGGACACAAAAATCTTGCAATGCAGGTATTATTGGCCCTTTATTCACCAAGATGCCTATGATTATGCCAAGGCATGTGATCGGTGCCAAAGACAGGATGGCATTACTCGCAAGCATGAGTTACCATTAACCCCTATCTTGAAAGTTGAGTTATTCGATGTATGTGTATTGACTTCATGGGCCCATTTGTTAGCTCATATGGGATGAAATACATCTTGGTGGTGCTGGATTATGTATCGAAATGGGTAGAGGCTATTGCACTACCTAACAATGAAGGAAAAAGTGTTGCAACATTTCTACGAAAGCACATATTCGCTAGGTTTGGTACTCCAAGAGCAATCATCGGTGATGGTGGATCACACCTTTGTAATTGCCTCTTTAGAATCCTGCTGGAGAAAAATGGCATCAATCATAAAGTGGCAACACCTTACCATCCTCATTCAAGTGGGCAGGAGGAAGTTTCAAATAGGGAGATAAAGACCATTGTGGCTAAAATAGTGAATACTAACCGAACAAATTGGTCTAGGAAGCTCGATGATGCGCCGTGGGCCTGTCAAACAACTTATAAGACCTCTATTAGTTTATCTCCATATCAGCTAGTCTATGGCAAGTCATGTCATCTGCTGATTGAGTTAGATCATAAGGCATTATGAGCTCTGAAAAAGCTGAACTTAAATTGGAATGAAGCAGCCAAGTTGATACTTGACCAACTCAATGAGTTAGCTGAATTCCGACTTCGAGTTTATGAGAGTGAGACCATTTATAAATAAAAAATGAAGATCTATAATGACAAGAATATTGCAAAGAGGGAGTTCAACACTGGTGATCCGGTCCTACTTTTCAACTCAAGGCTCCATTTGCGTCCTAGAAAATCGAAATCTAGGTGGATGAGACCATATAAAGTGGTGAATGTGTCCCCGTAAAGCGCAGTAGAACCTGAGAATAAAGAAGGAAAAAGGTTCAAGGTTAAGGGGCAAAGGATAAAGCTATATCTAGGAGACATTGAGGAAATAAGAGGAATAGAGGCAGTGTACCTTGATGATGCCTGAAGAATCATGAAAGTTATCTCATACCGCAATGTTAAATCAGGTGCTGCATGGAAGGCAATCCATGGAAGGTGAAGTCTATGTAGCCATAGGTATGTTCCCTTTCTTCTTTTTTATATTCTATGTTTCGGGGATGAAACATGCTTTTTAAAAAGGGGAGGGGGTGTACTTGTGTTTTTGGGATTTTTGGATTCGTCTGAGGGTTTTTCTTTCTTTGTTTCTTTTCCATCGGGCATGCTATCTATAGAACTTGAATTTTTAGGATGTTCTTATTTAATTAGAAAGTAGCTTAGGAGTACTTAACCAATAAATTGCACAAGTTTTGAAATTTTTAAAAAATTAACCCTGTTTAAAAATTTTGATGGTTAGATATGTACTTGTTGATTGCAAAGAATGATTTCTGTGGATATTTTTGTGTCATTTAGTGTATTAGCATGATTAGTTCTTGTTAGCCATGTATAAACCGTACAGGTAGAGTGAATGCAAAACATGTACCATGAGTGAGTGAGGTCTATACCTAGTTCAATACTACGTATAGGATCTAGAACTTGCCCGGTTAGTCTTTACATAGGTTTTAGGATGATCGGTTTGAAAAGGATCATAGGCTATTTTTGTTTAGCCTCTTTTAGCTTAATGTACCCTACCAGAATAACATGATTCCCTAGATCTCTATTTTGAGCCTTAAATGAACCATTTTTCTTTGATTAACTGATTAGCCGTACCCATTTAATGAACTTGTTTTGGACCTGCTCCCTCCTTGGACATTGTGAACCTCAACATAGGTGAAATGTCTAAGTTGAGGGTGGCTAGAGTAGGGGTGCATAGATCTTGGAGAGATGAAAGAGGAAGAGAAAAGAAAATGGGGAGAAAAAGAGGTGTGGTCGATAAGACAAAAGAACAAAAAAAGAATAAAAGTTTAAACGAGGATTCAAAAAGAGAAAAATGAATGAAATTTTGAAAATACACCACAATACAATTGCATAAAAATGGTGAAAAGTGAGGAAAAAGTTGAAAAAGCAAAAAGGGTGAAAAAAAAGTGAAAAGAGAAGCCACATGTATGTAGTGACAAGGAGGTTTTAGTCAGTAAAAGGATTCCATATCTACCATACCCAGACCGAAAGCCTACATTACAACTCGAATCAAGTCTTATAGTGATCCTAGCCAGGCCATCCGAAGAGCCGAAGTAGAGAAATAAGGGAAAGCTTATGGTATCCGATGTGGTATCTGGAACATTCTTGAAAGGGTCAGTGTCTTACTTGTTTAGTCCCATATTTCATATTATTTTTTATCTGTGAATGGGGGACTTCATTTAGTGTGAAGCTACATGGTTTGTGTTCGATTCGGCCAGTTGTCCATGTAAAAAACATTGGTGATGACTTGACTATTTGCTAATAGCTAGATGACATATCTTGATCTCTATTTATCATGGTTAGTAGTTACTTGATGTGCATATGCTGATTTGGTTTACTGGAAAAAGTGTCAAAAGCTATTTGAGTTTATGGAGCAAATTTTGATTGATGGTTGGCTGTAGTATCCTAGGTTTATTTTGTAGTTAAGCATCATTTTTATTTTTTGTTTTCCTTACTTGAAGACATGCAAAAGTCTTAAGTTGAGGGTATTGATGTGCTATGAGTTTACAACACTTTCGACGTTTAAAACTGAGAAAATAGCACTGACTTAGGTACGTTTATACAGATATGAGATGCTTTTACTTTGTTTTCAGGGAAAATAGGTGTTGGAGCAAAAATGTGCAAAATATGCATAAGAGTGCAGAAAATTAGCCAAGGACCAATCTCAGTATGAGCCGTACCTTGATTTTATGAGTCATACTAAGACTCGTGGAAAGACTCAGAAGGCTGAAAAATGTGAAGGCAAAGTACGACACTCAGTACGAGTAGTACCAAGATGGTACGAGCAGTAACTGGAGTCATGAAAAACTTCAGAAAAAATTGCACAAGTAGTCTCTTTGTATGGGTGGAACCCACAGATTGTAACATATACTTATGACCCGTACCATGAGCTGTGGGGAGCTTCAGTGATTCATAAAGACTTGGAAGAATTCCAGATGTAACAAGCAATTATCGCAGGAGCAAGGTACGAGGCGTACCGCAACACTCGTAGAAAAATTCAAAAGATATCAAAGTTCACAGAGTTAAACCACAAATGGACTGTATGAGTCGTAGGACCATGGTATGAGTCATACCAGTTGTCAACACTTAGTCAATTTTGCAATAGCCAAGAAATGTACGAGAGCCAAGTACGACCTGTACAATCCTATTACGGGTTATATGACCAGTTGTAGGACGAGTCGGCATCAGATATGGAAATTTCCCTGTTAGCTTAGGAAAATGTTTTTGATGTCTGTATAAATACCTTTTAGGTTTTGTTTTAGTCAGAGAGAGAGGAGTATACTTGTGATTACATTGAGAAAAGTATTGTTTGTGAATTATTATCAAGTTTTAGTGAGCAATTCTTGAGATCAACACTTGATTTTATCAATTGTTCTTAATTTCTTTCATCAATATTCAAAGCAGGTTTTTCTTCCAATTACTGTTGGAAGTATTTAATTATTTGTTTGTCTATGAATGCTAGTTACAATCTTACAATCACGAGAGGATAAAACTACCACAACTAGGATTGTGGGAACCATTACACAAAGTGATTCAAAACCAATGCTAAATGCTTGTATTGTATTCTCTTCATCTTTAAACTTTTCTTAACGGTGCAGAATGTTAGGAATTTCCCGAATTCTTTACTTGCTTGAACCTAGAGAAATAGAGATTAGGAAAAGAGAATTACAAAAAAGCCTTGATTTTTATGATCATTGTATGACTTGAGCTGCGGTCGCAAAAAAGTTAATTTGGGACATATTGATAACAGTTAGATTGAAATCGCTCATAAGACCCGAACCGGTGATTTATTATAGTCATCCAATAGGGAGGAACCAATCATTTGGATGAACCCTAGTTATCAGTTCACAAGAAAGCATTGGGATTGATCATGTGTGTATACCCGAAGTAGTTATGAACCCATGGGGAACACTTACCCTAATTATTTGACATATCTTGATAATAACCACAATTGCGATCTTGTTTTATTATTATTATTCTTTAAACCTCCCAATTTGGAGATAACTTACCAATAATTTTAAGTACCGACATTAGTCTAGATCTTACCTTATTCCCTATGGGTTCGTCCCCAACCTCTTTGTTGGGTCCTTTATTGACAGCGTCAGCTTCATACTTTCCAGGAAGTGTGAGTTTGAGGCAATCGAGGATGAGTCTGAGTTCCTTGATGAAGTCTGAGTAGTCAAGAGACTTGTGTGGTGCCGCGACATTAAATCAGGCGCTTCTCGGGAGGCAACCTATGAGGTGGTCTAGTGAATTCTAGGTAATCGAATCACATGTGTTGTGCCGTTACGTTAAATCAAGTGCTTCTTGGGAGGCAACCCAAGTTTATTGATTTATGTGTGCTCAGTGTGCAGGAGAAACAAAAACAGGTGGCAAAAAAATTATAGAACGGACTGGTGCTACAGTTCTCAATACGACTCATAAGAGGATTGTACGGGCTGTAGTACGAGTCATGGTGAGAAGAATAGATGTATCTTAGTTTATAAGTTTAGGGTACTGTTTGTTCTACGACTCGTAACTTCATTGTACGGGTCGTAGTACTCATTGTAGTTATGAACTACGCAAGGCATGAACCTCTAATTAAGAGTGACCTACGAGTCATGGTACGGGTCGTACCTTTGTGGTACGAGTCGTAGGATGTGCTCGTAGGTCCTCAGGTAAGTTTTCTAAACATATCTATTATGAGTACTAGGGACGAGTCATAGGTCCTCTCTACGACTCGTGGTACGAGTCGTGATGGGCCAAATTGCTTAAAATAAACCAACTTGGCCAAGATTTTTTAATCTGCCTTAAAACTATTTAAACTTCAAAATTGCCGGACCCTTCTCCCATGTTCTAAAACTTGAACCCACGAGCACTCCTACGACTTCCCTCACACCCATAACTCAAGAGCAAAATCAATTGAGCAAGATTTTTTCTCGATTAAGATTGCTAAAGTCGGTTCCAAGCCCAAGTCACTAAACACGCATGAAGTGAGAAATATTTTGCAGCATTCAAGTAAGTTATTATGCTTTGAATCGGGTAAAGACACCTTTGTGTTTGTGAAAACTTGTTTACTAACTGGGAGTCCTCAAAAAAGCATGAAAATATAGGAGGATATTGATCAAGGATGTGCAAAATAAATGTGCTGACTGGGTAGGATTCGAACATGTTAAAAATTGAACATGAACTGCTATAAATTGAGTTACGGGTTGTGAATAAAAACGGGAGGAATGGGTAGTTGTAAACACGTGAAGAATGCATGCCCAGACATGGGGAATTCTGAGTACCCAAAAAAAATGAATTCACCCGCAAACTAACTTCAAATTGAGGCAAGGACCGGCTTCACAAGCCTTCCTACGACTCGTGGTTTCACACTATAACTTGTAGGATGGCTCGTTGTGACTGTACCAAGCCAAATGTGCAAAAAGTAAGAGGTACGAAACCTAGTATGGCCCAAAGTATCCTGCTACGAGTTGTACCTGGTAATCGTACTAGGAGTCTGAAATGGGTTAAGTCCAAAAGTGATAGTGCGATCCTTCCTATGACTCGTGGAATCGACTTACGAGTCGTACCATAAGTTATTGAAAAATACAGAACATTGGCTTTCAAGGGGCATCCTCATATGACTCGTGTTACGGATCATACCTTCATGGCATGAGTCGTACCTCAGAGTCGTGACTTTGATCTAAGACATTACGAATCTCAATATGGATCGTACCTACAAGGTACAACTCGTACTGTAGACCCGTAAAAAATTATTGAGGAATTTTTTCTTATTTTCTTTTTCTCAAATTTGGAATTCTAACCCTTTTTCTCCGCAGGTACAATGACTTAGAAGAGGAAAGCATCCAAAGAAACTGTTCAGAGGGCATTGATAGATGAAACCTCCAAATTTGAACATGCGGGCAACACACCTAGTGGTTAGTTGGAGGATTATAGGGTTGATATATCTGAAACTGATGGGACCCAAACCACTAGGGAAAAAGCTAAAGCCCAAGCCAAGGAGGCCACTGCCATATAAGCTGGTGCTCCTCAGTCTGAGGAGGGAGTTGAGGAAAGAGCCCAAGAGCTTGGAAGTGGCTCTAGTGATGATGAGGGTCTGAGGAGGCCTAATCCGGTGATGGAGACAATGAGTCCGGATTTGAGAAGGAGGCAACTAGTGCCGAGCAAGAGCATACTGCACCTAGGGAGAACCGTAGCGTTCGGTGGAGAGTACCAGGAGCACCGGAGATCTATGAACAGGATATTGCTCACACCGCCAAGAAAAAACCCAGGCAGAGTATTTATGAAGAGCCGCGGATCCTCACCTATGCACTGAATGAGGTGGAGGAGATGAAGTAGATATTCAGCTACAATGGGTTCGATTGGATGGCTAGAACCCTAGATCAATACACGTTAGAGATCATCCAAGAGTTTTATGCTAATTATTTGGCGACCATGGAGAAGAAAGCAAAGAAAGGGAAAAAGTTGAAAGATCATCCCAAATTAGAGAGCGTCATGGTACGTGGCCTCACTATCGATATATCCAAGCGCACTATTTCTCAGGTATTATATGGTCCCCAATTCATGCCACCACACACTGCACCATAGTATGACTATCGGGTGGATGCCATGAAAAAGATCAAGCAGTTAGGCATTGACGAGAGGTGGAGGCAGATTCAATGGCTGTCTCGGTTATTGCTAAGGATAAGGAGGAAGCGGAATGAGTCACTAGAGGAAAGAAGGTCACCAAGAATTCATTAAACTTCATAGCAAAAGCCTATTGGACATTACTTTGCCACCGGTTGGCCCCAACTGTGAATGAAAATATACTCAGTGTAGACAGATCAACGTTGGTGGCATGTATCATGTCCATATGCCCCATCAATATCCCAAGGGTCATTGCGGAGGATATTTAGGATCGGGCTATGGGATTGGGCTCTACCATCCCATTCCCAAATCTCGTATTCAAGTTTTGCATAGAGGCAGGTATGAAGGTGCATCATGGTGAGGAGCGGTTGATCAGAGGACAACGAATAGCATATATTAGCTTAATTCGGGATGAAATGAACTTGGTAAGCCGAGCATGACTTTCTACCACAGTCCCAGTACCATGGACAATTGGGGGCGAGCAGGTGAATGCCCCCACGTCACAAGAGCAGCTTGAGACATTGGCTATAGACGCCGGTCATTCAAAGGTAGCTCCCAGCACCTTCGCCGCACCACCTATAGGCCTTCTGAGCCAGACTCCAATCGGATACTGCTAGTGCCTCAGGAATTTCTCTAGAAGATGGCCAAGAGACTGACCCTAATTGAAAAGAAGGTACAATGTATGATGGAGAACGTGAAGCCTTGGGTGAAGGATGAGGTTGAGGCGGCTACACGGGTCCTAAACGCCAGTCTAGATAGCTTTGAGAGATGCTTCAATAAGCGCATGGCCGAGCAGACTAACACTAACAACCTCCATAAGTAGTTGGGGGCTCTTCGGAGCCAAGTGGCCAAACTGTCATCATGACAACTGGCAATTCTAGCAACCCCCACTCTTTCTGACCTTGACATTGGTATAGATGAGGAACTTAATTTGGCAGCGTATTGGCACCCAACAGCAGCTGAGAGAGAAAAAGGAAAAAAGAGGGTCTTTGAGGATGTTGGAGATGAGACCCTAAAGAAGAAGAGAAATAAAGAAAAGAAAGAGTGCAAGAGGGCGAGATTGGAGAGCCAGAAGACTCACGACAAGCATAGATTAGAGCTTCTTGAGAGAGCGAGAGGAGCGGGTAGCTCCACCACTGCTCATGTTGAGCTTATGGGTGGCACGAACCCTTTGAGGTGAGCCACATTCAGCCTTAGTGATTCTAGAGGTCATAGAAGCGAGCGCTACTGCTGAGGGGGTAACCATTCCCCCTATTGATACACCATTAAGTGCGCCGGCCATGACTAGTGCCACGACTTCAGTGGAGGTACTATCTCCGCAGGATGCTGGGAGAGATTACTGCGCCACAGGTATGTTCCCTTCCTTCTGCTTTATATTTTATGCTTTGGGGACAAAGCATGCTTTTTAAAAGGGGAGGGGGTGTACTTGTATTTTTGAGATTTTTGGATTCGTCCAAGGATTTTTCTAGCGTGTTTCTTTTCCCCCAGGAATGCTATCTAGTAGAACCAGCATGTTTAGGATGTTCTTGTTTAATTAGGAAGTATCATAGTATTACTCAGCCAATAAATTGCACTAATTTTGAAGTTTTGAAAAATTGACCCTGTTTAAAAATTTAGATAGTTAGCTATGTACTTTTTGATTGCAAAGCGTGATTTCTATGGATCTTTTTGTGTAATTTAGTGTATTAGCATGAGTAGTTCTAATTAGCCATGTATAAACAGGACAAGTTGAATGGATGCAAAACACGTACAATCAGTGAGTGAGGTCTATAACTAGTTCAATATGCGTAGAGAATCTAGAACTTTCCCGGTTAGTTTTTACATAGGTTTCGTGATGGTTAATTAGGAAAGGATAATATGCCATATTTTTAGCCCATTTTAGCTTAAACCTATCAGAACAATATGATTCCCTTGATCATGATTTTGAGCCTTAAATGAACCATTTTTCTTTGATTAGCCGATTTACCATACACTTTTTTTTTTATAATGAACTATTTTGGCCCTAGTCCCTCTGTGGACATTGTGAACCTCAACATAGGAAAAATACATAAATTTAGGGTGGCTAGAGTATGGGTGCATAGATCTTGGGGAGGTCAAAGAGAAGGAGAACAGAAAAAGGTGCAAAATGAGGTGTGGTATGATAAGACAAAAGAAGAAAAAGAGAAGAAAAATTGAAAAGAAGATGTAAAAAAAGAAAAATAAACAAAACTTTGAAAACACACCACACCCATACAATTGCATAAAATGGTGAAAAGGAGGAAAAAGTTGAAAAAGCAAAAAGGGTGAAAAAAAGTGAAAAGTGGAGTTACATATATGTAGTATCAAGGAGGGTTTAGTCACTAAAAAGATTCCATATCTACCTTACCTAGCCCGAAAGCCTATATTACAAGACGAATCAAGTCCTATGGTGATCCTAGCCTGACCATCCGAAGAGCCGAAGTAGAGAAAATAAGGGCAAGCCTATGGTATTCGATATGCAGTATTTGGAAATTTCTTGTGAGGGTGAGAGTCTTACTTTTCTAATCCCATGTTTCATATTTTTATATATCTATGAGTGGGGACTTCATTTTCTATGAGGTTTACTTGGTTTGTGCTTTATTCTACCAGTTGTTCGTGTGAAAAGCATTGGTGATAACTTGACTATCTACTAATAGCTAGATGAAATATCTTGATCCCTGTTTATCATAGTTTGTGGTTACTTGATGTGCATATGGTGATTTGGTTTATCGGACAAAGGATCAAAAACTATTTGGGTTTATGGTGCAAATTTTGATTGATGGTTGGTTGTCGTATCCTAGGTTTTCTAGTAAAGTGACATTTCTAGTTTTTTTTGTTTTCTTTGCTTGAGGATATGCAAAAATCTTAATTTGAAGGTATTGATGTTCCGTGAGTTTAAAGCACTACCGACGCTTAAAACTGAGAAAACAACATAGACTTAGGTATGTTTATAGGGATATGAGGTGCTTTTACTTTGTTTTCAGGAAAAATAGGTGTTGGAGCAAAAATGTGAAAAAGATGCATAAAAGTGCAGAAGATCAGCCAAGTACCTGACGACTATTCCCGCAAGTGTACGGGTCGTGCAAGTAATATAGTGNAGCCTCAGCCATCATCTCCGTGACTTTGACGCTCATCCTTTCTAGAGCCTCTCCATTCTCTTCTAGCTGAATTCTCACTGCTTCCATCGCCTCCTTTATTGCTTCTGTTTGCTCAAGCATCTGTTTTAGCATGTCTTCTATTCGAGCTTGGCATCCCAAGTCTTCATTTTCATCATGCCTATATTCAGCAAAAACAACAGAAGGATCATAGTAGGGGCTTGGGAGATGGGAGTATGCATTCGGACAGCCATCCCAATGGCCATCTTGACCACCACATATATTGCATATGTTACAGTGCTGCCACAAGTGGGGTCCTCCGCAATTCAGACAAGACTCATCAAAGTAAGAGTATCACCATTTAACCCATTTATATTCCATGATGCCATGTTAAGAAGTGTATCAGATTAAAAACTAAAAATAAAATAAATCTAAAACTGATAAAGATTTTTTTTCCAACACTTAAGAAAATTTAAAAATCACACAAAAATAGATAAATTATCAAAACTTCGCCGAGTCCCCGGCAACGACGCCAAAAACTTGATGCGACGTGATTCCGCAAGCGTACGGGTCGTGCAAGTAATATAGGGGCTCTTTTTAAGAACCGAAATGTCGAACCCACAGGGACTGGACCAACTCAGCTAACTATCTAGTTCAAGTGTGATATTAAATACCAAAAATGTTGATTATAGAAGTTCTTGAGAAGGTTTAATTAAGTCTAATTTTGGTCAACGAAATATTCTGAATTCACTCTAGGAGCAACATAGAGTTAAAACCAGATAATCATGCGCTATTACG
>JACEIK010000088.1:76998-90017 GCA_018107945.1 Datura stramonium | reverse complement strand
TACATAAAATCACATGAAAATGTATATAATTAATTAGCTAAACAAGACTAAATTAAGATATAAAGCATCACTCGGGCATGCTATTTTGCCCGAGATCAGTACCAATCTCAATACGAGTAGTACCTAGATTGTACAAGTCATACTAAGACTAGTGGAAAACCTCAGAAAGATGAAACAATATGAAGGCAAAGTACGATTCTCAGTACGAGCCGTACCAAGATGGTACGATTCATAACTGGAGTCGTGGAAAACTTCTGAGAAAATTTGCATAAGCAATCTCTTGGTACTGGTGGAACTCATGGACCATAACATCTACCTACAACCCATACCAGGAGATGTAGGGAGATTTAGTGATTCATAAAGAATTGGCAGAACTCTAGATATAACAAGAAATTACAAGTCATAGGAGAAAGATACGAGGCATACCACAACACTCGTAGAAAACTTTAGAAGATGTCAAAGTTCTCAGAGCTAATCAATGGATAGATTGTACAATTAATAGGACCATGGTACGAGTCCTACCAGTTGCCAAGAATTAGTCAGTTCCGCAGCAGCCAAGAAATGTACGAGAGCGAGGTACGACCTATACAATCCTGTTACGGGTCGTATGACCAGTCATAGGATGAGTCGGCACCAGATATGGAAATTTTCCTGTTAGCTTAGGAAAATGTTTCTGATGTATGTATAAATACCTTTTATGTTTCTTTTAGGAGGAAGATAGATCAGTAGATGTGTGATTACATTGAGAGAAGATTTTTAGTTAATTATTTGTGAATTATTATAAAGTTTTATAGAGCAATTCTCTGGATCGACACTTGGTTTTCTATATTGTTCTTGATTTTGTTCATCAATTTTCAAAGCAGGTTTTCTTCCAATTGTTGTTGTAAGTATTTAATTATGTATTTGTCTATGAGTACTAATTACATTCTTACAATCATGAGAAGCTAAAATCTCCACAACTAGGGTTGTGGGAACCATGGTGAATTAACAAAATAGGGTTACACAAAGTGATTCAAAACAAATGCTAAACTCTTTTATTGTATTTTCTTAATCGTTAAATGTTTCTTAACAGTGTGCAACATTAAGACTTGCCCGAATTCTTTATTTTCTTGAACCTAGAGAAGTAGAGATTAGGAAAATAGATTTACAAAAATGCGTTAATTGTTATGATCATTGCATGACTTGAGCTGCGGTTGTAGGAAAGTTAATTTGGAACACATTGATAACAGTTTGTTTGACATCGCTTATGAGACCTGATCTGGTGATTGAGTATAATCATCCAATAGTGACGAACCAATCGTTTGGATGAACCGTAGTTATCAGTTCTACAAGTAAGCATTGGATTTGATCACGCATGTATACCCGAAGTAGTTATGAACCCATGGGGAACACTTACCCTAGTTATTTAAAAATCTTGATAATAACCATAGTTATGATATTTTTTTATTGTTTTTCATTAAACCACCCAATTTGGAGATAACTTACTAATAAGTTTATGTACCGGCATTAGTCTAGTTCATACCTTATTCCCTGTGGGTTCGACCCTAACCTCTTTGTTGGATTCTAATTTATTGAAAACATCCACTTCATATGTTACCAGGGAGTGTGAGTTTGAGCATTATCAACTCCATCCTTTTCTGAATCTATCAACCAAAATCCTAGCTGAGCTAGCTTGTGAATATATTTTTCCAACTCTTTCTTATCATCCTCAATATGAGCAACATTCCCCATGGAAAACCTACTAAGGGCATCAGACACTTATTACCTTTACTCGGGTGATACACCACGCTCGTATCATAATCTTTCAATAATTCTAGCCATCTCCTCTAAAGAAGTTTCAAATCCTTCCGACTAAACACATATTGCAAGCTTTTGTGTTTAATGAACACATCTACATGAACGCCATAAAGGTAGTGCCTCCGAATCATTAAGGCAAATACTACCACTGCTAGCTCAAGATCATGAGTTAGATAGTCTTTTTCATGAATTTTGAGCTTTCTAGAGGCATATGCTATCATGAGTAGTGTGGTGCGCCAGTTCTGTTTGTAAGAAAGAAAGATGGTTCCCTACGTATGTGTATAGATTATCGGCAGTTGAATAAAGTTACTATGAAGAACAAATATCCCCTTCCAAGGATAGATGATTTGTTTGATCAACTGCAGGGGGCGAAATATTTCTCCAAGATTGACTTAAGGTCCGGGTACCATCAAGTGCGAGTTCAGGAGAAAGATATCCTGAAGACAACTTTCAGGACCAGGTATGGTCATTTTGAATTCCTAGTTATGTCCTTCAGGTTGAAAAATACCCCAGTAGTGTTCATGGATCTGATGAACAACATCTTCAGGCCATATTTAGATCTATTTGTGATAGTGTTCATTGATGATACTCTAGTATATTCATGCTCAAAAGATAAACACAGAGATCATCTGTGAATGGTACTCCAAATCCTCAGAGACCGCCAGTTATATGCAAAGTTCTCGAAATGTGAGTTCTATTTGAATTCCGTAGCTTTCTTGGGCCATATTACATCAAATGCTGATATTCAGGTTGATTCCAAAAAAAAATTTGATGTAGTCAAGACATGGCCTAGACCCACAACTCCAACTGAACTTTTTTGTTTTCTAGGATTAGCCGGGTATTACAGAAGGTTCATGCAAGGATTTTCTATCCTATCATCGCCATTGACCATATTGACTCTTAAAGAAGCCAAATTCCATTGGACCGAGGCCGAGTTTCCAGGAGCTAAAAAAAGGGTTGACATCTACACCAGTATTGGCCTTACGGAAGGTTAATAGGGTTATTCTATATACTGTGACGCTTTAAGCATTGGGTTAGGGTGTGTTCTGATGCAACATGACAAGGTGATTACCTATGCTTCGAGGAAGCTAAGGAAGCACAAAAAGAACTACCCCACCATTATTTAGAGTTAGCTGCAGTGGTTCATGCCTTGAAAATATGGAGGAATTATTTGTATGGTGTGGATGTGGACATCTTTACTGATCATAAAAGCCTCAAGTATATCTTCACGCAGAAAGAGTTGTATCTACGACAAGCATCGCTGACTAGAATTACTGAAAGACTATGATGTGACCGTCTTGTATCACCTAGGGAAGGCCAATATTATAGCCGATTCCCTTAGCCATAGATCCATGGGCAGTTTAGCATATTTGAGGTAAGAATTGTGGGAAATGGATCGAGACCTACACTGGTTAGCTAGTTTAGCAGTTTGAGTAGTAGATTCAGAGGATAATAGGGTTGTGATTCAGAATACAACAGTATCATCTCTGGTTATAGAGGTAAAGAAGCGGCAGTACGAGGATCATAGTTTGGTACAGTTCAGTGACAAGGTTCAACAAGGAGAACTATCGGCCTTTGAGTTGCCAAAAGATGGGGTCTTGAGATTCAAAGGTCGACTCTGCATTCTAGATGTAGCAGGGCTCCACCAGCAGATCATGGTATAGGTACATTATTCTCATTACTCTCTTCACCCAGGCTCGACAAAGATGTACCATGATATAGAAGAGATATATTTGTGGCCATGAACGAAGAAAAGTGTGGTTGAATTTGTAGCACAGTATCCTAATTATCAGCAGGTAAAAGCCAAACATCAGAAACCTAGCGGATTGACTCAAGAGATAGAGGTACCTCTGTGGAAATGGGTAGAAATTAACATGGACTTTGTAACAGGGTTTTCACACCAGGCGTTAATTCGACTCCATTTGGGTCATCATCGACAGACTGACGAAGTTAGCCTATTTCTTGCCAGTCAGGACTACATTGTCAGTCAAAGACTACACTGAGTTATATTCTAATAGAGGGGCACAATTAACAGCTAGGTTATGGCAGTCATTTAAGAAAAGTTTGGGGATGCAGGTTAATTTGAGTACAACATTCCACCCCAGACATGTTACACCCTTTAAAACGCTATCGATTAGTAAGTGTACACATGGAATTGTGAAGAGAAAAGAGAGCTTGATGCATGTAGGAAAATCATTGAAAGTAGGATGGGACGGGACCAGTGCGCACAGGGCCAGCACAACGCGCTAGCCAGCAGAGCACTGGCCAACGCAGAACACTAGGCCTGTTGGTGCCTTAAGAGGCGTGACGCGCAGGGAGGCTGGCGCTATGGGCAGCGCGGCGCACCCCCTGTCACCGCCATTAGTATATATAAAGCCCCTATTTTCACTTTGAATCAATTATAAACATTTTCCCTCTGCCAGAGATAATAGAAAACGTAATTTTCATTTAGTTTTCATCTGATTACACTGTCAAATGCCGTCCAATATCAAATTAACTCTAGGTAACGAGTTCTAGGCCTACGAGAAGCATTAATACAAAGTAATTTCTCAAAAATTTGCTTGTAAAATCAAAACTCCGTTGATTAAAAGTTGCCAGAATTGTCTCAAATTGACTCCTAAATGGCCACGGGCCTTAGGTGAGTACTTCTTCCTTCTGAGCTCTCAAGAAATTGCTAGTTTTTCGCCGAATTGTTTAGAGTTGAATTGTAGTTACTATTATTATTAAAAATTATTATTATTGCCGAGTTTAGTATTGAAATTACCCCTATTCTCCCAGTATTAGGGATGCAATTGGATTATACCAGCGGTCGCTAATCAAACAAAAGTCGGCACTTGAGGTATGTAAGGCTATCCTTTTCGAAATGTTATGTTCGTCATAAAGTTAGTATTACTTTTGTAACTACAATATCTCAGAGTAACCCTATTGTGGTCAGTTGTTATGAACAGAATCGAGAATACACTAATGATATAGTAACCCTCTTAGAATTAACCCTAGTTAAATTAGTTTCCCTTACGACGTTTGGGTTATTAGATGTTAGCGCCTGAGGGCCATAGTGAGTTCTATTATATTGAGGCTGCAAAGTCCATATTGAGTTCTATCAGATTGAGGCCACGATGGCCATATTAAGTTCTATTAGATTGAGGCCGCGAGGGATATATTGAGTTCTATTAGTTTGAGGCCGCGAGGGCCATATTGAGTTTTATCAGATTGAGGCTACGAGGGCCATATTGAGTCCCATCAGATTGAGGCCGTGAGGTCTATAATGACTTTTATAAGATTGAGGCAGTGAGGGACTTCTTGAGTTACCCCAGATAAAGGCTATGAGGGTCGTATCCAGCTACAACATTTACATTATAACCCATAGTCAAGCCAAGGATCGGGGTCCAATTGTATAGCCCAGAGAATCTAGACAGAGACACAGCTACAGGAGCCTAACATGCTCAGGTTCAGTTTCATGAACAAGTATTCCAGAGTTATAGTATGCTTACAACCATTAGTAGTCAGATAGCAGAAATAGATATTGTTTGTACTTGCCGGGGCTTATGGAGGCCCAGGTAGGTTATTTTGTGTTGGTTGTACCTTATAGGCTTATAGGGGCTCGGTTAGATTCTTGTTTGTATACATATAAACCTATTAGTTAGATACTTCAGATGGTAAGATTACTCTTGCTAAATTCTTACTCTCTTTCTTGATTACTTCAGGCTTTCAGTCAGTTATTATCCTACTGCCTTACATATTCGGTACATATTGTACTGACGCCCACCCTTGCGGCGCTGTATTACTTGCATGTAGGTGTGGATAGATGCAGTTCGGGACCCTCTTAGTCATCAGCTGAAGTTAACAGTCTTTCAGCTCCCTTCCTCCGGAATTGGTAGTTAGAAGAGGTTTGTTCTTTTGTGTACAACTTATGGGTAGGTCGGGGCCTTGTCTCCACCATTATTCCACTCTTAGAGGCTTGCAGGCTACAGATTTCTAGTAGTTAGCTTTTGTTGTTGGCCATGTGGGGATTATGTATGTTTATTTCATGTGATGGCCGTGTGGGGCCTTTTTTAGTGTCACTTAGCGGCCTTGTCGGCTATAGCGTAGTTTAGTTGCTTGATTTCATTTCAGTTATGACTAAACAGTATAGTGGTCTTGTTGGCCCGTATAAGATCCCTGTTATTATGTTGTTGGTGGTTAGCTGTCTTCTTTTACAGATGGCTTGTCGGACAGAGGCTGTATTAACAGTCGAGATATAGCGTGTCATTTTCTTGAATTAAACTACAAGCATGCATCAGTAGTGCACTAAGCTAGTCAGGTTAGTCCAGACCCTAGTATGGCACTAGGTACCAGTCATGCCTCCCTAGGTGGGGCGTGACAAACTTGGTATCAGAGTAGGTCATATACTAGGGAGTTTGCAAGCCGTGCCAAGTAGGGTCTTGTCTATGGATATGTTGTGCACCACGTTCTATAGGCAAGAGGCTACAAGGAATAGCAGTGTGGTTACTCTTCTTTCTCCTCCAATCGTGCTATAGAGATGTTCTTTATAGGGTAACTCTCTAAGCTTATGTTATTCTATTTATTTACAGAGAAATGTCTGATGCACGACGGACCGCGACTGGTCGAGATTTAGATGTGGCAGCAGGAGAGGGCACTAGTAGGGGGCTCCAGTCAGAGTCAGCCAGATTTGAGGGTGATAGGGAGATGTCACCTCGATCTCCCCAACACTCGCCACCGCACTCAGAGCCCCCTAGAGCAGCAAATATACCATCACCACTCCCAGCCATTCCTATACCATCAAATCAGGAGCTCAGAGGTGCATTCTATATGTTGGTTCAGATTATNAAGCGATCAGAGGCCAGGACCGGGAGGCTCCACTCCCAGCCATTCCTATACCATCAAATCAGGAGCTCAGAGGTGCATTCTATATGTTGGTTCAGATTATGGCTGCGCAGCGATAGCCTCAGCCAGTAGTACCAACTGCTGTTGAGCCCACTGGGGGACTCGGTAGTTCGAGAGTCCGTGAGTTCCTGAAATTGAGTCCCCCACAGTTTACAGGGATAGATCGTAGAGAGGACTCCCAAAATTTCATAGATCAGTTGCAGAGAACATTCAGGGTTATGCATGCCTCGTCTACAGAATCAGTTGAGTTAGCAGTATTCCAATTGCAAGTTTTGGAAATCTTGTGGTACGAGAGTTGGGAGAGATCCCGGGGCAGAGATGCACCTCCACCTATGTGGCATAGCTTCTCGGAGGGTTTCATAGACCACTATTTTCCCTGAGAGGTCCTTCCGGACAGAGTAGAGCAATTTTTACATCTGAAATAGGGAAGAATGAGTGTCAGTGAGTACATTGAGATATGACTCCTTAGCCAGATAAGCGCCCTCGTCAGTCGACACTATGCCATCCAGGGTGCACCGATTTGTTATGGGTCTTGCGCCCGAATATGTGGAGTCTTACATTATAGCCATATTGGGAGAGGATATGGATTTCTCACGGATTCAGGACTTTCCTCAGAAAATAGAGCATCTTAGACAGAGTCAGTGTGCCATGGAAAGGGAAGGTCTGGAGCAGCGTCAGAGGGATAGACTCACAGGTTCTTAGGAAGACTTTCAGGGTGGGCATAGGTCTCGTTTATCAAGTAGGCCACCTAGGCCCCCATTCCAGCAGCAGGACAACAGATTGGATCATTGGAGACAGTCAGGTCCCAGCGAGAGTTCACAAGTGCCAGGCTCGCAGTATCAGAGGGGGCTAGATCAGACAAAATTAGCAGTACCGCAATGCAGTACTTTCCGTAGGCAGCATTAGGGGAGGTGCAAGTATGGTTCCAACACCTGTTATTCCTATGGACAGGAGGGGCACATGATGAGAGATTGTCCGACTAGACTCTAGGGCGGTCAGGACCAGCAGAATAGATCCTCAGTGGGTTCATATGCTCCAACACCTTCAGCAAGGCACTGGCCCTTAGTTCCAGTGGACAGAGGCCGAACTAGATCTGGGGTATCTAGTTTACGCAACGGTCAGGACCGCACATACGCACTACTGGGATGACAGGGGTCAGAGTCGTCGCCAGATGTTGTGATAGGTATATTAGATGTTTTCTCTCATTCAGTTTATGCCTTAATAGACCCGGTATCCACTTTGTCGTATGTTACTCCGTTAGTAGCCCAAAAGTTTGATATAGTTCAAGAATTGCTTCAATGACCCTTTTTAGTGTCTACACCCGTCGGTGACTATTTTATTGCAAAAAGAATTTACTTGGGTTGTATAGTAGGGATTGTTGGTCTCCATACCTTAGCAGATCTAGTAGAACTAGAGATGATTGATTTTTATGTAATTATGGGTATGGATTGGCTGGCACCATGTTATGCCACTGTAGAGTGTTGGACCAGAATTGTCCAATTTCACTTTCTAGGGGAAGTAGTACGTGAGTGGAGGGGTAATACGGATACACCAAAAGGTAATTTTATATCCTATCCCAGGAAAAAAAGTTGATAGCAAAGGGTTGTATCTACCATATTGTTAGGATTTTGGATATGCAAGAAGAATCCCTGAATCTCCAGTCTATTCCAGTGGTTAATGAGTTCCTAGATGTTAAGGCCTAGGGGTGTTGCTCAGCCCCTGACCACCACGAGGGATATTGACCCTTAGGTTAGGTCGTTGACCAAAAAAAAATTCCTCCATACCGAATGGTTCCTGCTGAATTGAGAGAATTGAAGGAGAAGCTGAAAGATCTGTTAGATAAGGGTTTTATCAGGCCGAGTACATTGTCGTGGGGTGCACCAGTTCGGTTTGTCAGAAAGAAAGATGGCTCCCTCTGCATGCGTATAGATTATCGATAGTTGAATAAAGTACTATTAAGAATAAGTACCCACTTTCCAGTATAGACGACTTGCATGATCAGCTGCATGGAGTGAAATATTTTTCTAAAATTGACTTGAGATCCGGGTACCACCAGGCTCGAGTTCGGGAGAAAGACACCCCGAAGACAGCTTTCAAGACCAGGTATGGTCATTTTGAATTCCTAGTCATGTCCTTCGGGTTGACAAATGCCCTAGCAGTGTTCATAGATCTGATGAACAGTATCTTCAGGCAATATTTAGATCTATTTGTGAAAGTATTCATTGATGATATTCTGGTATACTCCCACTCAGAAGCGGAAAACAGAGATCATTTGTAAATAGTACTTATGATCCTCAGAGACCGCCAGCTATATGCAAAGTTTTCTAAAATGTGAGTTCTGGTTAAATTTTGTAGTTTTCTTGGGCCACATTGTATCAGAGGCTGGTATCCAGGTTGATTTACAGAATATTGAGGCAGTAAAGACATGGTCTAGGCCTACAACTCCAACGGAGGTTCACAGTTTCCTAGGATTAGCTGGTTATTACAAAAGGTTTGTGGAAGGATTTTCTACCCTGTCAGCGCCCTTGACTAAATTTACTTAGAAAGCAACAAAATTTCATTAGACCGAGGCCTGTGAGAAGAGTTTCCAGGAATTGAAAAATAGATTAACATCGGCGCCAGTGTTAGCTTTTCCTGAAGGCTCAGAGGGCTACACAGTGTATTATGACTCTTCAGGCATTGGGTTGGGGTGTGTTTTGATGCAACATGGGAAGGTAATTGCATATGCTTCAAGGAAATTGAGAAAACATGAAAAGAATTATCCCACCCATGACCTGGAATTAGCTTCAGTAATTCATGCCTTAAAAATACGGAGGAATTACTTGTATGGTGTGCATGTAGATATTTTCATGGATCATAAGAGCCTCTAGTACATTTTCACACAAAAAGAGGTGAATCTACGATAGCGCCGCTGGCATAATTGTTGAAATATTATGACGTGAACATCTTATATCATCCAAGGAAGGCCAATATTGTAGTAGATACCCTCAGTCGTCGATCCATGGGAAGTCTGGCACATATGAGACCAAAACAGTGGGAAATGGCCCGAGAATTACACCGGTTAGCAAGTATAACAGTTTGGATAGTGGATTCAGAGGCTGCTATAATTCAGAATAAAACAGTGTCTTCCCTGGTGGTAGAGGTAAAAGAGCGGAAGTACGAGGATTCTCATTTAGCACATCTCTGACATAAGGCTCAACAAGGTGAACTATCAGCTTTTGAGGTAACCGGAGATGGGGTTTTGAGGTATAGAGTTTGCCTCTGCGTTCTAGATGTAACAGGGCTCCGCCAGCAAATTATGGCAGAGCTACACTACTCTCGTTACTCTCTTCATCCGGGTTCGACGAAGATGTACCATGACATAAAAGACATATATTGGTGGCCGGGAATGAAGAAAGATATAGCCGCATTTGTAGCACAGTGTCCTAATTGTCAGTAGTTAAAAGATGAACATCAGAAGCCTGGTGGACTAACTCAGGAAATGGCTATACCTATGTGGAAATGGGAGGCAGTTAAAGTGGACTTTGTGACAGGACTACCCCGTACCAAATGCAAATTCGACTCTATTTTGGTGATTGTTGATGGATTAATGAAATCAACTCACTTCTTGCCAGTTCGGACTACATTCTCAGCCTACGCTGAGCTATATATTAATGAGATAGTCCGATTGCACAGAGTCCTAGCTTCTATCATCTCAGACGGGGGGCACAGTTTATAACTAGATTCTGACAATCATTTTAGAAAGGTTTGGGGATACAAGTTAATTTGAGTATAGCTTTCCATCCCTAGAAAGATGTCCAGGAAAACGCACCATTCAGACGCTCGAGGATATGTTACGAGCGTGTGTGCTAGATTTGGAGGAAGTTGGGATGAGCATTTACCCCTCATTGAATTTGCATATAATAATAGTTATCACTCTGTGATTCAGATTGTGCCTTATGAGGCATTATATGGGTGAAAATGCAGGTCCCCCGTCAGGTGGTTTAATGTAGGAGAGGCAGAGTTAGTCGGACTAGATATGGTTCATCAGTCAGAAGAGAAAGTGAAACTTATCAGAGAGCGATTACTGATAGCCCAGAGTCGCCAGAATTTCTATTCCGATATGCAAAGTAGAGACTTGGAGTTCAAATTAGATGATTGGGTATTCCTTAAAGTGTCACCGATGAAGGGTGTGATGAGATTTGGCAAGAAAGGCAAGCTTAGCCTGAGGTTCATTGGGCTATATCAGATCATCTGAAGGATAGGCCGAGTGGCATATGAATTAGAGTTTCCTTCAGAATTAGAGTTTGTTCACCCAGTATTTCACGTGTCCATGTTGCAAAAGTGTATAGGGGACCCGTCCATAGTTGTGCCAGTTGAGGACGTTCAAGTTACTGAGGAGTTAGCCTATGAAGAAATTCCAATTGTAATACTAGATAGACAGGTCCGTAGACTGAGAACTAAAGATGCAGCCTCCGTTAAAGTATTATGGAGGAACAGAAACAAAGAAGAAATGACCTGGGAAGCTGAGGATGACATGAGATCTAGATATCCTCACCTATTCCAGGATTGATTCAAATTATATAGTTAAGGTGATATTGTTATTCAGTTTTCATTTTACTACTTATGTTATAAGTACAGCCTAGTTAGCTACCTCTCTATGGTGATATAGTTGTTTATAGCGTCCTGTGAGATGCCTATATTGAACTTTTCTGCGTGTCAGGTTTTCGGATAGTTCATATTATAGAGGAGACTCTGACAAAATTTTTCTAAGCATTAGCTAAAAGAATTAACTCCTGTAAGCCTAAAGATGACATTCGAGGACGAATGTTCCTAAGGGGGAGGATGTTACACCCCGTAAAATGCTATCGATTGGTAAGTGTACACTTGGATTTGTGACGGGTAAAGAGAGCTTGACGCGTGTAGGAAAAGCCTCGGAAGTAGGGTCGGACAGGACCAGTGCGCATAGGGCCAATGCGACGTGCCAACTAGAAGTGCACTTGCCAGCGCGGCACGCCAGGCTTGCTGGCGCCTTGGGAGGCACGACGCGCAGGGAGGATCACACTATGGGAAGCGTGGCGGCCCCCTACCACCGCCCTTAGTATATATAAAGCCCCTCCTTTCACTTTGAATCAATTATAAGAATTTTCCCTCGGCCAGATATAAGAGCAAACGTAATTTTCATTTAGTTTTCATCCGATTACTCTACCAAATGCCATCAAATATCAAATTAACTCCGGGTAACGAGTTCTAGGCCTACGGGAAGCATTACTATGGAGTTATTTCTCAAAAAATTGCCAAGCAAATCAGAATTTCGTCGAGTAAAAGTTGCCAGAATTATTTTGAATTGATTCCTAAGTGTCCACGAGCCTTAGATGAGTACTTCTTCCTTCTGTGCTCTCGAGAAATTGCGAGTTTTTCGCCGAATTATTCAGAGTTGAATTGTAGTTACTGCTATTATTAAAAATTATCATATTTGCTGAGTTTAATATTGAAATTAACCTTATTCTCCCAATATCAGGTCCGCAATTGGATAGAACTACTAGTCGCCAGTTGAGACTCGCTAGGTAAACGAAAGTCGGCACTTGAGGTATGCAAGGTTTTCCTTTTCGGAAAGTTATGTTCATCATAAAGTTAGTATGACTTATGTAACTATAGTATCTCAGAGTAACCCTATTGTGTTCAATTGTTATGAACAAAATTGAGACGACACTAATGATATAGTAACCCTCGTCAAAATTAACCCTAGCTAAATCGGTTTCCCTTACGATGTTTGGGTTGTTAAATGTTAGCACCTGAGGGCCATAATGAATTCTATCATGTTGAGGTCGCGAGGTCCATATTGAGTTCTATCAAATTGAGGTCGCGAGGGCCATATTGAATTCTATCAGATTGAGGCCTCGAGGGCCATATTGAGTTCTATCAGATTGAGGCCGTGAGGGGAATATTGAGTTCTATCAGATTGAGGCCGAGAGGGCCATATTAAGTTCTATCAGATTGAGGTCACGAGGTCTATATTGATTCCTATCAGATTGAGGTCATGAGGGTTGTATCCAGCTACAACAATTCAATTATGACCCATAGTCGAACAAAGGCTCTAGGTCCAATTGTATATTCCAAACAATCTAGACACAGACACAACTACAGGAGCCTAGCAGGCTCAGGTTTAGTTTAAAGAACAAGTATTCCATAGTTACAATATGCTTACAGCCATTAGTAGTTCGATATCAGAAGTTGATATTGTTTGTACTTTCCTAGGCTTATGGGATCCAGGTAGGTTATTCTGTGTTGGTTGTACCTTCCAGGTGTTGACACCCAATTTTGACCTACCTACGCCTTAATATGCTGCTTATATATGT
>JACEIK010000087.1:653534-672719 GCA_018107945.1 Datura stramonium | reverse complement strand
TTTACCTAAAGCATGTCAATGTGATTTCACCTTATGGGTATATTTTAATTGAGTTTTATTTATTGAAATATGCATGTTGGACAGGTTTAGTATTATTTTCATCAAAATCATGTTTCAATCTTTTTAAATCTAAATTTCCCATTTATGGAAGTTCAGGAAAATTATAATTTATGATCAATATTCATTATTTTAAGGTTTATTGATTATGAAAATGCATGAATCCAAGTTACCCATGTTTATAAGAATATTTTGAAAGAATTGAGTATGAGCAAGTATTGGGCAATGCCCATATGATGAAGAATGATTTATGATTTCTGAAACGAATTTCATGATTTATCGATTTATGATGTTGGTCGATAAAAAGGGTCTTGATTCTTGGCTAAGCATATTTTAAAGGGGATCAATGATGATAAATGTTATATCTTAGCCAATGAATTTTTATGCATGATGTTAATGATTTATGTATTTGCCTATATGCATGTTTTTCGGAGCCGTGTCTAGCGCCGAGCAGCCCGGCGTTCCAAGGACTACGCCGGTGTCTCCTAACCACGTGCCTCCGTAGGTTATAAATGTTATGATGTTATGATAATGATCCCCTCAAATGTGATATCACGCCTTATGCATGACCCTCGCCTGGAAAGCCAGGGTCGTCTCTACACACTTGAGCTAGACAGTGGGGCATCATGAAAGGCTCTACCATGATGGTGTCAGTTATGACGAGTCCTCCCATTTTTCGACATGTTTTATGCATTGTTATGTCTATGTTATTGGCTCAAGTTATGTTTTGATAAAGTTTTCTTACGATTATGATAATGAACGATTATGAATTATTTGAAAGCCTTGAGCCTTATGATTATTATGAAGATTTTGATGTAAGCATGATGTCCTTCTCCTATGTTTAATTATGTGTTTTATGTTGCTTTTTAAAAATGTTCATTTTACTTACCTTGCATACTCAGTATATTCCACTTACTGACTGCATACTCTTTATGCTGTATCGTTTCATGATACAGGGTTCGGATCTCAGGCTCATCCTCACCCTTAGGCCATCTAAGCTTATGCTATCAGCTTGTTGGTGAATCCTCATGTTTCGAGGGCTATTTTACAGACTTTCTTGTTGTTTACATTCAGGTTTGGTCAGGTTAGTTGGGGATGTTATCCCATCAACCCATCTTATGTATTAAAGGCTTTCGGACAAATATGTAGTACTCAACTATGTAAATGTTGGTATTTCTTGATGCTATGTTATGATTATGTTTCGGCTACATCTTTATGGTTATCGTTCTACTTATTTAAATGAGATTAGTTATATGCATGAGCCATGGGTCGACTTGGGGTCCCTCGTCCCATGTTTACGATCTGGGTGCACGTTCGATTCGTGACAAACTTAGTATCACATCAATAGGTTTGTATGCCCAGCAGATGGAGGCGGCTCATGCGAGGGAGAGGGAGGCAAAGAGGGCTCGGACAGATAGTCGTGGGTTTTCACATCAGAGGTCCAGCAGTGGCTACCATCCACAGTTTCAACAAAGGTCGCTAGCCCCATCACGATCCTCAACACGTGTTCCATCCAGACCTAGGGGTGATTAGAGGAATAGGGCTTCAGGGTCGAGGGATTAGAGGGGCACCCAATTAGAGTATACCTCTCCAGCCTGCGGGAAGTGCGCCAAGAGACACATCGAGGAGTGCTTGCTCGGTTCAGATGTCTGTTTTGGGTGTGGTAGACCTGGGCACATGCATCAAGCGTGCCCATATGCTAGACAAGGTGATGATAGGGGTCGTGCACAGACCACCAGGACAGCAGCAGCTCCATCCCGTTCTGCCCCGCAGGGAGCATCAACTACTAGAAGTGGCAGACAGCGCCAGAACCGATTCTATGCCCTTGCCTCACGCCAGGAGTAGGACACTTCGCAAGACGTGGTCACTGGTATGTTGCGTGTCTTTCATATTATTTTTTATGCCCTGCTAGACCCTGGAGCTACATTGTCTTTCGTGACTCCTTACATTGCTAGTAGCCTTGGAGCTAGTCCCGAGACCTTGTAAGAACCATTTTCAGTTTCTACCCCTATAGGTGATTTGTTGTAGCTAGACGGGTATATTGAAGGTGCCCGATCACTGTGTTGCATAAGGTTACCTCCGCAAACTTAGTAGAATTGTCCATGACTTATTTTGACATCATTTTAGGTATGGATTGGTGGTTTTCATGTTATGCTTCTATTAATTGTAGGACCCGTACAGTGGAGTTTTGTTTTCTGGGTGAGTCAATTGTGGAGTGGAAGGTAGTTCGGCGGTGCCAGTAGATCGATTTATTTCCTAGCTTAAGGCTAGGAAGATGATCTCGAAGGGGTGCATGTACCACCTAGTTAGGGTTAAGGATGTAAGTTCGAGACCCCGACTATTCAGTCAGTTCCAGTGGTGTGTGAATACCCGGAGGTGTTTCTTGAGGATTTTCGAGGTGTTCCTCCGGAAAGGGAAATCGATTTTGGTATTGATCTATTGCCAGATATGCCGCCTATTTCTATCCCTCCTTACAGGATGGCTCTAGCCGAGCTAAATGAATTGAAGGAGCAGTTGAAGGTTCTATTGGACAAGGGCTTCAATATACCCAGCCAGTCTTCATGGGGTGTAGAAGTTCTATTTGTTCAAAAGAAGGACGGTTCCCTTCGCATGTGTATTAACTACCAGCAGTTGAACAAGGTTACTGTCAAGAACAAGTACCCCTTACCTAGGATCAATGATTTGTTTGACCAGCTTCAGGGTACCAAGTGTTTCTCCAAGATTGACCTCAGGTTCGGGTATCACCAGCTTAGAGTTTGAGAGAGTGAAATCTCGAAGACCGCTTTCAGGTCTCGGTATGGTCACGACGAATTTGTTGTCATGTCTTTTGGGTTAACTAATGCTCCTATATCTTTTATGAGACTGATGAATAGGAAGTTCAGGCAATATTTGGATATGTTCATGATCGTGTTCATCGACGACATTCTTATATACTCCCGGACTGAGGAGGAGCATGCCACTCATTTGAGAATACTACTGCAAACCCTACAAGGATCGTCAGCTCTATGAAAAGTTTAGAAAGTGTGAATTTTAGCTGAACTCGGTAGCATTTCTAGGCCATGTGGTATAAAGCGAAGGCATAAGGGTAGATTCCCAGAAGATAGAGGCGGTGAAGAATTGACCCAGACAGATGAATCCTTCATAAATTCAGAGTTTCTTGGGCCTAGCAGGTTATTATAGATGGTTTGTGGAGGGTTTCTCATCTATTGCAACACCTTTAACTATGTTGACTCAAAAAAGGTGAAATTCAAATGGTCGGATGCTTGTGAGAAAAGCTTCCAAGAGTTGAAGACCCGACTCACCTCAGCACCAGTGTTGACGTTACCCGAGGGTACCGATGGCTTTGTTGTCTATTTTGATGCTTCAAGAGTCGGACTGGGATGTTTGTTGATGCAGCATGGGAATGTAATACCATATGCCTCGGGACAACTGAAGGTCCATGAAAAGAATTACCCAACCTATGATCTTGAGTTGGCCATGGTGGTTTTTGCATTGAAGATATGGTGGTATTACTTGTATAGGGTCCGCATGGATGTATTTACGGATCACAAGAGCTTGCAGTATGTGTTCACCCAGAAGGATCTAAATCTTCGGCAAAGGAGGTAGTTGGAATTACTTAAGGACAATGACATGATTGTCCTTTACCACCTGGGTAAGGCTAATGTGGTTGTGGATGCGCTTAGTAGACTCTCCATGAAAAGTTTGTCCTACGTGAATGAGGGAAAGAAGGAGTTGGTGAAGGATGTCTACTGGCTTGCAAGGCTGGGAGTTAGATTGATCGATTCGACAGATGGCAGTGTTGTTGTACATAACGGGTCAAAATCATCCTTGGTAGTTGATGTTAAATCCAGGAAAGACGAGGATCCAATATTGAGGAAGCTAAAAGAGGCAGTGAGGAGTCAGAAGGTGGAGGTCTTCTCCCAAAGGGGAGATGGTGTGCAATGATACCAAGATCGACTATGTGTTCCGGATGTTGATAATTTGAGTGTTCAGATATTGCATGAGACACATGGTACTAGATACTCTATTCATCCAGGATCCATGAAAATGTATCGGGATGTGAGAGAAACCTATTGGTGGGGTGGTATGAAGAAAGATATTGCGGAGTTCGTAGAAAAATGCCCAAATTGCCAGTAAGTGAAAGTCGAACATCAAACGTCGGGAGGCGTACTTCAGAATATTAGCATCCCCACTTGGAAGAGGGAAGAGATTAATATGGACTTTGTTACAGGCTTACCTCGTACTTGCCCACACTATGACTCCATTTGGGTGGTGGTGGATAGGATAACTAAGGAGGCACTTCCTACCGGTCAAGACCACAGATTCAGCGGAGGATTATGCTAAGTTGTATATTCGAGAGTTAGTTTGACTTCACGGAGTGCCCTTGTCTATTATTTCAGACCAAGGTACTCAATTTACTTCTCAATTCTGGCGTTCATTTCAAAAGGGACTTGGGACGCAAGTTAAGCTCAGTACAGCCTTCCATCCGAAAACAGATGGCCAAGCAGAATGATCCATTCAGACCCTTGAGGATATGTTGAGGGCATGTGTTATGGATTTCAAAGGTAGTTGGGATTATCATTTACCCTTGATAGAGTTTGCTTATAATAACAGTTACCACTCCAGTATTCAGATGGCACTGTTCGAGGCTCTTTATGGGCGGAGGTGTAGGTCTCCCATTTGGATGATTCGAGGATGGTCAGGAAGCTATGATAGGACCAGATTCCATTCACGAGGCGATGGTAGAGGTTAAGTTGATAAGGGACCGGTTGAAAACCGCTTAGAGTTGTCAGAAATCGTATGCTGATGTGAGGAGAAGAGAGCTGGAGTCTGATGCGGATGACTGGGTATTTCTAAATGTGTATCCCATGAAGGGAGTGATGCGGTTTGGAAAGAAAGGTAAACTCAGTCCCCGATATGTTGGCCTCTACTAGGTTGTGAGAAGAGTTGGTAAGGTGGCATATGAGTTGGACTTGCCCTCGGAGCTATCTTCGGTTCATCTCGTCTTTCATGTGTCACTTTTGAAGAAGTGCTTGGATGATCCAGCCTTGGTAGTTCTGGTAGGCAGCATTGGGATGAAAGACATCCTCAGCTATGAAGAAATTCCTGTGGAAATCTTAGATCGTCAAGTTCATAAGCTATGGAACAAAGAAGTAGCTTCAATTAAGGTATTATGGAGGAATTAGCATGTTGAGGGAGCTACGTGGGAAGTCGAAGCGGATATGATGGCTAAATACCCATATTTGTTCTCTACCGGCTCAGTCCAATTTGAGGTATCAATTTTTCCCTATGACACTATTAGTTTTCATGTTCAGTTTGTGTGTGAAAGTTTCTTTTATGTTTATGAATGCATATGTAAAGAATGAGATCAGTTCAGCTATGTGGTTTGATTCAGAGGTAGTCATTCCGTGAAAATTTCGATTAAAATAATCAGTATATAGCTATGATAAATTGTATGTTTCTGTTTGCTGCTTATTTCCTACATTCGATGATGAATGTTCCCAAGGGGGATATATTGTAATACCCTATAAAGGGGTAAGAATAGAACTAGGAGTTTAAAATTGAAAAATGCAGAAAACTGGCAAATATGTCACAGGACGGACGACCCTATGACTCGTGGTAGGATTCCACGAGTCGTCATATGCAGTCGTGGTTTGGTAAGTCAGGGAATCAGAGGAAACAACGGACGGTACAACGACCCGTTGTCAGGAGCAATGAGTCGTTGTCACCAGTCATTGGGAGCTTTGGACTTAGGCTGAGGAGGAAGCACCGGGCCATCCCACGATCCGTGGTGAGAGACAACGACCCATTGTTTTAAGTTGTTACTAGTTGGTTTAGGTTTCTAGTGCATTCAATGGATGGAAAACATGACCCGTAGGAAGTCACAACGAGTCTTGGTGAGGCTCGTGGAAAGGGGAGTCAGATTGGTCAAGGAGTTGACGATGGTCGATTCAACGACCCGTGGTTTGAAGTAACGACTCGTCCTGATGAGTCGTGGGAAGGGATCTGAGATGTGTTATGAGGGAGTGCACCCAACAACTCGATACCACGAGCCGTGGTATGTTGCCACGACCCGTTGGGTCGGTCGTTGGTCCTTCCGGGACAGTTTTTAGGGACATTATTTTAAGGGTATTTTCAACGTTTCCACATTTTAAACCCCTAAACTACGTCATTTTGGATATTTTCTGAGTATGATAATATGAGTTAAGTCCTTTAGGCATGCCCATTCTGCAAGGATTCTAGAGAGGTTTTTGGGAGATTTAAGGCCTTCTTTCCCAAATTTTCTTCAAAATTCTTTGTGGGTGTAGGGTTTTAAAATTGGTGGAATTCTTCCTTACCGATGCCCAATTTCGATTAAAGTCATGAATTCTCCTACTCAAATTCCATGGGGTTTTACTCAAAGCATGTCAATGTAATTTCTCCTTATGGGTATGTTTTAATTGCTCGTGGCAAATAATGGTCTAGAAAGGCCTCCGAGAAGCTGGTCNATGTAATTTCTCCTTATGGGTATGTTTTAATTGAGTTTTATTTATTGAAATATGAATGTTGCGCAGGTTTAGTATTATTTTCATCAAAATCATGTTTCAATCTTTTTCAATCTAAATTTCTCATTTATGAAAGTTCATGGAAATTATGATTTATGATCAATATTCATTATTTTAAGTTTATTGATTATGGAAATGCATGAATCCAAGTTACCCATGTTTATGAGAATATTTTGAAAGAATTGAGAATGAGGAAGCATTGGGCAATGCCCATATGATGAATAATGATTTATGATTTTCGAAACGAATTTCATGATTTATAGATTTATGATGTAGGCCGATAAAAAGGGCCTTTATTCTTAGCTAAGCATGTTTTAAAGGGGATCAATGATGATAAATGTTATATCTTAGCCAATGAATTTTTATGCATGATGTTAATTATTTATGTATGAGCCTATATGCATATTTTTGGGAGTCGTGTCTAGCACCGAGCAGCCCGGCGTTCAAAGGAATACGTCAGTATCTCATAACCACGTGCCACCGTGGGTTGTAAATGTTATGATGTTATGATAATGATCCCGTCAAATGTGATATCACGCCTTATGCATGACCCTCGCCTGACAAGCCAGGTTGGCTCTGCCCACTTCAGCGAGACAGTAGGGCATCATGAAAGGCTCTACCATGATGGTGTCAGTTATGACGAGTCCTCCCACTGTTCCACATGTTTTATGCATTTTTATGTCTATGTTATTTCCTAAAGTTATATTTTTCTAAAGTTTTCTTATGTTTATGATTATGAATGATTTGTAAGCCTTGAGCCTTATGATTATTATGAAGATTTTGATGTAAGGATGATGTCTTTCTCCTATGTATAATTATCAGTTTTATGTTTCTTTTAATAATGTCGGTTTTACTTACCTTGCATATTCATTATATTCCACTTACTGACCGTATACTCTCTATGTTGTATCGTTTCATGATACAGGGTCCGGATCTCAGCTTACGCTTTCAGCTTATTGGTGAGTCCTCTTGTTTAGAGGGCTGTTTTACAGACTTTCATGTTGTTTACGTTCATTTTTGGATGGGTTAGTTGGGGATGTTGTCCCATCAACCCATCTTATGTATTAGAGGCTTTCGGACAAGTATATAGTACTCAGCTATGTAAATGTTGGTATTTCTTGATGCTATGCTATGATTAAGTTTCCGCTATATCTTTATGACTATCGTTCCGCTTATTTGAATGAGATTAGTTGTATGCATGAGCCATGGGTCGGCTTGGGGTCCCTCGGGGTCCCTCGTCCCGTGTCTATGATCCGGGTGCACGTTTGGGTCTTGACAGACGACCCTTAGCTTACTCTATGCTAGACACTACTCCCAAAAACATGCATATGCTCTCCATCATTTTTCAACCAAGCTGACCATCGTCTAGTGACGAAGATGAATAATCATATACATATAAAATCAAACATCAAACATGAGGAGCCTTGGCTCAAACCATACCACAAGCTGAACAAAGTTGGGAGTCTTGACTCCAAAATCATGTGGTAAGCTGATTCGTGAAATCATAAATCATACTTGAACGTATGGGTTTTCCCTATACTTAAACATGATTGAAAATACTTGATTAACTTGAAATCATGGCCATAGACATGGGTAACATTGAAAACATGTTTTTCTCATAAATATCTCAACATACTTGAAAATACATCATGGAACTCAACTTTCATGAACTTCTCATGGATGAACATCATAATTTATAAAACTTGAAAACACGATTATAATTGAAAACATTGTAAAACTTGCCCATGAATCATAATTCAATAATAGAAACATGCTTAGATCATACCCATGGTAGAAACTTAGGAAATTCATGTATTGGTAAAACCCCATAGGATCAACATATAGATTTTCATGAAGTAGAGAGGGATTAGGAAACGGTGTGAACAAATTCACTCATTCATAAACCAACATACCTGAGAGAATCTGATTCTATAACTCCTCTAATTGCCCAAGGAAGAATTCAGAAGAACTTGGAAGGAATTGAGCTTGATCACCTCTCTAGACTTCTACACTTGCATGCATGAATAGGAATAGCTTAGAATGAATTTACCCCTCTTAAAACTCACTATTCATAGCTTAAAATGACGTAGTTTAGGCCTTAGGATCATAGGAATTACGGATAAGCCCTTACTAAATTCACAGAGGAAAACAGACTTCCAGTCCCAACAAGGGACTGGACGAGTTGTTACCTCTGACCACGAGTCGTCGCCACAGTCGTCAAATACACTGCCAAAGCTTTACCTGGAACTCACCACGGGGAATATCATGAGTCGTTATTGGTGACCACAACTCATGGTCACCACTCGTCCTCTACACTGGTAGAATAACAAGGGGGTCACCACAGGCAACACCATAACTCGTGGTTCTTCCCAACGAGTCATGGTGAGGACCTGTTAAGTGTACTGTCCCATACTTCCTCTTCCTTCAGCCATCCCTAATAATGGGTGACCTAACAACTCGTGGGGCTGACCGTGATTCGTGGTCACACCATTGTCACCCCAACTTGAAAATTTCCAACAACTCAAAGCTTGTCACCACGAGTCACTTAACGAGGCGTTGTCATCCTAACGGATCACAGGATGACTCGTTCTATGATTTGGTGTAGAAAATTCTTTTTCCTCCATTTCAACTCCCGGGTCTGGTATTGGGGTTTTCAAGGCATTACAATATCTCCCCCTTGGGAACATTCTTCCTCGAATGTTGGAAAACATATAAAAAAGTAGATAAATACAACCATCATACTCAAATACTGATCATATAAGATGAAAACTGACGAAATGACTAACTCCGATTTACACTAAATGACTGAACTGAATTCCCGAACCATACATACATCCATTTATATGAAATAAACTGAGTTACATGAGCTGAAAATGAAACTGAATAGAGTATTAAGGAGGAAACTGATACCTTAAGCAGAAACTTAGCCAGAAGAGAATAAATGTGGGTATTTAGCCATCATATCATTTTCGGCTTCCCACGTAGCTCCCTCAACATGTTGATTCCTCCACAAAACCTTATCTGAAGCTACTTCTTTATTTCTTAGCTTATGAACCCGCCGATCCAATATCTCCACCAGAACCTATTCATAACTAAGTCTTTCTTTCACACCCACACTGTCCACCGGAACAACTAGAGCTGGATCACCCAAACACTTCTTTAAGAGAGATACATGGAAAATAGGATGAACATAAGCTAATTCTTAGGGCAACTCCAATTCATATGAAACATTGCCAACCCATCTCACAATCCAATATGGGCTAACATAATAAAGGTTGAGTTTCCCTTTCTTTGCAAACCTCATCACTCCCTTCATGGGAGACGCCTTTAGAAATACCCAATCGTCAACTTCAAACTCAAGTTCTCTCCTCCTCACATCCACATAGGACTTTTGGAGACTTTGAGTTACTTTCAACCTGTCCCGTATGAGCTAAACTTTCTCCATGGTCTCATGGACTGAATCTGATCCTATCATCACAGCTTCACTGACTTCAAACGAACCAATAGGCGATCTGCATCTTCACCCATAGAAAGCCTCAAACAGAGCCATCTAAATGCTGGAATGACAGCTTTTGTTATATGCAAACTCAATAAGAGGCAAATGATCATCCCAACTACCCTTGAAGTCAATTACACACGCTCTCAACATTTCCTTGAAAGTCTGAATTGTCCTTTCGGCTTGACCATCTTTTTGCAGATGAAATGTTGTATTGAGCTTGACCCGAGTGCCAAGTCCCTTTTGAAATGATCTCCAAAACTGGGAGGTAAACTGAGTACCCTTGTCTAATATGATGGACAAGGGCACTCCATGCAACTAAACTAGCTCTTGGATGTATAATTTGTCATAATCCTCCACTGAGGAAGTAGTTTTGACCGATAGAAAGAGTGGCTTTGGTCAACCTATCCACAACCACCCAAATGGATTCATACTGTCGATGAGTGCGAGGCAACCCTGTGATGAAGTCCGTATTAATCTTCTCCCACTTACATGTAGAGATACTGATGTCTTGAGGCACACCTCCTAGTCTTTGATGCTCATCCTTTACTTGCTGACAATTTGGACACTTGGCCACAAACTCCGCTATGTCCTTCTTCATGTCATTCCACCAATAGACTTCCCATAAGTCACAGTACATCTTTGTGGCACCTATATGTATGGAGTATCTGGAACCGTGAGCCTCATGCAATATTCGATCTCTCAAATCATCAACATACGAAACACACAAGCGACCCTAATATCGAAGCACACCATCTCCCCCTTTGGAGAAGGCATCTACCTTCTGGTTTTGAGCCGCTTCCTTCAACTTTACCAAAATGAGATCCTCGTCTTTTCTAGCTTTTACATTAGTCACACAGGATGATTTTGACCTATTCTAAACTATAACACCACCATCAGTCGACTCAACCAAATGAACTCCTAACCGTGCAAGCCGATGCACATCCTTCACTAGCTCCTTCTTCCCCTCATCTACATGGGACACACTTTCCATAGAAAGCCTACTAAGAGCGTCGCCCAGATGGTAAAGGACACTTATATCATAATCTTTGAGTAGCTCCAACCACCTCCTTTAACGCAGATTTAGGTCCTTCTAGGTAAACACATATTGTAGGATCTTATGGTCCGTAAACACAACTAAATGGACCCTCTATAGATAATGTCTCCAAATCATCAAGGAAAATACCACCGCTGCCAATTGAAGATCATGGGTCGGGTAATTCCTTTCATGAACCTTCAACTTCCTGGAAACGTATGCTATAACTTTACCATGATGCATCAATACACCATCAAGTCCAATCCTGGAAGCATTATAATACACCACAAACCCATTGGTACCCTCAGGTAGGGTTAACACCGGTGCCAAGGTGGGTTGAGTTTTCAACTCGTGGAAGCTCCTCTCACAAGATTCGAATCATTTGAACTTCACTTATTTTTTTTGTCAATTTGGTCAATGGCGCTGCAATAGATGAAAAAACCTCAACAAACCTCCAATAATAACTAGTTAATCCCAAGAAGCTCCTAATATCTGAAGGATTCACCGGTCTAGGACAATTCTTCACCGCTTCTATCTTCTGAGAGTCCACCTTTATACCCTCACTTGACACCACAGGGCCTAAAAATGCAGTAAGTTCAACCATATTTGCTGAATTTGGCATATGATTGGCGATCCTTGAGAGTCTGTAGCTGTAATAACCCTAAAGTTCCTAAGAGTAGACTCAGGAATTTAGGAATTTAAATTACTAAAAACTGGGAAAAAGTTGCAGGACGGGAGGAGGGACGAAACAACAATTCGTTAGAAGCATTCGTGGTGAGATCCCGGGCTGGGCTACTGGGAAGGAACGAGTCATGTAATGACTCGTTGGTGCAAAGGATGAGTCATTGTAAATGGTTGTGGGTTGGATCTCAAGTTTCCCGGGTGGTGACACTGGATAGAGACAATTGGCTGTTAGAACTTGTAACGGTCCGTTGTATTGGTCATTGGTAGGAGGGTGAAGGAAGGACCAGTGGTGGAAACGAAAGGATACAATGAGTCATTGGTTCAAGCAACGACTCGTCATGTCAGTCATGGTTGGGTCACCAGTCAAGGTAGCAGTGCAATCAACGGGTGGTAGTAATGGGTCGTCGTAGGTGAAAATGACCCATCCTGTCAGTCGTGGATTGGAGAAGCCGGAAGTTTGAGGAATCCCAGTGAGTCTAAGGGATGGTGGAAACGAGTAATTTTATGAGACAATGACTCGTCCTGAGGGTCGTTGGTTCCAGTTCGGAAAATTTCAGGTTTTCTCGGGGGCATTTTCGGAAACTTCTACACTTTTGATTTCTACACTACATCATTTTGGGTACTACCTTGCACGTTTTAAAGGGTTTTTTAAGCCTAATCTCTCATTCTCTCAAAATACTCAGTCAAACCTTTCTTCTTCTCCTCTTTCAAGTTCAAGGGTTTTCTTCAAGGGCCTCAAGGTGCGATTTTCGGGTGGGATTTTCGTCTGCCAGGTATGCGGGTTTTCTTTAACAAGGATATCCTTTCATCCTTTTGTGATAAAAATGCTTTATTAAAAACCTATTTTCAATTAATCTAGAAAAGTGTGATTTAGGGTTGGGTGATGGGTAATTTCTTCTACATCTTTTATTGTCAAAAATCTACTGTTGTTATGAACGTAACTGGGATAGAAATTAATGGGTTGCTTTGAAATGTGAATTATATGTTGGGAATGCAAGAGTGTAGCATGTTCTTCATAAATGGGCTTGAGTATTGAATAGGATTTGCTTATTGCTCACTTGATTATCGTATTAAATAATGAACATGATGAAATTGTGGGAATATTGGGTAATTAACCCTAATAATTCAATAATGTCAATAATAACTATGTTGGGATGAGTTTGAGTTTGTGGGCTTGGATAATTGAAAGTAAATTATGTATTATCACCATGTTTTCAATTGAATTGTTTGGGCATGAGGTGAATCTTTGAAAATGAACTAATTATTGCATTTTCCTCGTGAATTTGAAATAAATTATGAGATAGGCCTTATGAAATGAAATTTAATGCTCTCTCCATGGTTTGTTATAAATTAGGTATGAGTTGAATGTACAGGTTGTTCGTAAATCTAAATAAAAGAAGTCGTGCATATCTGATAAAGTATGAGTTAAATATATAAATCATGCATGACCTTGTGATGTATATGTTGGGTGAGATGATATGGGAATTGGGATGTTGTGATGGTATTGTGCATAATGTGAATCTATAGCATGCCTGTTAGTGTATGATGTTCAGAGTAAATATTAAATTGGTCCTGTGATGATGTGAACTATGATCATAAAGCCTGTGCATAACATGTCAGACTATTGAGCCTATGTGCAAAAAAGATAGCTTTAATCCTTTAAAATGAGTGTTGAATGATGGAGAGTGGTGAATGCTTTTGTCTCTAATTAGCTGTAGCAATTCAAACCAGCTTGAGTTAGTTGGGACTCACATCCCTAATTGCTAGTGGAGTATGTCTTCTCTTAGTCAGTCGGGACTCACATCCCTAGTCGCTAGTGGAGTATGTCCAGCCTTAGTTAGTCGGGAGTCTCCTTAGCCGAGAATGTTTCCCTTGGTAAGCCAGTGACTCTATATCAGAGCATTCTATCCCTTAGACAATCAGGGATTTTCCTCTAGTGGACAGTCAGGCACTCTCCCTTGGACAACCAGGGACTCCTTTTGATATCAGTCACGGCATTGTACCTCTTTATTATTCTGTTTCTTATATTTTGCGCATCAGTTGATCTTATGTTAATATGTATATGTAAATCTCATATAAGATTGTTGTATCTCCTTTCAATTATATTACTATTAATGCATGTTTAAATTACTCCTTCTTTGTATATTTGTATGTTTAGTTTAATTACGCTTCCCGCATGTTCTGTACATTCCAAGTACTGACCACACGCCTTCTTGTTCTATATTGTTTCATGATATAGATTCAGGTTTCCAAACTCGGCCTCGTGGTTAGATACGCTTCATCCTCTCTCAGGTGATAGTGGTGAGTCCTCATCTTCTGAGGACGTGATTTATGCTCTTATTTTCAAATGTTGAGGTTTCAGACTTTAGGAGTTAGCTGGGGGCTTGTCCCAGCAACTCATCAGTTTAGTAGAAGGCTTTCAGACATTGTCTAGATAGATTCAGCATTGTATCCAGTGTATTATATTTATGATTATGGATTTTATAATTGATTCTTGTACTTAGCTTCAGCTTAATCATGTTGTTGGTCATTTCTTTGATAGAACATGCTATAATTATTCCATGGGTCGACTTGGAGCCCTTTCGGGATTCCTTGTCCTGTGTTACGGCTAGGGTGTAAACTCGGGTCGTGACAGTAGCACCACCCTAAAATGAGCGGTATGCTCCTCCCCACTCCCAGAGTATATGAAGATGTCATCGATAAACACGATCACGAACATATCCAAGTATGGCTTCAACACCCTGTTCATCAAATCCATAAAAACTGCAGGAGCATTCACTAGTCCAAAAGACATAACTAAAAACTCATAATAACCATACACTGTCCTGAAGGCTGTCTTCGGGATATCACTCTCCCGAACCCTAAGTTGATGGTATCTTGATTTGAGATTTATCTTCGAAAAGCACTTAGCACCCTGAAGTTGGTCAAATAAATCATCAATCCTGTGAAGAGGATACCTATTCATGATGGTGACCTTGTTCAATTGTCGATAATCAATACATATATGAAGAGAACCATCTTTCTTTCGGACAAAGAGAACTGGTGCATCCCATAGGGATTTGCTCGGTATATGTAATATTCCTATAAGGAGGTTTCTTTACTAAGTCAACAAAGGGTTGTGGATCAACATTAGCTGTACCAAGTAGTCTATTCAAAGCTTTACGTGCAAACTCAATAATTTGTCCCCTTATTTTAACTTGGTTTGACCTTTCTTTTGGCATCCAATTTGCAAGGAATTCTCTCACCATATTCAAGTTACAATCACCCGGTGTATTAAACATAAAACCAAGGCCAAGGGTGAGTATTCTATCAACCATGTGAGGGAAAACTAATGACAAGCAATTTCTATCAATAAACGTATCATGTGAATATTTAGATTCCTTATGTTCATTGAACCATTTTTACCTTCTTTCTCCGTGACCCAACGGAGACCATATCGCCTCAATGGTGGAGGTTCCATATTCACATCTTCATGCTTCTCTTCACTAGGTCTCCTTTCTCTCTTAGCTCCATGACTTGAAGAACCACTCCTTTCCCTTTGCTTACTTTTGGTGCCATTTGTGGAGGTTTTACAAGAAAAATGATATACTTTGTGATTTGGGTGAAAATATTTGTAGGATTTTGATGAAAAGATGAAGTTTTGAGAGAGTTTGGTTGGGAAATTTAAGAGGTGCGGCACGGCTCCCTTGAGATTGAGTAGAAATTTTTAGGTTTAGGCCTTTAAAATGTCCCTTATTGCTGGAAATTTCGAATTTGCCCTTAAACTTTTTCACCTGTAGGACTGCTCCGCGTTGCACGCCTGAACGCGTTGGATTTGCTGCACAAGGAGCCCCTGGATGCACCAAGATATGCGCGTGTCGCGCGACTGGGTGCACCAGAACTGATGTGCATCGTGCCTCAAGTTTCTGCCTTGATGCCTGCGCGTCGCGCTAGGCTTTGCGGCACTTGTGCCTGCGCCTCGTGCCAGGCCTTGTGCTAATTGGCCTGAGAAATGCCCAGTGCGCACATTCGACTGTCTTTCTTCCCTTTTTCACTCTTTAAGCTCAATTTTTGTTGAGAATCGTGATCTATCACCTGCACACTTGAACAAACACATAAAAATGAAAAATTTATCTTGGGTTGCCTCCCAAATAGTTCCTGATTTAATGTCACGGCACGACACAGGTATCTTGATTACTCAGACTTCATCAAGATACCTGTTGAGACCATGGTCACATCTTGGCTGCTTGTTTTAGCACGCTAACCTGTGACATGTCAGAAAATAGAAGAAAAACAAAAAAAATAGGAAATAAAGACTAAAAGTTAAACACACGCAATTAATCTAATCATAATCCTTATTCCCCGACAACGGCGCCAAAATTTGATGTCGCTCAAATTCACACTTCTTAACAAAGTATGAAGCGGTCGATGTCAAATATAGAACCCAACAAAGGTTGGGGTCGATCCNGTCGATCCCACAGGGAATATGGAAGGATATATAAAAATGCTAGTGTTTATGCTTTTAAGTCAATTATATCCTAAAAGGGGAGATTTATAAAATTAATAAGTTATTGTGTCGAGAAATTGATTGTTGTTTCCAAATTAATGCATTTACCTAGGGTCCGTGTTCCCTATGACTTCATAACCACAAGGCGTATTATACTAGTGATCTATTCCGGTGCTTAGCATGCAATATCGGTAAGTTAATTTCACCTAAATGGTTGGTCTCCTATTTATATGATTATCACCACACAACTTGGTTCGTCTACGGTTGTATGCTTTACTAACCTTTACCCTTGATATCGGATTAGCTATTATCGGACAAGGTCAAGCTTAGATGAGGGTTAAATCTCCGTTGTTAATCCCTTTTCTCATTCACTACTTCTTTGGTCCGGTAAGTAAGAATAAGGCAAGTTCTAATGTTTGAAACCGTTAAAAATCAATTAAAACGAAGTAAGAAACAATACATACATAAACCCCATTCAAGAATCACTAAGTATTTTACCTATGTGTGTTAATTCATCATGGTTCGCACAACCCTAGTTGTGGTGGTTTTAGCCTATCATGTTTATAAATAAAATCATGGTATTCATAGAAAAAAGTATAAATTAATACTTATAACGATGATAGGAACAAACCCACTTGATTATTGCAACAATAAAGAAGAAGAACTCACAAATCATCTCAAAGTATGTCGTAAAACTTCTAAGCCCAAGACTTGTCCAAAACTTGGATTCTAATTCTCTCAAGCTTTTCTAACTTCAAAATTGAAGACTTTCAAACTTAAAACTTCATGCTATTACATGAAAATAAAAGGGTATTTATAGTAGTAGATTTATGTTTTTCTTTTTCCTTTGCGGATTTGATTTGGGATTTGAAGCTCCTTTTCCTAATTGAAGTAGGAGTTGAATTTTTGGCCATGTGAACCCTTGCTGCGTCGCCCTTGTAAAAGTCGTGTCCTAGCGCCGTGTCGCGCATGTCCCTACGGCAAGTGAGGTACCATGTCGCACGCCTGGATGCGCTGGATCAAGTTCCATATCGCGTGTGTCCTTACGCCAAGGTTAGGGTGCCTCGCGCCTGCCCATGCCAAGGAATGTTTGTGCCTCGTGCCATTTCAGTGCTGCGCCACGCCTGGCATTACGCCAGTGTGCTGTTGCCTCACACGGTTGTGTGCCAACCTCGTGCGAACTTCAATCCTTGCATCCTTCGCTCCCACTTCTTCTGATATATTCCAAAAGCCTTAAATACACCCAAATCCATCATTTTAAGCAATATAAAAGATCTAATCACGTGTGTTAGTCATTTTCACAAACATAAAACATAAACACATGCAAAAACACATAATTTTTCCTCAAAACATAGTTAAGTACAGGAAAAAAATATGTCTATGAAGTGCGTAAATACGCCCTTCATCACCATCAGTTCAGAGTTTGGGAGGGCAACATCCCGAAGACAGCCTTTAGGATGCGGTATGGTCATTACGAGTTTGTAGCTATGTCTTTTGGACTAACGAATTCTCCTGCAACTTTTATGGATTTGATGAACAGGGTGTTCAAGCCATACTTGGATATGTTTGTGATCGTGTTCATTGATGACATCCTGATATACTCTCGGAGTGAGGAGGAGCATGTCGCTCATTTGAAGGTGGTGCAACAAACTTTCAAGGATCACCAGCTATATGCTAAAGTTAGCAAGTGCAAGTTTTGGTTGGACTCAGTGGCATTTTTGGGCCATGTGGTATCAAGTGAGGGCATACAGGTGGACTCTCAGAAAATAGAAGCGGTAAAGAATTGGCCTAGACCAGTGAACCCTTCAAATATCTAGAGCTTCTTGGGCTTAGCTGGCTACTATCGGAGATTTACTGAGGGATTTTCATTCATTGCAGCGCCATTGACCAAATTTACCCAAAAGAAAGTGAAATTCCAATGATCGAAGGCTTGTGAGAGGTTCTTTCAGGAGTTGAAGACTCAAATTACCTCAGCACCGGTGTTAACCCTACTAGAGGGTACCGATGGGTTTGTGGTGTTCGATGCTTTGAGAATCAGACTTGGTTGTGTATTGATGCAGCACGATAAAGTTATAGGATATTCTAGACAGCTGAAAGTTCATGAGAAGAATTACCCGACCCATGATCTTGAATTAGCGGCGGTGGTATTCTCCTTGAAGATATGCAGGCATTATTTGTAAGGGGTCCATGTAGATGTGTTTGATCTTGGGCAGAATTTCATGCCCAAGTGATACTCAAATACTTTATTTCTACTTGTTTATCTATTGTTATGTGTACATTCTCATGTGATTCTTCGGTAAATGTGAATTTATACTAACCAACATGATTAGTGTTGTTTTTGTAGTTAGAAGGAATTTTTGGAAGCTAATCTACAAGTTCGTGAAGTGTGGGAATGGACTCGGAAGCAAGAAGTGGAAGTTGACAAGGGAAGTTGTCAAAAATAGGGGCTCTGCGATGGCTCCGTGTCACGCTACCATCGCGGAGGCTTTCTGCCTGGGCAGAAAGAATTATGTCAAATTCCAGTGGAGGTGCGCGTTGAGGCAGTTCTCCGCGATACAATCCGTGTCACGTTGAGTGTGATTACCTGGAACCTCAAGTTCCAGTGAAGGTGTGCGATAGCACTGTGGCACGGAGGCAGTGCTCCGCGATACATGTCGTGCCACGCTGAGGTGCATTTATCTGGGAGCCGATTTCCAGTGGGGGTCCACGATAGCACCGTGGCACGGAGGCAGTGCTCTGTGATACACTTCGTGCCACGTTGCTTGTTATTCTGGAAAAAAATCCCACTAGTATAAATAGCACACTTAGGTTTTATTTTAAACATTCTGACATTTTGGAGCAAGAACGTGGTTAGCAGGCAGTTGAGAGGACGAAATTCTAG
>JACEIK010000087.1:606665-620268 GCA_018107945.1 Datura stramonium | reverse complement strand
CCAAATAGAAATTCCATAAATCATTCGAGTCAATGAAGTAATAAGAAGCTGTAATTTTATTTCTTTCAACAACAATTATATTCAGTTTGAAAAGGCCCTCAGTTAGGTAACCTTTTCCTACATACACATCATTCTTACTACAATTTGATTTGAAATAAGAACGCACTTAAATCCGTTCTTGATGAGAAGACCAGAAGAAACTAAGTTCTTCCTCATTTCTGGAACATGACAGAAATTATTGAGAGTCACCTACTTGCCGAATGTCATTTTCAAAAATATTTTCCCTTAGCCTTGAATCTTAGTTGTTGCAGAGTTTTCCATATACATGGTCTTGTTAGGTCCAGCAGGGGCATAGGAAACAAATACTTCTCTAACATCACAAACATGTCGAGTGGCTCCAGAGTCAAGCGACTAGTCTGTAGGGCTTCCCACTAGGTTTCATTCAGACACCATAGCGCACAAGTCATCAATCTCCATGGTTCTTTCAACTATGTTAGATTGACCCTTTTGCTTTTCTTTCTTTGGAGCACGACATTTAGCAGCCTTGTGATAGTTTTCTTTAAATTTCATCATGCTAGACAAATTCTTTGGTCCACAAGGCTTTTTCCTCTTTTTAGGATTAGTTGGAGTAGTCTCAACAATATTTTTTCCCATAATTATTGAGTTTCCCCTTACATTCCTTTCCGCAACTTTATTATCTTCTTCAATTCTCAATCGAACGATAAGATCTTCAAGCTTCATCTCCTTGCGCTTGTGCTTTAAATAATTCTTAAAGTCCTTTCATGAAGAAGGTAACTTTTCAATCATGGCTGCAACTTGAAAAACTTCATTGATGCCAAACCTTCAATGAATAACTCATTATTATCACCACAAGTAATACTTTTGATAAAAGCATTAGTATAAATTATATCTTCAGCAAGGAGATTGTGAATTATCACTTGAAGCTCTTGGACTTGTGTGATAACACGCTTGTTGTCTATCATTTTGTAATCCAGAAATTTGGCTGCAATAAATTTCTTTAAACCGGCATGTTTCATTTTGTACTTCTTCTCAAGCGCATTCCAGAATTCTTTAGAAGTCTCCACAATTAATGTATACGTTATATAGATCATCCTCCAATACGCATACGATATAGTTCTTGCACAAAAAATTTGAGTGCTTCCAAGTCTCAATCACTAGAATTGTTCATTTTCGAGAGTTGATTCCAGTAGAACCGAAGTATCCTCCTTAATGAACTTCTACAGATACAACGTGGTTAGATAAAAGAACATCTTCTACTGCCAGCATTTGAAGTCGATGCCAGAAAACTTTTCGGGCTTTTCTACCGGAGCCGATGCTTGCACAGCACGGATGGAGGAGATTCCATTACTTGTAGAGGCAAGCATGGGGTCAGTTGTTCCTGTCATATCTGTTAACCAATAATAGCAAAAATTAGCAATCGATGAAGATTCTATTTCTTGAAATAAAAAAAAACTTTTGACAGAACTAAACTAAGTAATCGGTGAAGTTTCTATATCTTAAAATCAAATTATGAACAATCAGATTTACTTAGAGAAGTTTTAAAATCTTCAAACCAACAATCACAATTAGTAGAAAATCACAAGAATTTTAATCTAAATGGGAGTAGAAAATCTAAAGATTTTATTCTGAAACAAAGTAGAAAACTAGAAAGGTTTTAGTCTCCAAAACCAGAAAATAGATGAACATAGAAAATATTAACCAAATATAAATTTCTTAAGCATGTTGTCATCCTGTGTTCAAATCACTATAATAGAAAATATAATTAACATCCGAGACCACAAAATTCACTGTGTGTCCTTAAGAAATTTAATCCCCTCACTGTACTCGAAGTTTTGGATTACTTCCTCCCAAGATAAAATGGATATACCTGTTAATGGTGTAGAAGTACCTCAAACACCAATAACTTCATCGAACTCTAAGAGCAGTAACAAATCACACAACAGACTCATTTTGTTTGTTTGAAAATATGCAGAATGTTCAAAAATTCTCTATCCAAAAATGAAGGAAAATGCCTTTATTTATAGCCAAAGATCTGAAGTGAAGAGGTGTGAAGACACCTGTTCAGATGGTGTCTATTTGGAATGGATATCATTGGGAAGAAACTTTTGAACTTTCTCTTCCCTCCAATTTATTTCCCTCCATTTTCCAATTCACACTCAATACTTAACTCCAACAGAAAGCACCTGCGAAAGTTTCACAGGATGCTTATAAGGAACTCAAGGTAGATGTGTGTCATTTCTATAAAAAAGGACACTATCAGAAAGATTGCCTAAAACGTAAAGCTTGGTTTGAAAAGAAAGGTACACTTAGTGCTTTTGTATGTTTTTGAATCAAATTTAATAGAAGTTCCTAATAATACTTGGTGGCTTGATTCTGGTGCAACTGCTTACGTATCCACTATATTGCAGGGATTCATTATGATCCAAACTCCACATCCAAATAAGGATTTCTTGTTCATGGAAAATCATATGAAGGCTAAAATTGAAGGCATAAGGACTTATTGTTTGATCTTGGAGACTGGACATCACCTTGATCTATTACATACTCTTTATGTTCCTTCAGTTTCTAGGAATTTGATTTCTCTTTCAAGACTTGATGTTTCTGGATTTGATTTTTAAGTTTGGACATGGATGTTTCAATATATATAAGATTGCTATTTTTTATGGTTCTAGTTTTCTTATTGATGGTTTATATAAATTGAAACTCGATAATATCTTTTCTGAGTCCCGTCTTGTTATTCATCAAAATGTTGGAACTAAAAGTAGTTCACTAGATGAAAGTTCTGCTTACTTGTGGCACAAACGTTTGGATCATATATCGGAAGAAAGATTAAAAAGATTAGTAAATAATAGGATTCTTACAAATCTAAATTTTGTTGATCTTAATATATGTTTGGATTGCATTAAGGGAAAGCAAAAAAAGCATAACAAGAAGGGTGCCACAAGAAGCGCCTAGCTTCATGAGATTATACACATTGATATTTCCAGACCTTTTGATGTTCCATCTTTTGGTGTAGAAAATTATTTTATCACTTTTACTGATAATTTTTCACGTTATAGATATATCTATTTGTTGAAAGTAAATCTCAAGCAATGGACGCTCTCAAAGTGTACGTCAATGAGGTTGAAAGACAATTAGATAGAAAAGTGAAAATTATTAGATCGGATATAGCTAGTGAATATTATGAAAAATATAACCAATCAGGACAATGTCCAGGTCCATTTGCAAAGTTCCTTGAGGAACATGGCATATGTGCATAGTATACTATGCCAGGAACACCTTAATAAAATGGTGTTGCAGAAAGACGTAATCGGACACTTATGGATATGGTTAGGAGTATGATGAGTAATTCTTCACTATCCAAATCTTTGTGGATGTATACTCTTAAAACCGCTGTATATTTATTAAACATGATTCCTAGTAAGGCAGTTCCAAATATCCCTTTTGAATTGTGGACTGGAAGGAAACCTAGTTTAAGGCACCTGCATATTTGGGGTTGCCCTGCGGAATCTAGAATTTATAATCCACATGAAAAGAAATTAGATTCTCGAACAGTAAATGATTACCTTATTAGTTACCTAAAGAAATCTAAAGGGTATAGGTTTTACTGTCTAAGCCATAGTTCGAGAATTGTTGAAACTGGTAATGTAAGATTCATTGAGAATAGTGAAGTTAGTGGGAGTGTTGGACGATAAAGTGTGGAAATAAATGAGGTGAAGGTAAATATTACATTGTCCATGAATGCACCTACTTCCATATCAATAACAAATATTGTTCCTATTGTTGGAGAACCCTTTGACAATACTGAGCAACATTTGGAGGAAACACTTCATGAAGGAACTAACTCACAAATATCTAACACAAGTGAACCATAAAGAGTACTATTAAGGAAATCTCAAAGAGAAAGAAAATTGGCTATTTCAGATGATTATGTTGTTTATTTGCAAGAGTCAGATTTTGACATTGGACTTAATAAAGTTTTGATTTCATTTTCACATGCCATAGAAAGTACTGAGTCTGATAAATGGATGGATACCATGAAAGAAGAGTTAAAATCCATGGAATACAACAAAGTCTGGGATCTCATTGAATTACCAAAAGGTTGTAAAAGAATTGGGTGTAAATGGGTCTTTAAGACCAAACACGATTCAAATGGCAATATTGAACGATATAAAGTCAGACTTGTTGCCAAGGGTTATACTCAGAAAGGAGGCATTGATTATAAGGAGACCTTTTCACCTATCTCAAAAAAAGACTCATTAAGAATTATTATGGCTTTGGTGGCTCATTATGATTTAGATTTACACCAAATGGATGTGAAAACTGCCTTTCTTAATGGAGATATCGAGGAGGATGTTTATATGGACCAACCAGAGGGTTTCAAAATTGAAGAAGGTCAAATGGTGTGTAAGCTAAATAAGTCAATATATGGACTTAAACAAGCCTCACGATAATAGTATATAAAATTTAATGATACCATAACATCTTTTGGATTTAAAGAGACTTCTGTTGATCGGTGTATATATCAAAAGATCAGTGGGAGCAAGTTTATATTTTTAGTCCTATATGTTGATGATATTTTACTTGTTGCTAATGATTTAGGTATATTGGGTGAGATGAAAATTTTTCTCTCTATGAATTTTTGAAATAAAAGATATGAATGAGGCATCCTATGTGATAGAGATAGAAATATTTCGTGATAGATCAAAAGGATTATTGAGATTGTCTCAGAAAGGATATATCGAAAGAATTCTAGAGAGATTTAATATGAACAATTGTTCAGCAAGAAATATTCCTATTCAAAAAAGGGACAAATTCAGTCATTCAATCCCTAAAGAATGATGTAGAACGAAAAAATGGAGTCAATTCCTTACTTTTCTATTGTTGGAAGTTTGATGTATGTTCAAACTTGCACAAGATCGAATATTAGTTTTACAGTCGAAATGCTAGGAAGATATCAAAGTAACCCAGGAATTGATCATTGGAAAGCTTCAAAGAAAGTCTTGAGGTACCTGAAAGGAACAAAGAATCATATGCTCATGTATAGGAGATCCAATCATTTGGAAGTTTTTGGATACTCGAATTTAGATTTTGCTGAATGCATTGACACTAGAAAGTCCACATATGGTTACTTGTTCCTATTAGATGAAGGAGCAATATCATGAAAGAGTGATAAACAATCTGTCATTGCTACATCCATAATAGAAGCAGAATTGGTGGCATGTTTTGAAGCCACAATTCATGCATTATGGCTGTGGAATTTTATTTCAAGACTTGAGGTAGTCGACACCATTACCAAGTTGCTGAAAATTTTTTGTGATAACACTGTAGCAGTATTCTTCTCCAAAAATGATAAGTACTCCCAAGGTGCCTGTAATAACCCGGGAAGGCCTAAGAATAGACCTGGGAGTGTAATTGGAGAAGTGCAAGAAAACTGACAAATACCACAGGACGAACCACTGAACGACTCGTGGTATCAAACCACGAGTCATTGAATGCTGTTGTTGGTCAGGGAAAAGTTGGTGGCAGTGGAGAAAACGAGAGGTATGATGACCCAATGTGGGATACAATGGGCCATCCTTTGCAATTGTGGTTAGGGTCAGGCTAGGCGACAGGGTAAACAACGAGAGACCCAACGACCCATTAGAAGTAACCACGGGTCATTGGTTGTGGCCATTATTGGAGGCTAATAATATCTAGTGGAGGTGACGGGTTGAGACCACGACTCATTGGAATGAGCCACGAGTCGTGGTGAGGTTCATGGAAAGGGGGTTCAGATTTTATGATGAGCAAACAACGGACGGTGTAACGGACCGTGGTTTCAGAGGACGAGTCGTCCTGTCCGTCCGTTGGTTAGTTTTGCGACAAGGCATTCAACAGTCCATTCAACATGGGACATGAAGGGTCGTTGGTAGTTCCCACGACCCGTTGTTACCACTCGTGGGTTCCACCCGGCCAGATTTTAGGTCAGGTTCATTAAGGGCATATTCTACTTTTTCACGCTTTTAGACCCTAAACTACGTCGTTTTGTGTATTTTTCTGAGTGTGACAAGATGAGTTAAGTCCTTTATGCATGCCCATTCTCATGCAAGAACTTTAGAGAGATTTTTGGGAGATTCAAGGTCTTCTTCCCCAAGTTTTCATCAATTCCTTTGTGGGTATTCAAGGAACCACGAAAATCAATCCATTCCTAGGTATGTAGGGTTTAGAATGGGTGATTTCTTTCACACCCATGCCCAAATTTTGATGTAATCACGAATCCTCCTATTCAAATTCTATGGAGTTCTACTCAAATGCATGGAAATGTGATTTCTCTTTATGGGTTTGATTTAATTGAGTTTTAATTATTGAATTATGAATGATGGGCAGGTTTCATATTATTTTCCTTAAAATCATGTTTTAATCTTTTAAATCAAAAATGGCCATTTGATGAAGGATCATGAAAGTTATGATTTATGATGAATATGCAATATTTTGAATTTATTGATGACGGAAAAGCATGAATTCAAGTTACACATGTTTTTGAACATATTTTGAAAGAATTGAATATGATAAAGTATTGGGCAATGCCCACATGTTAAAGAATGATTTATGATTTATGAAGTGAATTACATGATTTATCGATTTATATTGTTGGTCGATAAAAAGGGTCTATGATTCTTGGATAAGCATGTTTTAAAGGGGATCAATGATGATAAATATTATATTTTAGCCAATGAATCTTAATGCATGATGATATTGATTAATGTATGAGCCTATATGCATGTTTTTAGGAGCCATGTCTAGCACCGAGAAGCCCTGCGTTCAAAGGACTACGTCGGTGTCTCATAACCACATGCCACCGTGGGTTTCTAATGATATGATGTATTGATAATGATCCCCTTAAATGTGATATCATGCCTAATGCACGACCCTCGCCTTGCAAGCCAGGATCGGCTCTGGCCACTTGAGTGAGATAGTTTGGGCATCATGAAAGGCTCTACCATGATGGTGTCGGTTATGACGAGTCCTCCCATTGCTCCGCATGTCTTATGCATTGTTATATTTACGTTATTGGCTCAAGTTATGTTTTGATAATGTTTTATTACGATTCTGACTATGAACGCTTTATGAATGATTTAAAAGCCTTTAGCCTTATGTTTTCTTACGAAGTTTATGATATATGCATGATGTTCATCTCCTATGTTACTTATGAGTTTTGTTTTACTTTTAAATATCCGTTTTACTTAACTTGCATACTCGATACATTCCACGTACTGACCGCATACCTTCTATGTTGTATCATTTCATGATACAAGGTCTAGATCTCAGGCTCATCCTCATTATTAGCCCATCTCAGCTTACGTTCTCAGCTTATTGGTGATTCCTCATGTTCTGAGGGCCATTTGACAGACTTTTATGTTATCTTATGTTTCAATGTCGTTCGGGTTAGTTGGGGGTGTTGTCCCATCAACGCATCATGTTGTAGTAGAGGCTTTTAGACAATGTGTAGTATTCAGCTCATGTGTACGCTTAGTATTTCAGTTGTTATGCTATGTTTAAATTTCCGCTATGTTTTATGCTAAGTATACCGCCTTACTTAAAGGAGATTAGATGTATGCATGTGCCATGGGTCGACTTGGGGTCTCTCAGGGTCCCTTGTCCCGTGTCTATGATCCGAGTGTATGTTCGGGTCTTGACAAACTTGGTATTAGAGACATAGGTTTGAAGTGTCCTAGGGAGTCTGAAAGCCACGTTAAGTAGAGTCTTTTTCATGGGTGTGAAGTGTGGCACACTTATAACGAAAAGGCTACTAGATGTTTAGGAAATGTTCCCTCCTTTCATGTTCTATGTCGTGCGATGAAAAGCCTTTCCATCCCTCTAATTCCTGCGATTCGCGATTGCAGAATTATGGCTCCTAGAAGAATGAATGGAAGGAGGAATAGAAATGATGAAGGCCACGGAGATGGCAATGACTATGAGCATCAGCAAGCCCCACCTATTCAGGAGCCCCAGGCACCAGAGCCAGCTACCTACGCTGAGTTTCGAGCAGCTATACAAATTTTGGCATAGGCCCTGACCGCTCAGGTCAACCAGCAGGCTGTTGCGCAGGTTCCACAGAATGGCAATGCAGCAGCGGCTCATATTAAAGACTTCTGTAGGATGAACCCTCCTGAGTTCACGGGATCAAAGGTGGATGAGGATCCACACGAGTTCATTCAAGGGATTTTGAAGGTCACTTAGGTTATGGGGGTGACAAATTGGGAGTGTGTGGACTTGGCCTCTTATCAGCTAAAAGAGGTCTCCCATATTTGTTACAAGTAATGGAACGACATCAGGGCAGCGGGAGAAGGCCCTATCAGCTGGGATGAGTTCTACATGGCCTTTCTTGACAGGTTCTTCCCTCGAGAGATGAGAGAGTTGAAAGCAGCTGAGTTTGTAAAACCCAAGCAAGGAAAGATGACAGTGCTGGAGTATTCGCTTGAGTTCACTTGTTTGTCAAAGTATGCCCTAGAGTTAGTGATGGATCATAGGGCGCGGGTGAGCCGATTCGTTCATGGTGTGGATAGTTATCTAGACAAGGATTACAGGACTGCTATGCTCCACCAGGATATGGACTTTCCTCGCATAGTGTTGTACGCCCAGCAGATGGAGGCAGCTCATGCGAGGGAGAGGGAGGCAAAGAGGACTCGGACGAATAGCCGTGGGTTTTTGCATCAGAGGTTCGGTGGTGGCTACTGTCCAAAGTTTCAGAAAAAATAACTAGCCCCAGCACCATCATCAGCTAGTGTTCCATCCAGACCCAAGGGTGATCAGAAGAACAGGGCTTCAGGGTCGAAGGATCAGAGGGGCACCCAGATAGAGTATACCTCTTCAGCCTGCAGAAAGTGCGGCAAGAGTCATGCTGGGGAGTGCCTGCTCGGTTCAGATGTCTGCTATGGTGTGGTAGATCTGGACACATGCGTCGAGCGTGAACATATTCTAGACAGGATGATGATAGGGGTCATGCACAGACCACCAGGACAACAGAAACTCTAGCCCGTTTCACTCTGTAGGGAGCATTGACTAGTGGAGGTGGCGGACAACGCCAAAATTGATTCTATGCCCTTGCCTTGCACCAGGAGCAGGAGACTTCACCAGACGTGATCACTGGTATATTGCATTTCTTTCATATTGATGTTTATGTCTTGCTAGATCTGGGAGCTACCTTGTCTTTCGTGACTCCTTACATTTCTAGTAGCCTTGGAGTTATCCTCGAGACTCTGTCAGAATCATTTTTAGTTTCGACCCCTATTGGTGACTCGGTCATAGCTAGACGAGTATATAGAGAATGCCTGGTCACTGTTGCATAAGTTTACCTCTGCATACATTGTAGAGTTATCCATGACTGACTTTGAAATTATTCTTGGCATGGATTGGCTGTTTACATGTTATGCTTCGATTAATTGTAGGACCCGTATGATGGAATTTCATTTTTCGGGTGAATAAGTGTTGGTGTGGAAGGGTAGATCAGCGGTACCAATAGGTTAGTTTATTTCCTACCTTAGGGCTAGGAAGATGATCTCTAAAGATTGCGTGTACCAGCTAATTAGGGTTAAGGATGTGGAGACCGATACCTCGACTATTCAAACAGTTCTGGTGGTGTGTGAATATCCAAAGGTGTTTCCTGATGATTTTCCCGGTGTTCCTCCAGAGAGGGAAATTGAATTCAGTATTGATCTATTACCCAATATGCAGCCTATCTCTATTCCTCCCTACGAGATGGCCCAAGACGAACTAAAGGAATTGAAGGATCAATTAAAGGATCTGTTGGATAAGGTCTTCATTAGACCGAGCAAGTTTCCATAGGGTGCACCAGTTCTATTTGTTCGAAAGAAGGACGGTTCCCTTCGCATGTGTGTTAACTATCGGCAGTTGAACAAGGTTACCGTCAAGAATAGGTACCCCTTACCCAGGATCAATGATTTGTTTGTCTAGCTTCAAGGTGCCAAGTGCTTCTCCAAGATTGATCTCAGGTCCAGGTATCACCAGCTCAGAGTTCGGGTGAGTGACATCCCGAAGACCGCTTTCAGGACTCGGTATGGTCACTACCAATTTGTTGTTATGTCTTTCAGACTAACCAATGCCCCTGCTGCTTTTATGGATTTAATGAACAGGGTGTTCAAGGAATATCTGGATATGTTCGTGATCGTGTTCATCGATGGCATTCTTATATACTCCTGTAATGAGGAGGAGCATGCCACTCATTTGGGAATAGTGCTGCAGACCCTCAAGGATCGTCAGCTATACGCAAAGTTTAGAAAGTTTGAATTTTGTCTAAACTCGGTGGCATTTCTAGGTCATGTGGTGTCAAGCGAAGGCATAAGGGTATATTCCCAGAAGATTGAGGCGGTAAAGAATTGGCCTAGACCGGTGAATCCTTCATAAATTCAGAGTTTCTTGGGTCTAGCTGGCTAGTACCGGAGATTTGTTGAGGGTTTCTCATCTATTGCGGCTCCTTTGACCAAGTTTACTTAGAAAAAGATAAAGTTCTAATGGTCAAAGGGGTGTGAGAAAAACTTCCAAGAGTTGAAGACCCGACTTACTTCAGCACCTGTGTTGACTTTGCCCGAGGGTACTGATGGATTTGTTGTATATTGTGATGCTTCGAGAGTCGGGTTGGGGTGTGTGTTGATGCAGCATGGGAAGGTAATAGGATATGCCTCGAGACAGCTGAAAGTTCATGAAAAGAATTACTCGACCCTTGATTTCGAGTTGGTTGCGGTGGTGTTTGCATTAAAGATATGGCGGCATTACTTGTATGGGGTCCACATGGATGTATTTATGGATAAAAAGATCTTGCAATATGTGTTCACACAGAAGGATCTAAATCTTCGGCAAAGGAGGTGGTTGGAGTTGCTAAAGGACTACGACATGAGTGTCCTCTACCACCCGGGCAAGGAAAATGTGGTTGCGGATGCGCTTAGTAGGCTCTCAATGGAGAGTGTGTCCCATGTGGATGAGGGGAAGAAGGAGTTTGGTCAAAGATGTTCACCGACTTGCAAGACTGGGAGTTAGATTGATCGACTCGATCGATGGCGGTATTGTTGTACATAACGGGTTTAAATCGTCCTTGGTGGTTGATGTTAAATCTAGGAAAGATGAGGATCCAATATTGAGGAAGCTGAAGGAGGTGGTGCGGAGTCAGAAGGTGGAGGTTTTCTCCTAAGGGGGAGATGGTGTGCTACGATACATGGGTCGACTATGTGTTCCAGACGTTGATAATTTGAGGGTTCGGATATTGCATGAGGCACATGTACCTGATATTCCATCCATCAGGGATCCACGAAGATGTATCGGGACTTGCAAGAAATATTTTGGTGGGATGGTATGAAGAAGGATATTGCGGAGTTCATAGCTAAATGTCCCAACTATCAGCAAGTTAAAGTCGAGCATCAAAAGCCGGGAGGTGTACTTCAGGATATTAGCATTCCCACTTGGAAGTAGGAGGAAATAAATATGGATTTCATTACAGGCCTACCTCGTACTCGCCGATACTATGATTCCATTTGGGTGGTGGTAGACAGGTTAACAAAGGTTGCACACTTCCTACCGGTCAAGACCACAGATTCAGCGGATGATTATGCCAAGTTGTATATTTGGGAGTTGGTTTGACTTCATGGAGTGCCCTTGTCTATTATTTAAGACCGAGGTACTCAGTTTATCTCTCAGTTTTGGAGGTCTTTTCAGAAGGTACTTGGGACTCAAGTCAAGCTCAGCACGACCTTTCATCCGCAAACGGATGGCCAGGTGGAACGAACAATCCAGACTCTTGAGGATATGTTGAGGGCATGTGTCATGGATTTCAAAGGTAGTTGGGATGATCACTTGCCCTTAATCGAGTTTTCTTATAATAATAGCTATCACTCTAGTATCCAAATGGCACCGTTCGAGGATGTTTATGGGTGGAGGTGTAGATATCCCATCGGATGGTTTGAGGTTGGTGAGGCCTCTATGATAGGGACAGACTCGATTCACGAGGAGATGGTAAAGGTTCAGTTGATAAGGAACCGGTTAAAAATCGCTCAGAGTCATCGGAAATCGTATGCTGATGTGAGAAGAAGAGATTTGGAGTTTGATGTGGACGACTGGGTATTTCTAAAGGTGTCTCCTATGAAGTTAGTCAAGCGGTTAGGAAAGAAGGGGAAACTCAATCCCCGCTATGTTGGTCCCTACCGAGTTGTGAGGAGAGTTGGTAAGGTGGCGTATGAGTTGGACTTGCCATCAGAGTTATCTTCAGTTCATCCTGTCTTCCATGTGTTACTTTTGAAGAAGTGTTTGGGTGACCCAGCCTTGGTGGTCCTGGTAGACAGCATTGGGGTAAAAGACAGCCTCAGTTATAAAGAAATTCCCGTTGAAATCTTGGATCGTTAGGTTCGGAAGTTGAGAAACAAAGAAGTAGCTTCAGTTAAGTTCTTATGGAGAAATCAGCATGTTGAGGGAGCTATGTGGGAAGCCGAAGAGGATATGATGGCTAGATACCCACATTTGTTCTCTACCGGCTCAGTTCCGACTTGAGGTATCGGTTCTACTCTATGATCCCATTTAGTTTTTATGTTCAGTTCATGTGTTCAAGTTTCGTTTGTGTATGAATGTGTATGTGAAGCATGAGACAGTTCAGCTATGTGGTGTGGTTCGGACGTAGTCATTCCATGAAAATTTCGGTTAAAATGATCAGTATATAGTTGTGATAAATTGTATATTTCTATTTGATGCTTGTTTCCTACATTCGAGGATGAATATTTCCAAGGGGGAGATGTTATAATACCCCGGGAAGGCCTAAGAATAGACCTGGGAGTGTAATTGGAAAAGTGCAGAAAAACTGACAAATACCACAGGACAGACCACCGAACAACTAGTGGTATCAAATCATGAGTCGTTGAATGTTGTCGTTGGTTGGGGAAAGGTTGGTGGAAGTGGAGACAACGAAATGTATGAAGACCCGTTGTGGGATACAACGGGCCGTCCTTTGCAATTATGGTTAGGGTCAGACTGGGCGACAGGGTAAACAACGGCAGACCCAACGACCCATTAGAAGTAACCACGGGTCATTGGTTTTGGTCGTTGTTGGAGGCTAATAATTTCTAGTGGAGGTGACGGGTTGAGACCATGACTCGTTGGAAGGAACCACTAGTTGTGGTGAGGCTCGTGGTAAGGGGGTTCAGATTTTATGATGAGCAAACAACGGGTGTAACGGACCGTGGTTTCAAAGGATGAGTCGTCCTGTCCGTCCGCTGGTTAGTTCTGAGAGAAGGCATTCAGCAATCCACTCAACGAGGGACATGATGGGTCGTTGGTGGTTCCAAAACCCATTGTTACCACTCGTGGGTTCCATCCAGCCAGATTTCAGGACAGGTTCATTAAGGGCATATTCGACTTTTTCAGGCTTTTAGACCCTAAACTACGTTGTTTTGTATATTTTTCTGAGTGTGATAAGATGAGATAAGTCCTTTATGCATGCCCATTCTCATGCAAGAACTTTAAAGAGATTTTTGGGAGATTCAAGGTCTTCTTCCCCAAGTTTCCATCAATTTCTTTGTGGGTATTCAAGGAACCTCGAAAT
>JACEIK010000087.1:547427-567060 GCA_018107945.1 Datura stramonium | reverse complement strand
CTAATATTGTAAAATGAAGTTGATATATAGTTTTTAAATAAATAATATTGTAATTGAATTAATTAACAAAAATTCTAACTAAGCACACATTTTGCAAGAACATCATAGATTGCATTGAACGTCAATTTCTTCTGTAATTCCACAAGGAGCACTAGAAGTAGACCAAGAATAAGCAAATTGAAGAAAACCCAAATCATGTTTTGGTCGTCTTCTTCCTTCATTGGGGAAAGAGAAGGAAAATGGGTGGGGTGATTATATTTGGGGTTTAAATAATATGGGTTTGATTAATTTAGGTGGATCCGGGTCAGGTAAAGAGGGTAATGGGTAATTTCAATTGAAATTCGGCAATTGAAGTTGATTTGGGGAAATCCGTCCAAATGAGGGGTATTTTTGAATACTTTCATAACGGCGAGGGTATATTTGGCCTATAGTATAACTAGGGATAAACTTAACTAATAAACAAAAGTAGAGGGGTATTTTTGACCCTTTTCCCTAAATACTATTAAGAGATTCAGGGGTGCATAGTGTTCAAAAGCCATGTCAAAATCCCATAAACAATTATGAGATGCAGTAGGTTGTTTCTACTCTTCATTAATATAACCAAGCAATTTTCTAGATTTAATATTTGCAAACAAGGTCTCGACCAAGAAAGATAAGTACTAGACCCATCTAGTTTCTTAGCACTAATTTGTGAAATAGAATTATTATTCACTGCCTTTGTGTCCCCCATAGTTTAATAGGACTCCAAAATAGAAAATAGAATTTCCTTGAACTTCAAAAGAAAATTTATTTTCATACTTGTCCCTCAGAGAAAAGCTCAAAAAGTTGCAGAAGTCAGATTTGCCTCGCCGGAAAAAACTGCCATGCCAGTCGTCAGGACCCTTACTTCAGTGGCCAGGAAAAGTTAAAGCTGATTGGGTGAGGTCAGAAGAGGCCTGCGACCCTAAGGGAAAAAGTTCTTCATAAAAATCGCCGAAAAATGTCACTCACCAGCGAATGAAGTTGGCGTATTGCCAGAGCTGTGACTGTTGGCGGCACCTACGGCAGTCTTCGCCGGATCTGTTTTATGGGGTTTGGTCACCGAAGGTAGCGAAATCCTATGGTGGTATTAGTTTTTCCACCACACTGATAAAGGGCTCAGAAACTACTGTAACAGCAAGTGACAGAGAAAACTCGACCTCTTTTTGAGAAAAAGGAACTCCAAAAAGGAACTCTAAAACCTCACCTCAAAAGGCAGCAATGGCTCTGATACCATGAAGATTTTTAGAATAAGAAAGACTTGTATTTGTGTATGTCTTTACATCTCATTAGAAAGGCTATTTGTACAATGAATCCTATAACTAATAAAGGAAAGACAATCAATTACAATAAGAAATATTGTATTCCTATAATTAAGCTAGGAAAAATAGTGTCTTAATTAACAAAATCAACACAGTATTATTCGTTATAAAAACTATAAATTATTGCATGCATACTCATAAAAATATACTGTTACAACCAACTCCAGTTGAGTTACTCTTTTAGCTTGAATTATAACAGAAGACATACCACAAGGAGCCATTAATGCCACCTGTCAACAGAATATCAGTTTCCAACAGGCCCTCTGGCATGTTTAGATCAACAGTTAAGTGCTCCAAGGCACTGTCAACAACTCTTTGAGTTCCATCATACTTCCAAATCTGAATGCACACAGTACATATATTTTCAGATAGAAAATGACTACAGTGCATTAATAACCAAAGGCAAGGACGACGAAGAGTTGACAAAGCTTAAGGATACAATATATTTCCCTTATTTATCAAGAAGGAAGTAAAAGCCACACAAGCCCCACCTTTGGTGACAGTTAGTCATAATAGAATGGACACAGATCCTACATACTAAAACGAAACTAATGAAAGAATTAATTTCACCCCTAGAGATGGAAACTCGACAGGTAAACTCACTCAACTCTAACCCTCCATCCAACACCAAGCCCAAACAATCAGATATTGTGAAAGAACAAAAGAAAGAAAGAATAAGATGAACTGGGAAAAGCGAAATGATTAGATAACAATAAAAATAACAAGATTCATATCCATGGGTGAAGACATATACTAGAGGAAAAGGACAAAAGGGGATTGAAATTGTTGAAATGCTGTGAAGGTGACAAAGCCCGCGGTCCAATGGCTTCAGATTAGTTCGATTTCCTTTCCAAATATTAGTGTTAAAGCAGGACATACTCAATACTATGTATCATTCAGTTTAAAATTTTCAAAAAGAGCTTCAGGCATCTTATATTGCACTGAGATTCAAAATAATAATACCCCTATTGTTTCAATTTGTTTGTCTTACTTCTCTTTTTAATCCGTATAAAAAAGAATGTTTGTTTTCCTTTTTTGACAACTCTTTAATTCTAACTTTCCACATGGCATGTTTAAGACCACCAAATTAAAAGGGCATTTTGATACTTTCTAAATATCTTTTGTTTAAGATCACAAGATTCAAAAATCTTATTTACTTCTTAAACTGCATGCCATGTCAAAACTAGACAAAATCTTCTTTACTTTCTTAAACTGCATGCCATGTCAAAACTAGACAAATAAATTGGAACGGAGGGAGTAGTAGTAATAATAATCAATGTGGGGGAACTAATGGGTTCCAAACCAACGAATATACAAAATTATAGCAAAATTACTTGCAGACGCCAAAGTGTTGCACTAGTAAACTCGTTTTGATGCTCAGATGGTGTTTGTCATTGCAAGGCAGATTACAGATAACATTTTAGTAGCCAATAAACGCCTCGACAAGAGGTGAGGCCAGGTAAGGCGTGTCTCCTTGGTAAACAGGATGCTGAGAAGGTCTTCGACAATGTAAATTAGAGTAATAGAGTTTCCTTTCGGATTTGATGGAATACATGGGTTTTGGGGAGATGTGGATTAACAGGATGATGTATCTTCATTGTCCTGAGGGTTCCTTTCCAACTAATGGAGTTGAGATAGTGTGTTCTCTTATCTCTTTTCCTCAACACTTTGATTGGAGGGATTAAGGGTCATGCTGAAAGTAGCATCTGAGAAGATATAGAGGCCTTTACAGAGGGAACAACAAGGAGCCTTCAGCGTTCAGCCAATATCTCACATATCATACAAAAGATATTCTATTTTTCTGTGAGCTGATGAAAGCAAGTCAAAGTAATTACCTCGTCCTATTTTTCTTGGAAGCTAGATTGAGATGGTTCGGACATATGAAAAGGAGATGCACGGATGCCCCAGTGCGGCGGTGTGAGAGGTTGACTATGGATAGTTTCAGGAGAGGTAGAGGTAGACCGAAAAAGTATTGGGGAGAGGTGATTAGACAGGACATGGTGCAATTACAGCTTACCGAGGACATGACCTTAGATAAGAGGGGGTGGAGGACACAGATTAAGGTAAAAGATTAGTAGGTAGCAATATTTTGTCTTGCTGTTTGTTCATATATAGTATCGTAGTATTGCTCCTGTAGTTTCTTGTCCTTCGATTTCTGTTAGTTTCAGCTGATTCCTTGTACCTCGATTATTGTACTGTTGGGCTGTAGTTTTTGTTCTGTTACTATTCGCTCCTTTGATAGTATCTGTTGTTTCTTGTACTTTCGTAACTCCTTTTTCTGGATTGCTTTGGATTGTTTTTCTTTGAGCCGAAGATCTAACGGAAATAGTTTCTCTACCTCTAAGGTAGGGGTAAGATCTGCGTACACTCTACCCTTCCCAAACCCCACTTGGTGGGACTATATTGGGTATGTTGTTGTTGTCCGATTTGTCTTGGAACCTATCTCTAAATTATAAATCTGGCATAGAGATGTATATCCCCTACCAATGATATACAGAACATACTTTGTCAATGTTTTGATTTCTTTCTTTGGGGCCAAACACAAAGCTATGACCACTTGGAATTGGATTCTGGAGAAGTTTGAAAAAGAAACTGTCAACCTAGAAAAGGTGGATTTGTCCCCATGAAGGTAGAAAAATGCTAAATAGTGTACTCGACAGTATCCCAATTTACATTATGTATTTATTTCCTATTCCTGCAGTAGTGAAGAAATTGGATAAAATAAGAGGAGATTCTTATGGGAAGGAAATAGGCAAAGAACTTCCATGTAGTAATATGGGAAAGGTGATCAAAGGGAAGAAAAGGGACCTAGGGGTCAAATCTAAAGATAACAAAAATAGTTTCCTTCAGAAATGGCTATGGAGTTACAATCTAGATTAAGACAGTATTGGAATGACCAAAACCAGATATGATATGCTCAATCCTTGGCGAACAAATCTGGCATCTACTACATATGATGTTGGTTAATGGAAGCATACAAGAAGCCACTGGGAGAATTCTTAATCAGCACCATTTGAAGTAAGCAATGATGAGGCATATTTTCATAGAAGAAGAATTTTGTGACACCTTGCAACTAATACTGATGCCAGAGGGAGATAAATCTTAGAAGGAATTGTCATGACTGGGAAATTGACATGTGCCTCTTTGTTCAAAAAGCTAGATGAGACAAATGTGTTGTCTTCAAAAAGTGATTCTCTGAGATGCGTCACAGATAGTAATGGAACCTTTATTGTAAGGACTTGCTGAACTACTCCGAAACAAAAGACTTCCCCTAACACGACTTCGCCTTGGAGTCTTGGAGATAAACAAAGCATCCTTGATGGTAGACTATTTAAGATGGACATCAGTTCACTGTGCTCAGCTCACAAAATCCAATCGTAAGAGAAATGGCATGGCCTTATGAAGCAGCTGTATATCTGTTCTAACGGTATCAAGAACAGACATTACTTATTTTTATATTGTTCAATTGCTTCACAGTTGTGGAACACAAACAAATATCTTTAACACCAAGTACGTGATGCCAAAATCTCTCAAGTTGTTTATCAGAGCAGGTCCATCCAAAAGTTTGACAAGTGGTATAGAAAGGTTTGGAGTACAATTCCAGCATGCATTTCATGGGTGGTATCAGAAGAATGAACACTAGGGGTCGTTTGGTTGCTGGTTAGAGAAGAGTTATTCATGTATTAAAACATGCATAACTCTATACATTGTTTGGTTGCAAAAATGAGGAAAAATAATACCCACGTACAATGTTTGGTTGATTTTCTCTTTCCACATAAAATATAGCATTGCTAATACAATGTTTGGTTCGTATTTTTCTTTTCATCATAACTAATACATGTACAAGTTATGAAGGAATCTATGTATTATTTTATGTAGGGTAAAAGATGGAATAACTAATATATGAATAACTAAATTATGTATAACTAAACCTTGCATAACTAATACCCGCATTACTAATACCCGTATAACTAATTCCTACATTACTAATACCTGCGTAACTAATTTTTGTCTTACTAATACATGCATAACTCTAACTAGAAACCAAACGACCCCTAGATGCTTTAGAAACAAGTCGGCTTAGTCCCCACACACGTCTTCATGCGCGTTTTGTGGGTGCGCACATGTGGGTGTGTATGCCTGCTTCTATCTATCAGTTTTTTTTGTATGCATGCTTCTATCTATTAGCTTTTTTTGTACAATATGAAGATTGTATAATATGGATACATTAGTCGATTTCCTCAAATTTCTTTAGGAAATATAGAAGTCTTATGATCTTTGTAACTCTCTGGTAAATAGTAGGACCTTCTTGGTGTTGTTTATGTCTTTTTGATTAGTGATTACCAATAAAACATTTGTCCTACTTATCAAGAAAGGATTATTTCTAGAGACAATTATGATTTTAAGAAATAATAACATGAATTTGAAAATCCTAACCTTTGATTTTGGTATTGCTGGAGAGTTGGGCGATATGGAACAATTACTATCTGCATGTGATATCAACCCTCGTGATCTAGCAAAAGCAAGATATCCATTTATTCTCTCCGGTGAAGCCCAAAATTTAGTAAGAGTGCTCCATTGGTGATTGGTCTAGAGTAAATTTTATGCACCAGTTCTTCTAGGAAAATGATACAATGCATTGACAAACTGTCACCCATCTAGTTGACTCGACAAAGAAGGTATAACACCTCAACTAGTAATATATCACTCTTAACTGAAGATTATAACAAGTGCAGGGCGTTCAACCTTCAACTTTAGGAACATTATAGTAATGAAAATGATACGACAATTTTGATGAAATCAGGGATTGGCAGTGTCAAGAAATGAGGGAATAACAGCGAGGCTTGTTGAGCTATGAGCTATGCTACATATGAAGTTTTTTTTTGATAACCATGGTGTCCGGGACATCCTGTGCGCACCTCGACTAATTCCACGAAAATTTTGATGATTAACAAACATAAGAAACATGATACAAGAACCAATTACTAAACGTGTCTTGAATAAGTACGGGTAGTATTTATGACAAACAACTATGGAAGAACCAGCTCCTCAACATGTCTACCGGAAGAGCTGGATTACAGAAGTACACTGCAAAAAGTGAAGGAACCGGGTCCTTTACGATAGATTAGAGAAGATTGTTGATCAGACGCAAAGCAGATTACAAGTGCATGAAAGATTCCTTGAGGAATTGGGATTACGGCTAATCACATGAATCAAGAACAAGAAATCAAGATGGAAAGATTACCATATCTGCACACATAGAAAGAGATTTGGAAATAGGAGAAAACAAGGGAAGGCTGACGCGTGAATGAAAACCAAGTTTGACTTGGATTAACTTCTTGAATTCTTGAACTAAATTTTGTTTGATTTGGAGAAGAAGAACAAGGCTATTCCTACTCCTATATAAAGCATCACATAAATGTCGTTGAAGACAAAGAGAAGAGACTCCAGTGCATAAAGAGAAAATATCCAGAGAGTCTTTGTCAAAAAGAGTCAACTGGTAACGTGAAGAAGAACATGTTCCTATCGAGAGATTGCTACAGTTCTAAGTTGTCTAGTTTGATTCTTTGTACTTAAATTGTAATCTTTCACATTCATAGAAGAATTTGTATTAGGTGTTTGTTCCTTGAGTTGTAAAGGCTTTCAAGATTGGGTTACAATCTTGAAATGGGCAGTTGCAACTAGGAAGGGTGAAAGGTGTTAGAGTTTGCCCCTTTGGCTTGTAACCATAAAATTTGTTCAAGTTTTAGTGAAGATTTAAGAGAAAGTCTACTGGGGTAGGTCGTGATTTTTGACTACTGGCGGGGAGGGGTTTTCCATGTAAAAATCCTTCTGTTGATTATTATTCCGCATTTACTTCTTGATTAATTGTTGAAGAACCTGGTTCTTCAGTACAAAAGTGGCAGCATAAAATAACAAAGCCCCCTGAGAATCAACCACACAACTCAGGTTGGGGCTCAATTATGATTTTGACTATTCTAGCGTTCCAAAGTTGAACTAAAATGACAGCATTTTTGTTATCTTCATATTTATGTGGACAAAAGTAATTTGCTCGACTGTTGATCTGGATATCTGAATCACATTCCTCAGGTTTGGTTTTAGTATCAAATTCAATATGATCTTTGTTTTATGCTCGAGGGTTAAGGGTGCATAACCAAATGTCTATGACCAACTTACACTAGCAGTTCTGTTTAGAACTGAACCAACCCCACTTTTCTCGGCTTTTGCTTTGCAATTTTCATCTACCAGAAATTCAACTACTAAACCAAAATAAAGTAACCAGAAAGATGGAAAGCTCAACTAGATGCTATTTCCAGATTTATATACAATGTCAAGGACATGCAAAGTGAAGTCAACACAAAGATTAAAGGTGCACGGAGCATACCAGAGGGTATGATGCTTGTTTCTTCAGGAATTCCATTTGAAAATTTAGTTTCCCTTTTCTGGATGCAATGACTTTACCGCACAACTCTCTAACATGGAGTAACTTAGTGCTCCTTGATTTCATGCATTTCCCTTTTTCGCTCTCCTACAGTGTAAGAAAGGATTCAGTTGAATTAGCACACTAATTGAAGGCAAAGAAGGGAAAATCCAGTCTGGTTCACCAACTGTAAAACAGTATTTTCCCAGTTACATGTGAATATCAACAACATACCCCGTGTAATCCCACAAATGGGGTATGGGGAGGGTAGAGTATACGCAGTCTTACCCCTACCTTATAAAGGTAGAGAGGTTGTTTCCGGTAGACCTTCGGCTTAAATAAAGCATATCAAAACAGGTACGAAAATATATGGAGAAAAGAGCAATAGCAACAATAAACAATATGATAACTGAAGTAAAGGAAACAATGGGTTATATTAGAATCGAAGCGTAAGATAATAAGAAAGTGATAATAACAATACAGAGAAGGGAATAAATGTGAACATCAAGCTTGGAAAACCTGGTAAAATGCCTCTATAATCAAATACACATGAAGTCAACAGAGAGAATGCAACGATAATTCCTTCAATGTGACCAAGGAAAAAGATGCAAGTGGCAACAGTGTTTCTCTGCAAGCGATAATAATGGTTACATGCATATAACTCTCTCCAGGGCACCATAATATAGAAGCTTAGTGCACTAGCCCAAACTTATATGCTTGAAACACATGGAAAATACCATTTGATAACAATTCGACACAGTGGAACAGGAGTTTTTTTTCTCCTTTACTTTGTTCACTGAAGTGGTCCATGACTATGAATGTTTACATTATATAACACTTGTAATCAATTTATAATACCAATAGCATGACACTCATAACGAAAACTTTCATCCACCACACACCAGAGCTTCTTCGCCTCCTTATTTACATCAATGCAACTGACCTCGGCCTAACTGATGTATGCTCTCCGTTAATTCTATCAAGGACAATTTTTGCACTTTTGCTATTAAATCAAGATTAATCACATATCCAATTGCTTTCTTCCGTCTTCTCTCCTCTCTAATACGCCTTGCATTAATCCAGTATTTTGGACGGCAAAAGGCGACAAACGGCGACAAGGTTCTGCCTCGCCACGAGGCGAGGCGAGCGGCGATGCGCTTGCCTTTTTGAAGTGACGCGCCAATTAATACCAAAAAATTAAAATATTTAATTGCATATATAAATAATCAAAATCTTAATAACAATAACATATTAGCAAATATTTCAATTCAAAAACTAAAATTGATAGTAGATATTAAAAGTCTAGAATTTGAATGACTCACCAATCCATAAGACAAGAAATACTAAAACTCTAAAAGTCTATTCTTCTTCAAGATTTTCAAGATCTTCAAATAGAGGTCAACAGTTAACTTAAGAAGAAAAAAACAGAGGTTAACTGTTATCGAAGAATAAAAAAGAAGAAAGAAATCAGAAGAAGAAAAACAAAAAGGAATTGAAGAAGAAGAAATATGTATCAGTCCAAAAGTTGTTGGTGCTAGACCTGCTGGTTGGACTTCAGAGTCAGAGAAGTCGATGCCTCGATGGTTTGGTGTCGGACAGTCGAGAGGAGAAGTCGATGGTCTGGTCCGGAGAAGTCGCTAAAGCCTAGAGCCCCAGAGTCGATGGTAAGTGCAAAATTGCAAGTAAACCCTAAAATTTCTTTTTAACTGTTAAAGCCCTAAATTGATGGCACTTTTTGGGAAAAAAATAAAAAAGGCGACGCCATTGTCGCCTTTATCGCCATGTTGCCACGTCGCCATTCTCGCCATTACTGCACCTTTTGGATCTCGCATCGCCACGACACTAAAAGGCGATACAGTGTCGCCTTGCCTCGCCTCTCGCCTTTGGCGACGAGGCGGTCGCCTTTCACAACACTGCAATAATCAGCTAAAGCATCCCCTTGTTGATATATGCTTCCTAGCTGCTAGAATATGTTATAAACTGTCTGCTTCCTAGCTCTTGTTTGCTTATGGTGATAATATCTTATTAATTCTCTTCCATTTTCATACAAAATATCTTTCTCAGTTCATGTTTTTTCTTCTCTAATGAAAAATTTTGCAACTCTGGTTTTCTCCTTTAAATTTGTAAATTTTAAAGGTTCAAAAATGACTCAAGTGATTTCAACACTGTAAGCCACAAAACAGTCCAACTACATAACTTTTCTTTTTCATTACTTCCATGGTCGTGCCTCGTGGCACGGCAGCACCTGTACTATTGAAATGGTTCGTCAGTAGAGATGTTCACAAAATTTCATGTGGAACAAAAAGAAAACCAAGAATAACCAAAAAAAAGTGAATTGACGTGGCAACATTTATTGAATAGAACTTGTGTTCTTTTAAATAAGGGACTGAACGAAAAGGACTAAATCTGCTGAATGGATCAGAAACTCAAACTGAAACATTGATTCATATAGGATACCATGAGGTTTTTTTTTAGCATCTCTAGTAAATATCATGTGTGCAATGGAAACAGAATAAGGACCTCCTGGGAATATTTAAACAGTGCACCCACAAGGAACGTGTGGACAATATCAGGCCACTTTGTACATTTATCTTCACAAATGGAAACAGTATATGGCCAAGTAAAAGTTATGACTAGTGTTGCGCTATTTGGAAGTATCAAAGTGCACGAGAATAGGTTTCTCCTAGACAGAATAAAGACATAATTCTACTCTCCATAAGATGGAGTAACTGTGAATGTGTGGACAATAACAGGCCACTTTGTACATTTATCTTCACAAATGGAAACAGTATATGGCCAAGTAAAAATTATGACTAGTGTTGCGCTATTGGAAGTATCAAAGTGCACGAGAATAGGTTTCTCCTAGACAGAATAAAGACATAATTCTACTCTCCATAAGATGGAGTAACTGTGAAAGTAAACTCATTTTCGTCAATATGATACCTCTGAAAACCTAGCACTCCACACCACCTTATTTTCAAGGTCTGAGTTATAGTTCATCAAGAGCCTCAATCATATCAGCATTTAGAGATCCTTCTGTTCAATTATGCTTTTTAATTACATTAACCTTATGAAACATTATCACCCATCTCTCCAACCCATGAGTTACCAAATATATTATATAACTAACTCCCTTGCTTTTAGGTATTAACCTTCAATCTTCACTATTTTTATCCTTTAATGCAAGGTTACCTAAATCGTCCACTCTTGAGCACTCTCTCTCTTCATCCTCATCAAGAGTTGCTTGATATCCAAAAACAAAAAAAATAACTTTATGGTTCTCATCTTTGACATTTTCTCCATCATATTCAAAGTACAACATTTGCTTTTGGTATATGAATCACTTGTACAGTTCGAAGTTCAATTGCCTTTTGCTGTTTGATATATCAAATCATTATAATTTCAAAGTGACATTTATCTCTAAAGGTGGCAAAATATGCGAATTATAAGTGTCAAGTTCTCTAGAATATCATAGATATAGCATATAGCTTTATTTACTCCCTTTTAATTATGTTTTAATTATGTATTGATTTCCTTTGCTCTCTAAGATATATAAATTTAGTTATTTAAACCCCAATAGCTTGAGGGATAATCAAGTAGTGTTTTCTCTTCCTTCTCGTCTTTCTCACATGGTATTAGAGCCCTTGTGGAAATATTAGTAACTCTGCATCTAACCAGTGATACTAGGGAAATGAGAAACATCATTGTTGTGCCATATTCTCCTGTAATTATAATGGCACTACTTTCTGTTAGGGCTGTACATCAACCAACTGCACTGAGATCAGCATCTCCCGACTATCAAATCCAACCCCATCGGAGCTTCCACGCGCCCTCAAACATCGGGAAGTCCTCTAAATTTTTCCAGAAAACTCAGCTCATACGCTGGCGCGTGAGAGCTATTCGAATCACTTTCCGGCGAGATTCTTCCTCCTGAGCGACTCACCTCTTACACCTACCTCGATCTATCCACTTTCCACTCCATTCCGACTACGGCAGCTATCTTCAGAGAAGGTCAGTCACTATTCAGCGAAATACACTGTTACGATGAGGTTTTTCTAATTTCTAGCTATTTGTCCTACTGTCTTTGTACTTGAGGGCAAATGAAACTTAGTTAAGCCTTCTTCACCTAATTTGATATTGGTGTTGAATCTCCTTTTATTCATCAAAAATGTCGCTCAGATCCGATACTTTTGGTTCTAAAACCATGGCTTCCAGAAATTCAAATTCAGTGATTACCCTAGAAGATATGCAAACTACTTATCTCGGTCCTCTTCTGCTCAATTATGGTGCAAAGGACAAGGCGTTCAAGAACATTAAACAAGACAAGGATATTAATGAGAAATCTAGAGGAGAATGGTAAAAGATTGATGCTCAATTGTGAAGCCTATTGTAGAAATATATTGATTTGAAGTTGATGGCTCCAGTTTATCCATTTCAAACTTGCTTTCTAGTTTGGAAACAGGCTTGTCAGTTATACACAAATGACATTGCTCATTTATGTAATTTCTCAGTTGACTAACCTTAAAAGGCAAGATTTGGATATGTTTACCTATCTTGGACAGGTTCAAGCAGTAATAAAAGAGTTCAAAGAGTTGATGCCCACTATTGAAAAATATTGACAAACAATTGGAGCAACGTCAGGAGATGTTTTAGTTTGAAACTTGCTGGGCTTCCATCTAAACGTGGCTTTGTACATGACCAAATCTTGGCTAGCTTATTGTTCTTACCATGGATGATTATTCTCTCAGTTTTTAGAGACAGCTACAGCACCTATTTCATCTAATCATACAGTGACATCACCAAACTCTTATGTTCTCATGTCTCAGACAGAGAATCAGAATCGAGGTTGTTTTGAGAGAAGTCAGTCTATATGTAGCTACTGTAACAAGTTGGATCATACTCGTGAGGTATTATATAGTTTACATGGTGGACCTTCCTCTTTACATGGTGGAACTTCAATAATTGCTCATGTTGCTCAGACTGAATTCGCCAATAACCCAACCAATCAAATATTTTTTTATCCGAGGCAAACTACAATAACATTCTTCAATATTAGGTAGGTAAGCAGACATCTCCACAAGTAGCTTCAGTTGCTCAGACCGATAATCCTATTGCTTGTATCTTATAGTCCACTACTCTTGGTCCTCGGGTCATTGACTCAAGCACTTCTGACCATATTTTTGATAACAAATCTCTTTTGTCTAACATTATTATTCTAAATCCTATACCACTATTACCTTAGTCAATGGATCTCAGACAATAGCGACAGGAGTTGGTCACACCACTCTCTTACCTTCTTTAACTCAGAATAATGTTATGTATGTCCCTAGTTCCCCTTTCAACCTTATACCAATCAGTCGTTTATCTAGTACTCTAAATTGTTTCATGTCATTCTTTAATGACTGTTGTTCCGCAGTACAAGAAGGAAGATTGGCACAAGGCATGAGTTGAATGGACTATACTACCTCATCTCTCCCAGTTCCACTACAGAACTACAGCCTGTTCAGTCTCCGACTCTCCATATGTAATTCATAGACTGGACATCCTAGTTTATCCAAACATCTGAAAATGGTACCTAGTTTGTAAAATTGCCTATATTAGATTATGAGTCATGTCAACTCGGGAAACACATGCACTTTTTTTCTTTTTCTTTTTTAATTCAAATTTGGGCTTCAGCCCTTTTTATTTGCAGATCAAAATAACAAAACAAAAACAATTCAAATACACTTTGTTGCCCCTAGTCCAATACCATGTAAAAATCTAATCCATTTGTCTTACATTAGAAATGACTACTCTATCCACATTAAAGCATCCGTGTTTTCACTTCACTTCACCTCTTCCTCTTCTTCGTTGATACCGCCTTACCAGACCCTCCATATTCTCTCCTTCTTGACAGATCTTCCATCTTCTCCATTCCCCTCTTTGTGCCTTCACCATCATATCCTTTCTCAATCTGAAGCTCGTGCTGCTGTGGGTGATAAATAAACCACCACTCCTATGTCCAGATCGATTATGCAACTCAAAGAGGTAATATCCGATCTTGTTCTTCCTCCTTCATTCCTTTCTAATGTTGACTCCTTTGCAAGTGAATCCCTAGGTAACCCACTCCGTTGGTATTCATGACTAATGCGGGTGAAGCAGCTCCACGGAAGCAGTGATGGACAAAACGGGTCGCTCCAACTCTCCCTTCGTGGTTCTTTACTTTTAATCTCCCATGTAATATATCCTTTTGCCGATGTCTCCCTTTTTGTTGCTGCCATAGCTTAGGTTAGGTAGCTGACCCACCCCCCAAATATGTGTATAAACTTTGTGGGCTTTTGCGTTATCTAAGCTCTATATGGGCTCTATGTTGACTTGATCCTCATTGTCTTTATCCGTAAATGTGGGATTTGTGCTTTGTCTATATTTAATATTTTCTTGCATGACGTTGGTAGCTAGTAGTAGCTCTGGTACACTGTTCTGCCATTTTGTATGTATGCATTGTTGGCTAGATTGTCTGCTAATTGATTAGCTACTCTAAAAATGATGTACCTCGACTCTGATTTGTGTAACATCTGCACTATTTTTCCCCAAGTCTTAAATAATCATGCAGAGTCTTTTTCATTTGGTTTCATTTTGTTGTTTGGAATCCCAGTAGAGTTTGGTCAACATTGGGTTTCAAGCACTTCATTAGTTTCATTGATGATTACTCAAGAATTACCTGGATTTTCTTAACGAAAGAAAGTTCTGAGTTATTCCCATTTTTCAAACTTTTTGTGCGGATATATAAGATCAACTTAGTGTCTCTATTCGCATTTTTCACAGTGATAATGCACCTTAATATTTATCATCTCAATTTAACTAATTTATGTCTTCGGAATTATCCATCAGACATCTTGCCCTTACACTGCATAACAAAATGGGGTAGAAGAATGGAAAAATGGGCATATTATTGTGGCTGCTCGCACCCTTCTTATATATGCATGCTATTTTGTTGTCACTTATAAACTAAAAGAATCAGGTTTCTCAATTCCATTATTGACTTTGTCAGTTCTTTATACACATAGTGAAGTTCATGTTTGGATGTACTTTTGACTAGCAATCCCTTTATGCTAGTTTTACATCAATAATACTCCTTTATTACCAATCAAAAAAATCTCATTTTTCCCCACTTTACAAAATATGGCATGCCGAAGAGCATACAATCTAAGGGTACTTTCTGTATGTTAATATATTTAGCTTATACATCAAAGGTCTTCCTTTCTTTCTTAATCCATGTGTCCAGTTAAATACTGTCGAATAAAATGAAATGGGCATCAAAAATTTTCCTCAACATAGTTCACTTATTAGAAGCAACCTAACAAATCTTCGTTCCAGTATAATTAAACTTTTACAATGATAAACGCATAAAGACAAAATTGGAGACTTCTGCTCTTTCTAAATTTCCAAAAATAGCTTTCTTCTCCTAAAACAAATTAAAAACAGAGGCAAAACTAAAACAAGCGGTATATCTAGTTTACATAAGAATCAAGCGAACAACAAAAACTATGCCTCAACCTCAAGCAAGTTGTATCAGCTATATGAATCCTCACTAATCATATTTCTCATAATCAAGCGAAATTACATGGAGACGGTAGTACATGGATCAAATTTCGCAATACAACACAACCAAACTCGAAGAATGCTTGCCCTAGAAAATTTGCATTCTACTAATAATGGTATTGTTCTAATGTTGCTTTGCCTGACAATTTGCTATTACTGCACTATTATTGCAAATATTAGTTATTGCATCATTCTCCCAGTAAAAGTAAGTGTTTTGAGCTTTCTTAGCTTGAGTGTTTGCTAATACTGCATTACCATTACAGACTTATTCCTGCATCATTATTACATAATCTTTATTGCTAGCAATTAGAAGCAAGCCCCTTTGACACTTTTCTCTTTCTTTTCCCCAAATGCAGTGCACTATTAAGCTTTCAAAAGTTTCATTGATAAGCTACACTCAGGATGCACGTAACATAAGGTCCCAATATTACATAAATGCTGTGGAGATGCTTAGAGGCTAGAAGGGTGCCGGCGGCGTACATTAGGGCGATCAAGGATATGTATGATGGAGCCAAGATTCAGGTGAGGACGGTGGGAGGAGACTCGGAACATTTCCCAGTTCGGATGGGGTTGCACTGGGGATCGGCACTTAGCCCTTTTTTATTTGCCTTGGTGATGGATACACTGACGCGAGGGATTCAAGGGGAGGTGCCTTGGTGTATGTTATTTGCAGATGACATAGTTCTGATTGACGAGACTCGTGGAGGCGTAAACACTAAGATGGAGGTTTGACGACAAGTCCTAGAGTCTAAAGGCTTTAGATTGAGCAGAACCAAGAAAAGTATCTAGAGTGTAGATTTAGTGACGTGTTGCACGGGGAGGATGAGGTAGTGATGTTGGTTACGCAAGTCAACCATAAGAGAGAGTTTCAAGTATCTTGGGTCTATTATCCAAGGGAGTGGAGAGATCGACGAGGACGTTGCTCACTGTATAGGTGCAGGATGGACGAAATGGAGGCTCGCTTCTGGAGTTTTGTGTGATAAGAAGGTGCCAACAAAACTTAATGGCAAGTTTTACAGAGGGGTGGTGAGATCGTCTATGTTGTATGGAGCGAAGTGTTGGCCTATCAAGAACTCCCATGTACAGAAGATAAAGGTTGCAGAAACGAGTATGTTAAGGTGGATGTGCGGGCACACTAGGAGTGATAAGTCCGCCGTCAAATCCCAAGGCTCAACCCTGGATAGGCAGTGAAAACTACCAAGCTGGAGTATGGTAGGGGCAAAGGGAATTTCTAGGATTAGAAATGTCGATATCCGGGCCAAGGTGGGAGTGGTTGGGGTGGAGGACAATATGCGTGAGGCAAGACTAAGGTGGTTCGGGCATGTGAAGAGGAGGTGTCCGAGTGCCCCAATGCGGAGGTGCGAGCGACTTTCGATGGATGATTTTAGGAGAAGTAGGGGTAGACTGAAGAAGCAATGGGGTAGGTGATTAGAAAGAATATGGCACAGCCGCAGCTTATCGAGGACTTGACCTTAGATAGGAAGGCATGGGGTACACGGATTAGCCTCTCTACCTCTGAGGTAGTGGTAAAATCTGCGTACATTCTACTTTTCTCAGACCCCACTTGGTGGGATTACACTGGGTGGTTGTTGTTGTTGTTGTTGTTATTTTCAGTAACAGTGCTGTCCGGGCCAACTTTTGGGCACCATCGGGTAAGCTCTTCCGACCAGAGCTTAAGCAATGGGAAGAACAGAATTTTAGTTTATTTTTAGTTATTTATTTATTTTTGGTGTGGGGGGATTTGAACCCGGCTTCACGTGGGCTTTGTTCTAGCTTCATGACTGTTAGGCTAAATTACACCACCTTGCTTGTAAAGAGATTATTCACCACCGATATGCTAGGAAGAAGCATGTGTGGCCAGTTAGACACTTAAGAATGTGCTTTCTGTTATATTGGAACTGCTGTACCAACTACGGAAAAATGAATCTCAATTTGATTTAAAACAAAATGTAAAGCAAACTTCTTGTCTAAAGGCTGATGAGGTAAAATGCAAAAATAGCTGTAGTTGTCAATATTTACCTTAGTGGAGACTATAGGTGGAGGCGATTTTCGTTTCTTAGAAGAGCCAGGAATCGGACCCTTAATAGGGAAATATCTGTTCTTCTCCGCATCATAGTAAAATCCAGGGAGCTCTGAAAATTTAATAACCCACAAAATCTTTACTTCTCTCAAACACGCAGAGTTGTATACATCAAAAATCAATTTGTTTTAATCATTAGTAATGATGAAAAAGGGATTGAGTGAAGAAATAAACCTTTGGGCATCTCTTACACTTTGCAACAAAAGAAACCAATCCACAAAGTAATGAGTTATTCAGTTCTGCGACTAACGGTGCTGCGAATTCTTCAAAAGATTTAACTTTTGCCGCAAGAGGGGAAAGAGAAGAGCTTGAAAGAGTAAGGTGGGTCGGGCTGTTCCATAATAATGTAGTATTACCCTAGGGTCTTTAAATTGGAAAAAACCTCACAATAATAAAACTTTTGTCCATACCCTTTGACTAAACAAGCACATGATCTCTTTAAGTTTTTGCGGGAATTGTCTTAAAAAATATTAGTCTTCAATTTTTACCCCTCGTATATACGGTATTTAGATTATATTCATCATATTTATTTAATAATTTTTTATAAATAAAAAAACTCTTATCGTCTAAAAATCTATAATTTTCGTGTTTCTTTTATTTCAGATTTTCTTTTCTCATCTTTCCAATCTCTTTCTCTTTTTTCTCTCTATCTGCTCAGTATTTTGTATTACGTTCATTCATCAGCCGTCGTTTATTTTTGCCGATTCTTTCAGATATGTTTATTGTTGTCTTTAGGTATTTTATTCCACCTGTTTTACAATACGTTTTTTTGTTCAATTCGTCTTTTACAAATTTTTTGAGCTTCAGAACTAAAATGTGAAGTATTTCTATAGTTTTCATCTTGATTTTTATTGAGGTTCATGCATACTGAGTACAAGTTTTAATTTAAATCTATTTGATATCTGATTTTATCGAAATTGTGCCTATAGTCAAATCTTAGTCTCTTAGGCATACATTTTTTTTTTCCTAAAAGTTATAAGCTAATACATATTTTTTTATGCATTAGTTTTTGAAGTTGTGCCTTAAGGTATACCTTTAAGGCACATAATACGTTATAGTTGAAGGCATAACTTCATCAGAAGTTATATTGCTCTTAGTTATGTTGAAACTTTGTTGTATATTCAAACTTTGTCGGCTAAGGCATAAATTAGATAAACAATTTAATTTTCTGAAATTGTGTCTTATAGTCAATTCCCATCTTTCCAGACGTAACTTTGCAATCTTAATATTATTGAAATTTTGCCGCATATTCAAATTTTATCGGTTCAGGCATAAATTCGATTAACATGTTATTTTTTTGAGTTTGTGCCTTATATCCAGTTCCTCCCTTTCTAGGCGTAATTTTGCAACCTTAATATTATTGAAACTTTGTCGTATATTAAATATTTAGCGGTTCAGGCGTAAATTGGATAAACATTTTAAAATTTTGAAATTGTGCTTTATAGTCGATTCTCTTTTTTCCAGCCTTAACTTTGCAAGCTTATTATTATTTAAACTTTACTCTATATTTAAATTTTGCTGGGTAAGGCATAAATTGGAGAAATATTTTAATTTTTTTTAAAATTGTGTCTTATAGTCAATTCCTTTTTTTTTTTGGGCGTACCTTTACAACCTTAATATTATTCAAATTTGGCCGTAAATTCAAATTTTGCCGGGTAAGGCATAAATTGGATAAATATTTTAATTTTTCGAAATAGAGCCTTATAGTCAATTTCTATCTTTCCAGACGTAACTTGCAACCTTATTATTATTTAAACCTTGCCCTATATTCAAATTTTTCCGTTTCAGGCACAAATTCGATTAACATGTTAATTTTTTTGAGTTTGTGTCTTATATTCAATTTCTCCTTTTCCAGGCGTATCTTTGCAACCTTAATATTATTGATACTTACCGTATATTAAATATTTATCGGTTCAGGCATAAATTGGATAGATATTTTATTATTTTGAAAGTTTGCCTTATATTCAATTTCTCCTTTTTCGAAGAGCAATTCGATATGTAGGCTAGTCAAACTATGTTGTATTATCAAAATAAGCCGATGTCACGTCCCCAAATTAGGCAGGTCATGCGGGCATCTACATTGACTCTAACTCAATAGGAGAATCCCTTTGTGAACAAAATATAAAAATATTTACAAGACTCATCTATTTGCACATATCAATATTGTTTTAAAAGTTCAATAAAATCCTCCCCAAGAATCTTGACTCTCAC
>JACEIK010000087.1:527585-547251 GCA_018107945.1 Datura stramonium | reverse complement strand
GGCACGCTGCTTGGGCAGCGCGTTGCCTCCTCCTTGTCGCGCAGCCAGCCCCAAGTCATCATAAAGATATTATTCACAATTCCTTAGGCTAAATTTACCCGTCCTCTTATTACCTAGGGACCCATCATTCATTCAGGTTCTTTCAAACCTTATTGTATCGTCTTAGTTCTGCGACTTTCCATTTTTCGGCAGTGTATTCGGGTAAAATTTCACCCCATTAGTATTTCTAATTTTTTAAGTCAATTCATCATACATAAGATTAATTAGATAAAATCGAGTCTAAGTCATTCAACCTGGTTAACTATGAATTCTTACAATTACTTGTACTTTCCTTACATCAGATTCGTTCTAAGCTAGTTAATTTACATCATCGATTCACCTTCTCATTCATGGCATATAAAAGGGCACCAACAAGTTCACACAACACCATTAGGTTTATTCACCCCGCTTCTTTCTTGTTCCTCTCCTTTTATACAACACATGCACAAATATATATTCAAAATTTATACCATCAAATACACCATCAAAATATACGATCAAGAACAACTATAATTATATGTCATCAAAACCTACAATCAAGAATACCACCTCAAAACTCCACTACCAAGATCATAACATCAAGGACACATTATCAAGAATATCCAATCAAGAGTACTTATCAAGAACATCACATTAAGAGTGCATCCCCCATTATTAATCATCAATTAGGTTTTACTTTCCCACATGCTCTCATACCTAGGATTAATCCTCCAATTCATAGTTACGTCACTGCAAGTATTTCATCAAGTCATCATATTTTATGATCCCTCTACCCTCATCGATCGTACATCAATAGTACACACGTATACGATTTGTCACGCCCCACCTTGGGAGGCATGATCGACACCTAGTGCCACACTGGGTCTGAACTAGTCTAACTAGACTGGTGCACTACTAGTGCACATTGACATCAATTCAAGAAACCAACGAGCTATATCTCGGTTGTAAATACAGCCCCTAGCCGATAAGGCCACATGTAAAAGAAGATAGCTAACTAGAACAACACAATAACGGGGATCCTATGCGGGCCGACAAGACCACCATGTTGTCTAGTTATAACCAAAACGTAAATTGGGCGCTAAACTACGCTATGGCCGACAAGGCCTCCATCTGACAGCTAAGCAAGGCCCCACACGACCATCACAAGAAATAAAGCACACATGGGCCCCACACGGCTAACAGTAACTAACCACAGGGAATATACAACAGACTGCAAGCCTCTAGGAGTGATATAGTGGCAGGGACAGGGCCCCGACCTACCCGAAACTGTACGTCAAAAGGAAATCCTGTCTAACTTCAACTCCAGAGGGAAGGAGCTGAATGAACTGCCGACCTCAGCTGGAGACTAGGAATGTCCCCAACCGTGTCTACCTACACCTGCAGGCAAGTAATGTAGCGCTCGAGTGGGTGTCAGTACAATATGTACCGAATATGTAAAGAAGAAAGATAATAACTTGACTGAAAACTGGAAAATCTGTAGTAATCAAAATAGGGAGGGCAAGGATTTATCCTGCAATGTCTGAATCATCTAAATTGTCTAAATAACAAGCTTATAAATGCAAACAAAAACCTAACCGGGCCCCCATAAGCCTGAAAAGTACAAACAACACAAAAAAACCTACCTAGGCCCCCATAAACCCAAGCAAGTACAAACAAGATCCTCTATACTCATCTGACTACTAGGAATTGTGTAAACTATAACTCAGTACGACCCTTACAGCCTTAGTAATAGGAACATGATACGACCCTCACAGCCTCTGTAAAATGGAACATGATACGACCCTCACAGCCTATGTGAAATGGAATATAATACGGCCCTCACAACCTCTGTGAAAGGGAATATAATATGACCCTCACAGCCTCTGTACATAGAACATAATGTGGTCCTCACAACCTCTGTAAATAGAATATAATACGGCCCTCACAGCCTCTGTAAATAGAACATAATACAGCCCTCACAGCCTCTGTAAATAGAACATAACATGGGGTAACAGTTAACTAATCAATATTCGGGTGGATCATTTTAGATGAGCTTATTAGAACAGGTATTACTATTTCATTGTTACAGACTCAATTCATTTTACAACAACTGACCCCAATAAGTTCATTCTGAAGTACTGCAGGTATATGAGTTGTAGTAATTTACAACAAACGTAACTTGCCAAAGGAATAGCCCTACATACCTCAAGTGTCGACTTTCTGTTTAACCGACAAGTTCCAATCTGAATTCAACATTCCTACAAAAGTATAATCGTATTACTGAGGGAACGAGACTAGTTTCAGTACTCAATTTAATGAAAATGATAACTTTTGATAATAATATCAATTATATTTCAGCTTGACGAAATATGATCGAAAACATATAATTTCCCGAGAATTCAGAAGGGAGAAATTCTTACTTGAAGCCTGCGATCATATAGAAACTAGTTTGAAGCAATTCTGACAACTTTAACTAGGCGGAGTTCTGATTCGCCGGGCGTTTTTCAAGAAACTAACTCCGTAGGAATGCTCTCGGCAAGCTTATACGCCAGTACCTGAAGTTACTCGGGGTTTGGACAGCGTTTCGTAGCGTATTTGGATGAAAATTGATAAAAACCTTCGCTTCCTCTCACTCTCTAGACGACCTCATATACTTATATGATTTCCAATTGAAATAAGATGATATATATACAACTTTGTTCGGTGGACACAGGGTCCATGGCATGGACCCCGTCGAGCCAGTTTGGCTCCGTGGCACGGAGGCTAATGCGCCAAGGGAGGTCCATGCCACGTTGCCCCTCTTGGCAGCTGACCCGGCCTCCTCCCGCGTGGTCCCTATTCCGTGCTCGCTCGACCTTTTCTCGGGTCCTTTCTCGTGCGTATTGAACTCTAAAACTCTTAGCTAACACATACGTACGCCGACTAAATGTTAGGAACTTACGGGGTGGAACACGATTCACTAATTATAGTCTAACACAAAGGTAAGCCATAATCTACCTGAATCGCAAAACTGGAACATACGGCTATCCCACAGGAGCTTTGCCTTTTCTCAATGCCTCCGAACATTTAAAGTCTAGAAATAAGATATTAAGGAATATGGTACTTTTTCTATTCAAGGGTTTGGGAACTCAACCCACTCCATTCTACCCGTTGCTTACAATCTGATTCAATAATCATAGGCCAAATTATCATAACCAAAATCTATAATGATCACTCCAACCTACTTCATGGAGTTTTTACTCTAATCTTCTTAAAGCAGCTTTTAAGGTTAAGGGTTTCAAATTCACCGAATTCTAGGTCTCAAACTATCACCAAAACAATGTTCTATAATTACATTCACCCTAAAAAGTGTTAGTTTACCATTTTTACGCCTAGGAATCAATACCCAATCATTCTCATAACTCTGGCCCTAGTTTTCACAAACCTAGGATTTTTAGCTAGGAATTCACCATTAGAGACTATCTATGATTATGGGTGTTAGGAAATTAAATGCGGGAAAGAAAGAGTTAGAACTCATACCTTGGGGAAGGAGAAACTGCTAAGCCCTTAGAAAATCGCCATTTTTCTCTCAAGTTCGTGCCTCAGAATAATGGGGTGAAAAATCTCAAAATTCTTATTTAAATTGACTTTCTGCCTTGCATCATCCGCTGTAGCAAAAATGTACCACTGCAGTTGTCCTGCTACGGCGAATGATCATTCACCGCAGTGGTCCTGCTGCCCTCAAAATTTGAATCATTACGCCAATGTCATCAAGGTTCTATAACAATCGAAGGGGTCGTTACATCATATACCAATTAGATAACTGTTCGTCCTCGAATACCCTCTTGCGAAATGTAGAGGTTTTCTACCGCATCACAGTCCAAATCCGCACGGGGTCATAATTATGGTTAGACCCATTTCTATCATGATCTTACCATTATCACTATCGGACTTAACCGAAACTCTACCAGACCTTACTTCCGAGGTCCTACAATGCTAATAGGCATACTACATGGATACGACACACGAATTTAAGTCTCCCAACCTCACATCCACAACTGCGAAAGGATCCCACATATGTCATTTCTACTAGTTTTTTTCACACTCTAATCGTCCCGTCAAATCTCAGGTCTTCCCCATTTCTCAGTTGTAACCCACATCACATATTGTTCACGCAACCCCTATGTTATCACTGTCCTCCATAAGGCTCCCTTTATCAGGTACTCGGGAAATTTCTGACCCTCAAAGGAATTTTAATGTCGGACATATCACTGGAACGGACCTGGCTGCTTCACGGTGCTTTTCTGTGGAGCAAAAGTAAATATTCAGAACAAGAAGCAAAAGGGATGGTTTTTGGTTCATTCTCACATTTTTATTTTGACTTTTTCCAAATCCTCCCTACTTCTTTCGTGATTCCCCTCTATTTCACAGATAATTCTCATCCGCACAACTTCATTGTTTTACTCACTCTACAATGCTTTAGACTATTTTCCTGAGTTTTTTTTGCTCTAGAAATAGTGGAGTCGGGTGGGGTGGTTTGAACTTTTGAACTCAGAGTGAGGCCAGTCTGTCGTTTCCCTCGTTGTCCCCGAGAAATGTCTCAGAGTACTTTTTCCTTAGTGGTGGCAAGGACGAGGAGTCCAGTGACCCGGGCTATGCCAACGACGAGGCCTATAGATAGTCGGGGTCACAATGTATTTCCCTCCCATTGTTCCTCTTTAGCTCAGATATTTCCTACTCTCGAAGGACCAAATGTCGAACAATTTCTCTTTTGCTTGTTGCTACATGGTTCCTATTTTTCTCTATTTTTTTGGGTACAGGTGCCCATTGGGACATTCGAATGGCAATGGCCGTGTTTTGATCCCATATTTATATAAATCGCAATTCTCATATACACATATGCTTAATTCGCCGTTTTTAACATAATTGAAAAATCTTCCAAAATAGGGGGATTGGATTCTGTCTAGCAGCCGTCTGCTGCAGCAATCACTTTTCTGCTGTAGCGTACCCACTATGGTGGTCCCCTTCTCACTGTAGTGAATCTGCTGCGGCAAGAGACACCTTGCTACAGTGAAACTCGCTAAGCAGAACACAAATAGGGATATTCGTCCTTCTGGTCAATATTGATCTCCTTTTTCCACCATTATTATACTTCATTATCACTAACATTTTGCACTTCATCATAAATTCACACGTCAACATATGACTACATCACCAGATACCAATTGGAATCTTATAGATACCAATTAATCCCATTAAAATTCCAGCTGAAATCTTACATATACCAATTGAGTCGACTAGGATACCAATTGAAATCCTCCATATACCAATTGGACTCAACTAAGGTAATCGACATTCTTTGATGGCACGATAGGAAAGAATAAAGTGAGAACTTCCTAGATGCCTTATAACTTCCCGAGGATTAGATGTGGATGTCAACACACCAATCCGTAGGAGTCTACTTGGCATTGATCTTGTATTTGTGAGATCAGTAACCTAGACCCTCTAATACCAACTTGTCACGTCCCCAAATTAGGTGGGCCATGTGGGCACCTACATTGACTCTAACTCAATTGGAAAACCCCTTTTTGAACAACATATAAAAATATTTACAAGACTCCATCTATTTTCACAAATCAATATCGTTTTAAAAGTTCAATAAAAATCCTCCCCAAGAACCTTGACTATCACCATGACAATTATCGCATTGAGCTTCTCAAACCTCATCTACAATTATATAAGATATCAATATTATTCCACACGATCAAGTCACGAAGATCTATTAGCTATACCCACAACTCACCATATTTACCAGTTATCTAGTTTAAAAAGTGATTCTTCCTATACCGTTGCTCATTAATCTATTAGTTATCAATTATTAAATACATAGTCCCGCTTTAATCAAAATTCACAACCAAGACATCGTAAAGATATTATTCACAATTGCTCAAGCTAAATTTACCTGTCCTCTTATTACCTAGGGACCATAATTCATTCATGTTCTTTCAACCTTATTGTATCGCCTTAGTTAAGTGACTTTTCATTTTAAGACAATCTATTCAGGTCAAATTTCGTCCCATAGTATTTTTAATTTTTTTAAAGTCAATTCATCAACATATAAGATTAATTAGATAAAACTGAGTCTAAAACACTCAACCTAGTTAACTACGAATTCTTACAATTACTTGTTCTTTTCTTACATCAGATTCGTTCTAAGCTAGTTAATTTACATCACCGATTCACCTTCTCATTCATGGAATATAAGAGGGCACCAACAAGTTCACACAACCCCATTAGGTTTATTCATCCCACTTCTTTCTTGTTTCTCTCCTTTTATCCAACACATGCACAAATATATATTCATAATTTAAACAATCAAATACACCATCAAAATATACGATCAAGAACAACTACAATAGTATGTCATCAAAACCTGCAATCAAGAATACCACCTCAAAACTCCACTACCAAGATCATAACATCAAGGACACATTATCAAGAATATCCAATCAAGAGTACTTGTCAAGAACATCATATTAAGAGTGCACCCTCATTATTAATATTCAATTAGATTTTACTTTCTCGCATGTTCTCGTACCTAGGATTAGTCCTCCAATTCATAGTTACGTCACTACAAGTGTTTCATCAAGTGATCATTCTTTATGATCCCTCTACCCTCATCGATTGTACATCAATAGTACACACGTATACAATTTACTAATTATAGTCTAACACAAAGGTAAGCCATAATCTACCTGGATCGCAGAACTGGAACATGCAGCTACCCCACGGGAGCTTTTCCTTTTCTCAACGCCTCCGAATATTTAAAGTCTAGAAATAAGATATTAAGGAATATGGTACTTTTTCTATTCAAGGGTTTGGGAACTCAACCCACTCCATTCTACCCATTGCTTACAATCTGATTCAATAATCATAGGCCAAATTATCATAACCAAAATCTATAATGATCACTCCAACCTACTTCATGGAGTTTTTACTCCTCTACTCTTCTTAAAGCAGCTTTTAAGGTTAAGGGTTTCAAATTCACCGAATTCTAGATCTCAAACTATCACCAAAACAATATTCTATAATTACATTCACCCTAAAAGTGTTAATTTACCATTTTTAGGCCTAGAAATTAATACCCAATTATTCTCATAACTCTAGCCCTAGTTTTCACAAACCTAGGATTTTTAGCTAGGAATTCACCATTAGAGACTATCTATGATTATGGGTGTTAGGGAATCGAATGAGGGAAAGAAAGAGTTAGAACTCATACCTTGGGGATGGAGAAACTGCTAAGCCCTTAGAAAATCATCCTTTTTTTTCAAGTTCGTGCCTCAGAATAATGGGGTGAAAAACCCCCAAATTGTGACTTAAACTGACTTTCTGCCTCGTTCCGTCTGCTGCAGCGAAAATGTACTACTGGAGCAATCCCTCTATGGCGAATGATCATTCTCTGTGACGGTCCTGCTGCCTGCAAAATTTGAATCATTACGCCAATGTCATCAAGGCTCTATAACAATTGAATGGATCATTACAGTCGATTCAGTCATAAGATGGATAAAACTTTTCTTAATTTCATAACTTTTTTTTATTACAATGCTTGGTGTTGTGTTGTATTTCTTTCCATAACTTCTTGTTGTTTATGTATAAGTTGTGTGGTGCTTGCATATTGTTTTTAAATAAAAAAAATTAAATGCTATTTATTCTTTTTACTAAGCTTATATTTTCCAATTTTATTATGAAGGTTATTTGATCTCTCATTTCTAATTTGTCTCAATTTTCCTATCATGGTAGATGTTTATCATTTTTTTAGTTTTTAATTTTTCTTAATATTATTTAGTTATATAAGTTCTTGACTTTTGTTTATTTATTTATTTTCTTACAGGATGGAGAAAATATGTTCAAGTTTGAATATTGGTTTGAAGCACATGGGCATTGGAGTGGTGATTTCAACTTTAATAAGTTGATTTCATCATTTCTGACTGTCCCTAAGATGTGCATGTTGAAAAAAGGTCTTTTTGGACCTTTTATGGAGTTAGATCAAGTTGTAGTTTATGATGGTATTTTGCATTATTTACTTTTAATAGTGTGTATTAACTTTAGCTTGATCAAGTTCAATGTATTTGATCGTGAAGTTATTATTGATCATGAGTGTTTTCCATATCACTGTTTTGAATATTTTTTGTGGTGATTTTAGTTGTGTATCTTCTCGTCCTATTTACTGCATCGATACTTCCCAGACCATGAACGAATTAAGTTGGTTGAGTTGATGAAGCTTTTTGAATTTTTGTCAAGCAATCACTCTTTTGGATTTTGGGAGAAATCTATTGATCCTGTTAGGTTTGCTGAATTATATATAGTTGAGATAGTTTTGTTGGGTCATGATGAGTCTTGTCTTGTCAACGACCAGATAATGAAAACAATTGACCATGATATTCTTCGATTATCTTTTCCTTGGGGTACACTTGGGTTTGACTAATTGGCAAAGTTAGTCTGAGACTGTTTAAAGAGTTTGGAGATAATGGATGATGGTAGCCACTGTGATTATGCACTATCTGGTTTTTTGTACGCTTTAAATATTTGGGTATTGGAGGTGCTCCCTAATTTCCGTTGTTATTCACATCATATGGACCGGAGGATCTCGCGTATGTTGTCTTGGGCCCCTGTGAAGAAGACTCAATATGAAATTATAATTGATAATTTTTTCCATGCGGAACATGTATGTGTGCTTTTAAATTTCTATTTTTCCCCTTTTGATTTCCTTATCATCTTGTGTTATATAGTGTTTTTGAATTTTTTTTACCCATTTTTATAGAGATTCAAGAGTTTTCAAGTGAGTGCTCTTGTTGCTACGAACAAAGAGAGGCAATATTTTCCAGTTCCACTTCAATTTGCTTTTGGGTCAGCTTGTTCTTCTTCTTCTGTTGGTTCTTTGATTTCACGTGGTTTGCTTGATCACCTAGTTGATGTACATATCCTTATTTGTTTAACTCTTATGCTCATCTTGTGAATTATGAAAGGTATTTCTTTCTTTTCTATGTTGTTTATAATATTTTTATTATTGTATTCTTTGTTATGAAGGATACTATCTGGAGCCTTAGGAAAGAAATGATCAAACAACAGTCTACTCTACTCAATCTAATCACGGTAAGATGTTCTTTGTTGTCCATGATAATTTTTGTATGATTGTTTTTATTGTTGGTTGTTCCTGTTTGTTTAATTTTACTTTCATTATTTGCTATATTGTATAGAAGTTGGAAAGTAGATTTGAAGGGGTGGAGTGTCATGTTGGTGAATTGCACAACAAATTTAGTGATGTTATTAATATTATTGAGAGTCTGATTCATACATATGAAGAAAGTAAGTTAGAGGGAGTTATTGTTGAACGCTCCAAAAAAGCTATCAACGTGCACGATAAATCAACTTCCACCCCAAATGTTGATGTTTGTTGTATGCCCACTGAATTTTTAGATCTTTTGTCTGGAAAGACTGAAATACTTTCTCAGGTTGAACTTGATCTTGCAATGGAAGTAGCAGCAATGCGTGCAGAAGAGGCAGTAGCGTGTGCAGAAAAGTATGCATTATATTCTGCCCAATTAGAAAATAAACTTAAATGTGGACTTAGTTATTTAACCACACCTAGTTCATGTGGTGATAAAACAATATGTTCATTTTTCTTGACTTAATTTTTGAGGTTATTCGTATTTTTTGTTAGTTTTAACGTGATAAAGATTTTCAATATGTAACAATATGTTGTGTTTTTTTGTAGGATGTTGATGGTAATCTTTTGAATTCTGAAGATGTTAGTCATTCCGATAGTGAAGCTTGTAATAAACTCCAGAAAATTGATGAGGGAAAGAAACCTGATGTAGATGACCCTTGTTGGGATTTGATTACACCACCTGAGGATAGAAGATTAAATGTGGAAACTAATATATATTGTACTGCAGAAGATTTGGAAAGTAAAATGTTGTTTATTAATATNATATGTCAATTTTACTACATATGTTTATTTTTGTATATATGAATCTTTTTACACCATCTTTGAGTTTATATTTTTTTAGTGCCTCTTGTTTATGTTATGTCTGTCAATAAATTTTTCAAAAGAAAATCATGTGTTAATTCACCAATTTATGCTGCCAAGCATCATTTCAATTGCCAAAGTTATGCCAAAAGTATTAAATTAATTTCTGGAGGCATTAATCTTGTCATGACCCGAACATAGGTCAAATATAGACACAGAACTTAGAACCATAGATGACTACAAGTCGATCCATGACATGAACATAAAAACTGAAGCTCAACATAAATAAAGCGGAAGAATAAATTCTGAAAGAGCAGAAGTCTGAGTAATAGAACATTTAAACAACTAAACACTCAAAACACAGAGATCTGAAACTGGAAATACAAACTATGTCTAATAAGCCTCTACTATACCGATGAGCTGATGGGACACCCCCCCCAACTAGCTCACTAGAAGTCTGAAACTGAAAATGATAATAGCTCGACTATCTAATGGTCCTCAAAGGATGAGGACTCACCAACAAGCTATTTGGACTGAACTCTGAAAACTGGCTAGCGACGAGACTGAACCTGAACGTCTGAGCCTGTATCATGAAACAATACAGCATAGAGTAGGCGGTCAGTACTTGGAACGTACCGAGTATGAAAGGTAAGTAAAACAGGATAAGTAAGTATAAACTGAAAACATGCATAACATAAATCATATCAATATAATATTCTGAGAGTAAGGACTACATGCTGATATCTGAAAACGTGAATAAACATAACTGAATCTCATAACTAAAACGAATGACCCAGAGCTAAAACTGATGATCATAAGTAAAACTAATAAGCTAAACATTGGGTCAAACCTATTAAAAAACAATATCATAACTGATGAACATGCATAACTGAAATCATGAGGAACAATGGGAGACTCGTCATATAACCGACATTTCACAATAGAGCTTACGTGATCCCAACTATTACACTCAAGTGGGCTGAGCGGTCCAAAATCTTGCCAAGGATAAGGGCACTACCATGATATCCATATCAAGATGAAGGCCCTTTGGAGTAGGGAAAGATCACAAGGGAGGTCCCAATGAATCTTAATAAACCTACGCTGGCACGTAATTTTGAGGCCTAGGGTTTACCTGAATCCCTAGCCTACTTGGTGCTAAACACTACTTCCAAAAATATGCATATTCCCTCTGTCGTTTTTCAACGAAGTTGAACCATCATTTTTTAGAAGCTAATCATGAAATTTCATACATGGTTTGAAATCTGAATATGAGGAGTCTTGGCTCAAAATATACCACAAGCTGAAAGTGGGAGTCTAGACTCCAAAACCATGTGGTAAGCTAACATCATAAACTTGAACAAAATCATAAAAACATACTTTGACCAAACTTTAACATGCTTTAAATAGACTTGCTAGTCAAAAATCATGGATTCATACATGAGTAATTCATAAACTTCTTTTATACTAAACATCTCATCATGCTTGAAAAGATCCCAATCTTAACTTTTCATGAAACTTGCATAATTGGGTATAATACTTTCAAAACTAGAAATCATGAATTATAATTCAAAATAAGTATAAAATATGCCTATGAATATTAAAACATCATTTGAAACATAAAGGGGATTGACCCATGAATCAAACATAGAGAATTTTATAAATTGGGTTAAGACCCCCTAGAGTCATACACTTGAATTCATAAACTTGAGATGGGATTTGGGAATGAGAGTGAAGAGAAGTTCTCATTCATGACCCTACATACCTAGAAAATCTAATTCTACACCCTTCCTTGAAAGCCCAAAATATTTGAGGAAGAACTAGGAGAATTCTCAAGCTTGATCTTCAGTAGAACCCTCTAATCTTGCATGCATGGGAGAGAATGACTTAGAATAGGCTAAGCACTCTTAAAACCCTCCTAACAGAGCTTAAAATAATGTAGTTTAGGACTTAGGAGCTTAGGAATTATGAAAAACACCCTTACTAAAATCGCTGAAAATATACTCTGTCAGTCCTCACGAGGGACATCACGAGTCGTTTGGTAGGGGACGGCTCTTGGTGTCCATTCGTGAAGTCTACTAGATAAATCAACCTCAAATTCTTTATACTGACCATGACCAATCTCACGGGTGGTGAAGTGATTTCACGGCTTGTGGCATCCACCTGTGGTCACCCCCTGACCACGACTGCCAACCTGCCAGCCTCCACTTCACGAGTCACTCCACGACTCGTGGAGTAACCTCATGGGTCACTGGATGAGTAGTCCTATGACCTGGTGCAACGTTTTCTGTTTTCTCCGTTTTCACCCTCGGATTTGATCTTAGAAACTTTCGGAGTATTATAATATCTCCCCCTTGGGAACATTCGTCCTCGAATGTGCATAAATATGCTGAATAACTGGGGAAAGAAACTGTCATCCTAAATGCTTAATATCTGAAGCTGAAAATTGATGGAGTGACTGACTCTGGATTAATATATATGACTGAACTATATTCATGAATCACACATACATGCACTGACATAAAAGAAACTGGGAGACATGAACTAGACATGAAGCTGAATAGAGTACTAAGGAGGAAACTGGTACCTCAAGCCGCGGAACTAAGCAGGAAGAGAAAAGATATGAGTATTTAGCCATATATCTGCCTTGACTTCCCCCGTAGCTCCCTCAACAAGATGATTTCTCTACCCCTTACTGAAGCTACATCTTTGTTCCTCAACTTCCAAACCTGACGATCAAGGATTTTAATGGGAACCTCTTCATAGCTATGGTTATCATTCACATCAATGCTCTCCACCAGTACAACCAAAGCCAGGTCACCAATGCACTTCTTCAAAAGCAACACATGGAAAACTAGATGTACCGAAGCCAATTTTAAGGGCAACTCCAACTCATAGGCTACCTTGCCAACACGTCTCACAATCCTATACGGGCCGATATATCGGGGACTAAGCTTTCCTTTCTTTATGAACCTCATCACTCCCTTCATGGGAGAAACTTTCTAAAAAACCCAATCATACTTCAAATTCAAGTTCTCTCCTCCTCACATCCGCATAGGACTTTTGATGACTCTGAGCTATTTTTAGCCTTTCCCTTATAAGATAAACTTTCTTTATAGCCTCATCGACTGAATTTGGCCCTATCAACGTAGCCTCACCTACTTCAAACCAACCAATAGGCGATCTATGTCTCCGCCCATAAAGAGCCTCAAACAGAGCCATCTGAATACTGGAGTGGTAACTGTTGTTGTAAGCAAACTCAATAAGAGGAAAATGATCATCCCAACTACCTTTGAAGTCAATCACACATGCTATCAACATATCCTCAAGAGTTTGAATGGTTCGCTCAGCTTGACCATCCGTTTGAGGGTGAAAAGTTGTACTAAGCTTGACTTAAGTACCAAGTCCCGATTTCGGGACTGACACCAAAATGGACTACAACATACAGAGTCATAAAGGATAACGTGGCTCCAGGATCTAGCAATGCATAACCACAAGATAAAATACTCATAACATGCCCGCAACCACATTGGGTGAGCACTCCTGGTCTTGTCGAGATAATAGTGCATAAAATCTGTTCTGGCGCTGACTGCCACTTGCACTAGTGGATGCACCCTACTGAGCTGAACGTGCTATTATAGCTGCTAAACTAGTAGCTAGGTCACGGCCTCTATCATGGCCCTGTCTGGCTGAAGGGCAATCTCTGAGCATGTGTTCGAGCTTCTCCACTTGAAGCATGCCCCTGAACCCGCTAAGCACTCCTCTGTGTGCTTTCTACCACATCGCCCGCAAGCTGGAGTGCTGGGGCCCCTTTCCATGCTCCCCTAACTTCTAGAGCCTGGTGCTCTACCCTTCTGATCACATCTAGGTTTGGACGGAGCACTGGCTGATGACAGCACTAGGGCCGATGACCTCTAATGAAACTGGGGCCAATGTCTGCCACCGAACCTCTGTTTGTAATACCCATAACTCCCAGTCCAAGCCCTCTTGGCCTCTCTCTCCTTCTCCTTCATCTGCTCGGTCTCAATCTGCTGGGCATATATAACTAGTTGGGAGAAACATATATCGCTGCTCAATACAGCGGTCCTGCACTCCTTGACCAAAGAATATGCCACCCTGTTCACAAAGTTGCTCATACGGGCTCTTGGATCAGCAACCATCTCCAGCGCATACTTGGACAGCCGGGTAAACTCTAAGGAATACTTCTGAACAATCAAGTGGTTCTACTTTAGATTTACAAACTCAACTGCCTTTGCCTTCCTCAACTCCCGGGGAAAGAACCGGTCTAGAAAGGTTGTAACGAACTCATCCCAACCAATGGGAACTACACCGACTCCCCTGCTCTCCTTCCACTTTCGTTACCAAATATGAGCCACTAATAATGCTCAAACTGTCACAACCTGAACATAGGCCCGGATCTAGACATGGAACCTAGAACCATAAATGGCTCCAAATTGACCCATGGCATGAACATGACAACTAAAGCTGAACATGAATAATTGCAGAAAGAAACATTTGAAATAGCAAAAGTCTGAATAACCAATAACATCTGAACAACAAAATACATAACACCAATCTGAAGCTGAATACGCCTGATAAGCGTCTATAATATGACGAGTTGATGGGACAAGACCCCAACTAACTCACTAATAAACTGAAACTGAAAATAAACTATTAAGAAGGTCCTCGAAGGATGAGGACTCACCAATAAGGTGAGAAACTGCTAACTCTGAGGATCTGGCTAGCGGCGAGATTGAACCTGAACGTCCGAGCCTGTATTATGAAATGATATAACATAGAGTATGTGGTCAGTACTTGAAATGTACCGAGTATGCAAGGTAAGTAAAATTGCTAAGTAAGTAAAACTTAACTCATGTATGTCATAAAACATTTCATCAGAAGATTCCTAGAGTAAGGCCTACATGCTATTATCTTAAAACATGATTTAAACATAACTTAGTATCATAACTGAATTGAATGACCCAAAGCTGAAAATGATAATCAAAAGTAAAACTGAACATGGGGCCAAAACTGCTAAAAACATAACATCATAAATGATAAATATGCATAACTGAAATCATGAGGAACAGTGGGAGACTCGTCATGTAGCTGACATTACCACGATACAGCTTACGTGGTCCCGACTATTACACTCAAGTGGCTAGAGCCGTCCAAAGCCTTGCCAGGGCTAAGGGCGCTACTATGATATCAATATCAAGCTGAAGGCCCCTTAGGGGCAGGGGAAGCTCATAAGGGAGGTTCCAAGAATCTGAACATACCTATGTTGGCACGTAGTTCTGAGGTACAGGGTTACCTGAACCCTTAGCCTACTTGGTGCTAGACACTACTCCCAAAAACATGCATATGCTCTCTATCATTTTTCAACAAAGCTGAACCATCATCTTTTGATGAAGCTGAATCATAACATTACATACATAATCTGAAAACATAACATTAGGCGCCTTGACTCAAACCATACCGTAAGCTGAAAAGTGGGAATCTAGACCCCAAAACCATGTGGTAAGCTAATAACATGAAATTGAAGTAAATCATGAAACATACTTGATCATATGGGCTTGACCAAAACTTATACATGCTTTGAGATAGACTTGATAGTCAAAATCATAGATATAAACATGGGTAATTCGAAATCATACTTTCATCATAGACATTTCATCATACTCAAAACATAGATCATAATCTCAACTCTTCATGAACTTTCATAATTGGGCATCATAATTGTAAAACTTTGAAATCACAATTTGTAGTTGAAATCATTATAAAACATGTCCATGAATCTTAAAACAACATTAGAAATATGAATAGAATTTACCCATGATAGATACTTAGAGAATTTCAAAAGTTGGGTTAAAACCCCATAGATTCATCAACCTTGAATTTCATGAATTTAGAAGAGGATTTAGGCATGGAAGTGAAGGAATACTCCCATTCATAACCTTACATACCTTGGTAATCTGGTCTTACACTCTTCCTTGAAAGCCCAAAGGAATTGGAGAAGAAATTGGAGAGTTCTAAGCTTGCTCTTCCTTAGGAATCCTCTAGTTTTGCATGCATGGGGAGGGAATAGGTTAGAATAGATTAAACCCTCTTAAAACTCCCCTAACTGAGATTAAAACGATGTAGTATAGGGATTAGGAGCTTAGGAATTATGAATTTATCCTTACTAACTTCGCAGGAAAATACATACTGCCCGGAGTAATGACTCATCCAATAGGTCGTCCTTAGCTCCAACGGTTTGTTAGTTCGCTTGTTGCTTCGGTTAATTTCCTAGACTCAGGTCTGTAACCACGACTGGACAGGATGAGTCGTTACTTTCCCCAACGACTCGTCACTTTTGCCCATTGCCACCACTGTCCGTAACTGCTTACCTTCTGGAAGCCTTCCCAACTAAATCATACCATGACTCGTTGTTCCCTTCAATGAGTCGTACCACGACTTGTGTCAGTCACCTTGACAAGAGAAACTTCACAACGACTACTTTCTACGACCCGTTACATTGACCAATGAGTCATTTCATGGCTCGTTGGTCCTAGACCTGTCGACCAACATCCTTACCATGACAGGAAGCCACGGTCCATGGAAGCTTCCCACTACTCGTATAATGGGTCATCTTGAGAAAATTTTCCAACTTTTTTGTTGCATATCCTTTCAACTCTTGAGTCTAGTCTTAGGAACTTTCGAGTTATTACACAAACTCACACTCCTGATAAAGTATAAAACAGATGTTGTCAATAAAGAACCCAAAAAAGGTTAGGGTCGAACCTACAGGAATTATGGTAAGAACTAGACCAATGCAAGTATTCAATCTTTTAGATATGTTATCTCCAAATTGGGGGGAATTATAGAAAAAAATTGTAAAACAAGATGAAAAATCAGTTGTTGTTTATCAAGATTTGCAATTAACTAAGGTAAGTGTTCCCCATGAGTTCATAACTACTTCGGATTTACACTCATGATCTATCCCAATGCTTACTTGCAGAACTGATAACTAGGGTTCATCCAAACGACTGGTTCGTCCGTATTGGATGACTATACTCAATCACCGGGTTAGGTCTCATGAGCGATTTCAATTTAACTGTTGTCAATTTGTTATAAATAAACTATCCTGCAACCGCAGCTCAAGTTATACAATGGTCATAAAAATCAAGGCTTTGTTGTAATTCTCTTTTCCTAATTTCTACTTCTCTAGGTTCAAGCAAATAAAGAATTTGGGCAAGTCCTAACGTTGCACACTGTTAAGAAACATTAAAAATGAAGAGAATACAATACAAGCGTTTAACATTGGTTTCAAATCACTTTATGTAACCCTAGTTTGTTAAACCACTATAGTTCCCACAACCCTAGTTGTGGAGGTTTTAGCCTCTCATGTTTGTAAGATTATGATTAGTATTCATAGACAAACATATAATTGAATACTTACAACGATGATTGAAAGAAAACCTGCTTTGAATATTGTAAGAAAAGATGATGAACAATTTCAAGAACAATTGAGAAAATCCAAGTTAAGGTCTTAAGAATTGCTCTCCAATATTGTCAAAAACTGATAATGAATATCCTATTTACTAAAAGAAACCTAAAAAGTACTTATATAGATAATAAAATACTTTTCCTAAGTTCACAGGGAAATATCCAAATCTGGTGCCGACACTTCATATGACTCCTCATACAACCCGTAACAGGATTGTATTGGCCGTTCCTTGTCTCGTATGTCCCTTGGCTTCTATAGAATTTGCTAAGTGTTGGCCTCTGGCACGACTCATAACAATATGCACGAGTTATACAATCAAGTCGTGGTTCGATATTGAGAACTCTGGCATCTTCTGAAGATTTCTACGAATGTCTTAGTACACCTCGTACCTTGCTCCTACGACTCGTAACAGCTTGTCGTAACATGAAATCTTCCAAGTCCCAAAAATCTCTGAAGTTTTTTACGTCTCAAGTTACGGCTCGTACCAGTATGGTATGGCTCGTACCAAAAGTCATACTTTGCCTTTGCCTTGTACCAATCTTCTGGACTTTTCCAAGAGTCTCAGTACAGCTTGTACGATCTTGGTATGACTCGTATTGAGATCTGTTCTTGGTCCAAAATCTGCAACTTTATGCATCTTTTGCACATTTTCACTCCAACACCTATTTTCCCTGAAAATAAAGTAAAAGCACCTCATATGCATATAAAAACACCTAAGTCCATGCTATTTTCCCAATTTTAAGTGTTAAAAGTGTTGTAATCTCACAGCAAATCAACCACCCCCTTCAACTGATATGAGGCTAAGTCTGCACTCTCCTCCCTCGTCACCCCCATAATCTGGGTGATCTTCTGAATCTCATTGATGAACTCATGTGGGTTCATCTGGGGAAAGTCTCACCTTGGACCCAAGAAACTCAGGTGGGTTCATCCTAAGAAAGTCTCACACTCTCGCCGCTATCGCGTTTCTATTCTGGGGAAAATAGGCTACGGAATGCTCCTTGCTGCTAAATACCTCGGTATCTGAGATTAATNTAAGAAAGTCTCACACTCTCGCCGCTATCGCGTTTCTATTCTGGGGAAAATAGGCTACTGCCTTTTGGTTGGCCTGAGTGGTCATGGCCTGTGCCAACATCTGAAATGCCGCCCTAAACTCAGAATGAGTGACCTGCTCGGGCAAAGGTCCCTCTGAAGCTGGTGGGGTTGGTTGATGCCCATTTCCATTGCCATTGCCATTTCTTCTAACATTTACTCGACAAGAAGGCATGATTCAGCAAACGCGTAAAGCTCGAGTTAGAGGAATAGAGAGAGAGAGTTGAACTCATAGAATGAGATAGGATCATGAAAGAAGGGAAGTTTCCTAAAACATCTCGTAGCCTCTCATCATAAGTGTGGCGCGATTCACACCCATGAAAAAGTCTCTACTTAATGCGGCTTTCAAACACCTTAGGACACTTTAAAACCTAATGCTCTGATACCAAGTTTGTCATGACCTGGGCATAGGCCCCGACTAAGACAAGGGACCTAGAGCCACTAATGACTCCAAGCTAACCTATGGAACATGCTAAGCAATTCAAGAGCATAACTAAAGCAAAAAATTAAAACATATCATGAATAAGCGAAAGACTGGATAACATTAAAACATAAGTAAGAGTGATATAACAACTCATTGAGTCAAATACTACATGATAGTCTGAAAGGCTATAATCATAGATGGATTGATGGGACAACACCCCCAACAAGTCCGCTAAGGCTGAAACTCAAAAGACATAATTAACCTAAAAATTAAACAAATGTCCTCAAAAGATGAGGATTCACCACAACAGGGACTGGACTGGTCTGATAAGGGAGTAGGACTAATGGCGCGGCTGAGTCTAATTGCCCGAACTTATATCATGAAATAATATAGCATAGAGTATGCGGTCAGTACTTTGAATGACTGAGAATGTAGGGAAAGTAAAACATGCTAGTAAAACTGTATAAAAGCTATTCTAAGAGTAAGTAGCATAAAACATGAGTTTCTAATCATAAACTGAACATGAGGGCTCAAGGCTTTCAAATATGAACATAATTTGAGTATAACTGAATTCATAAGTAAAAACATGTAAAAACATCACATGATACAAATAACATAATCATATACATGCATAAAATAT
>JACEIK010000087.1:478341-496113 GCA_018107945.1 Datura stramonium | reverse complement strand
TGGTCCAGTCCCTGTGGGATCGATACTTGGCTTACTTGAGCCATTTTACTACTTGTTCGACCACGTAAACTTGTGTGTAGTTGCGAAACAGACCGAACAACACTAAGATGTACCTGATCTATGAGATATTACTGGTGGAAGGGAATGAAAAGAGACATTGCAGAATTTGTGGCTAAGTGCCCAAATGCCAGCAGGTCAAGGTGGAACATCAGAGACCTTGAGGTATGACTCAAGATATCAACATACCTACATGGAAGTGGGAAGAAGTGAATAGAACTTTATTACAGGTCTACCTAGTACTTGCCGGAAGAATGACTCAATTTGGGTGATAGTGGATCAGATGACCAAGTTAGCATATTTCCTCCCAGTTAAAACTACAGACTCAGCTAAAGATTATGCTAGGCTGTACATCCAGGAGTTAGTCAGACTGCATGGAGTGCCCTTGTCCATTATTTTAGATAGAGGTACCCAGTTCACCTCACATTTCTGGAAGTCATTTCATAAAGGACTCGATACTTAGGTCAAACTCAGCACAACTTTTCACCTACTGGACAACCTAAGCGGACTATTTAGACCTTAGAAGATATGCTGAGAGCTTATGTGATCGATTTCAAGGGAATTTGGGATGATCATCTACCTCTCATCAAGTTTGCGTACAATAACAACTACCACTCCAGTATTCCGATGGCCCCGTTTGAGGCATTATATGGTAGGAGGTGTAGGTCTCCTATAGGGTGGTTTGAAGTTGGTGAAGCTATCATGATAGAGCCAGACTCAGTTCATGAAGTTATGCAGAAGGTGCAACTTATCACGGAAAAGTTGAAAACAACGCAAAGCCAACAGAAATATTATGCTGATGTGAGGAGGAGAGAGTTAGAATTTGTTGTAGATGATTGGGTTTACCGGAAAATTTCACCCATGAAGGGGGTGATGAGGTTTGTAAAGAAAGGGATACTCATTCCGAGATATGTAGGACCCTACAGGATTCTAAGGCAAATTAGTAGTGTGGCATATGAGTTAGAATTACCTCTAGAGTTAACATCTGTGCACCCAGTCTTCCATGTGTCACTATTGAAGAAGTGTATTAATGACCCGACTTCAGTTGTGCCACTAGACAGTATGAGAGTGAAGGATAGTCTCTCTTACGAAGAGGTCCCAGTTCAGATCCAAGACTGTCAGGTTCGTAAGCTGAGAAACAAGGAAGTCGCTTCAGTGAAAGTCTTGTGGAGGAACCAGCTAGTTAAGGGAGCCACATGGGAGGCAGAAGCAGACATGATGGAAAATACCCTCATTTATTCCCTTCTAGCTCAGTTCCAGCATCAAGTATTAAATTCCTCCTCAATACTCTGTTCAATTCCGTACTCATCAACTCTATTCAGATTTTCAATATGCATACTAGTCGCATCAACTCTATTAGCATGGTTAAATCAATTTGGAGTCAGTCATTCCTCCATAATCAGTTCATAGTCTCAGTCTGGGAATTGCAGCTCTTTTCCCAATTTTCCAGCTATTTTAGCCTTCATTTGAGGACGAATGGTCCTAGAGGGAGATATTGTAAAACCACGAAACTTTTCTAGACCAAACTCAGACTCAGAAGATTAAACCAGAAATTTTTTTTGCCTCAGAACGACAGAGACAATGAGTCGTTGTTAGCTCCAACGACCCGTTGTCTGGGTCGTGTTCAATCCTATCATGATCCTTCGGGAACCAACGGGACATGGAATGACCCGTTGTAAGGAGCAACGAGTCTTCCTATCACTCATTATATTCCTAGTTCAGAGATCAGTTTTTACCCTTTTCAGGAATCCACGAGTCGTACGACGAATCGCTGTTTGAAGTAAGGACTCGTGAGGTGACTCGTTGGTTAAATCCCAGAGAATGTTGAAAATTTCCTTCTAGTAGCAATGAAAGGCAACGACGACCCATTGTAACGCACAACGAGTCCTTGTTTCCATCCTTGGAAACAAGTCCAGGAATCCTCAGAATTTTCCAGTGGAGATGATGAGTCAATACAATGACTCGTTGGTTCTACCAACGAGTCGTTGTGTTGCTCGTTGTTGGGTTTCCCAAGTTTTTCTGTGAGTGACAATGGGAAGAACCAATGACCAGTTGGTTCATCCAACGAGTCATGGTCCCCCTCGTTGCCAATTCCAGTAAGCCAAAAATTCAGGCATAGGACCAACGACTGGACCCAACAAGTCGTGGTCTCAACTAATGACCCGTTGAGTGACCGTTGGTCCCTATCGAGTAGTTTTCCAAACTTTTCCCCAGGGTTATTTTTGTAACTTTCCACCTTTTTAATCCCTAAACTACATCATTTTGGGGTTATATTCAGGGGTAGTTGACGTATTCCACTCATTCCTCTCTTAACACTCAGAATCTGTATGAAGAAACAGATGGACAAATTTCTTAGGGAAAAGCTAATGCTTTTGATTCCTCCTCAGATTCTCCGGATACTTCCCAAGAAATTCGTCATCAGGTATGTGAGAATTTAGCAAGGGAATTATCCTTCCCTTGTGCCCAAAAATCCATCTAAATTTTCTTATCAGTTCTAGGCTCTCAGTTTTCGAATGTGAATAAATTTTTAGCCAGATTCAGTCCATATCATGTGGAATATTATTCATGTTAATTTTTTTTATATTTCCACTATCTTATGACTATGTTGATACTTGTTCCTGTAAATGGATTCTAGCCCTAGCTTTTGAATGCAGTAAACTAGAGTCTTGTATAATTGATTAGTTATTCATATTGCTTAATTCTATCAGTGTTGGAATTCCTTTATTATTAATATCAGTGAAATCTCAGTCAGTTGTTTGCTAGTCCAGTTTCTGTTAGAATATTAGCATACTCAGTATTTTTAGAAATGTCAGCTAATTGGTTTGACTATAGTCTTTTCTTGAGGTGTCGGTAGTGCCTCCCAGATATCAGTTATCAGACTAAATTATTAGTTATTTGATATTACTTTGTTCTTTAGATGGTTACGACACTTCTAGATAAGCAACTTTGACTAGTTTTAGAACCACCAGCTTCAGCTTCGGTTTGTTCTTTAGACGGTTACGACGCTTCCAGATAAGTAGCTCTAGCCAGTCTTAGAACACCAGTTATAGAATCTGGTCCAATAAGACTCTCAGGGTACTTCCAGATAAGTATCCCTGACTTAGTCTTGGACCCTAGTTTCGAGCTATCAGCTTAGTAGTCAAATTAGGACTATCCAGTGGGAGTAGGACTTAGCACTGAGCGAACCGGGGTTCCAGCGCACCCAGGTTCCTAGAACTACATTGCCACTGTGGGTTATTTTGTTAGCCCTAGATTTGTGATCACCCAATTCATGTCTTTATATCCTAGAAAGGTATATTGGATCCTACCAATGGGGCGTATACATCGAACTCCACGCCTAGCTCGCGTGGTTATATGTCGGTTATAGACTCTCCCACTAGTCAGTACAGTTTCAGTTTAGCTATTCAGTTCAGTTCAGTTTAGCTCAGCTCAATATTTCAGATTTAGGACATGTCTATGACCATCAACCAGGGTCATTATTGACCATATCAGTTATATTTCAGTTGTTCAGTTTTCAACATTTCAGTTCAGTTATTTGTCCTTTCATGCATTATTATATCTCTCGCTTACTCAGTACCTTCAAAGTACTAATGCATATCTTCTATGTTGTATCGTATCATGATATAGGCGCAGGTTCCCAGCCCCAACATCGTCAGTAGATTCCTTTGGACGATACCAGCAATAGCCTTTGGTGAATCCTTATCTTTCGAGGATGATATTTGTTTCTCAGTTATTTTCTTTCAGTTAGAATTTAGAGTTAGTTGGGGGCTTGTCCCAGTAACTCATCAATGGTAGATGGCTTTCAGACATAGACTTAGGTATTCAGTATTATTTTTTTCAGATGTATGGACTTTTGTCAATTCAGTTTGTCTTGAATGATCTTATTTATTTAAAGATTCTGCTTATGATTACTTGAAGAATGGCGTACCTACGCATTTCTTAGACATAATTTTGACCATACTTTACTATGTTTTAAGGATAAATTATGTGTGTTTGCATGTGTTTATGTTATATATTTGTGAAATTAGCTAACATACGTGATTAGATGCTTTCAGGGCTAATAATGATAGATTTGGGTGTATTTGAGGCTTTTGGAACACATGTTAAGAATATGGAATAAACGAAGAAAGAACAAGGTAAAAAACGAGTGCACTGCCATGCCCGCGTGACCAGCAGCGCGGTGCACAGCTACACCTGCGCGACCAGAGGCGTGAGGCTCCTTCCTACCCATGCAACACTATCTCCATCCCTACAGCATGTGCGACGCAGCAGGAGTTTGGCCCAGTGCTAGGCGCGAGGCGCCGGCCTCCCAGCGCGATAGTGTGCGCGACGCGGCCCTAGTGCTGCGCGATGCCCTGTGCGGCACACCAAGCTTGTTCAAACAACCAGCATTCAAATCCTACTTCAACCAGGAAAATGAGCTACAAATCCCATATCAAATCCGCAAAGGAAAAAAGAAGGAAAAAATCTATTATAAATACCTTTTATTTCATTGTAAAGTTAAGCCAAGTTTTAGAGATGTTTTGACAAGTCATGACACAATTTGAGAGGATTAGTGTGCGAAATACATTGTAAAGTTTTATTTTCACGCAACGCTTTGAGATACTTGTTGTTGAATTGTTCTTCCTTGTGTTTGCAATAATCAAGTGAGTTTCTTCCTATCATCGTTGTAAGTATTAATTTGTTCTTTTGTCTATGAATGCTGTGAATTTACTTATAATTATGAGAGGCTAAAACCTCCACAACTAGAATTATGGGAATCATGATGAATTAACACATATAGGTAAATATACTTAGTGATTCTTGAACAGGGTTTATGCATATTTTCTTTCCCTTCCTTTTAATTGTTTCTTAACGATTGCAAACGTTGGAATTTGCCTTCTTCTTACTCACCAGATCAAGGGAGTTATGAATGGAAAAAGGGATTAACAGCGGAGATTTGAGACTATCAACCCTTATCTAATAGCTTGACCTTGTCCGGGACTAGCCAATCCGATATCAGGGGTAAGGGGTAGTTAAGTATACATCCACATATGGACCAAGTTGCACGGTGATAATCATATAAATAGGGGACCAACCATTTAGGTGAAGTTACCTTACCGATATTGCATGCTAAGCACCGGAATAGATCACTAGTATAAAATGCCTTGTGGTTATGAAGTCATGGGGAACACTCACCCTAGTTAATTGCATTAATTTGGAATTAACCTTCACTTTCTCTCAACAACATTGCTTGTTACTTTTACAAATTTCCCCCTTCTAGGAGATAATTGACTCAAAAGCGTAAATACTAGCGTTCTTCTATATCCTTCCATATTCCCTGTGGCATTGACCCCAACCTTTATTGGGTTCTATACTTGACATCAACCGCTTTATCTCTCATTACGAGGTGTAATTTGGGCGACATCAATTTTGGCGCCATTATCGAGGAATACAGTTTAGGATTAGATTAACTGCTTGTGTTAAACTTTTAGTCTTTATTTCCTATTTTTCATTTATCTTTTATTTTCTAACGTGTCACAGGGCAGCATGGTGAAACAAGCGACCAAGATGTGACCACAGTCTCAACAAGTATCTTGATGAAGTCTGAGTAATCAAGATACTTGTGTTGTGTCGCGACGTTAAATCAAGCGCTACTTGGGAGGCAACCCAAGATAATTTTTTTTTGTTTTTATGTGTTTGTTCAAGTGTGAAGGTGATAGGTCATGATTTTTAAAAATTGAGCTTAAACAGTGAAAATGGGGAGCAAAATAGTCAAACATGCGCACTGGGCATCGCTCAGGTCAAGCAACACAAGGCCTGGCGCGAGGCACAGGCACAAGTGCCGCACGGCCTGGGCGACGCACAGGAAACACAACACACACAGGCTAGGCAAGGTAGTGAGCCCCACGAAGCGCTGCAGTTTTGGCGCTTTCAGTGCTGCGACGCGGACCAGTGTTCCAGGCGAAAAAATTTAAGGGAGAAAATGTAATTTCCTTCCTAGAGGAGTACTTTAAAAGGCCTAGACCTAAAAATTTTATATCAATCCCATCATAGCCGCGCCGCACCACACCCATCTAATTTTCCAAGGAAACTCTCTCAAAACTTCATCTCTTCATCAAAATCTTCCAAATTTTTTCACCCAAAACACAAAGTTTAACATTTTTCTTGAGATACTTCCATCAATGGAACCAAAATTAAACAAAGGGAAAGGAGTGGCTTCTTCAAGCCACGGGTCAAAAAGAGCAAGGAGACCTAGTAAAGAGGAGCATGAAGATATGAGGATGGCAACACCACCATTGAGGCAATATGGGCTCCGTTGGGTCACGGAGAAAGAAGGTAAAAAATGGTTCAAGGAATATAAGGAATCTAAATACTCACATGATATTTTATTGATAGAAATTGCTTGTCACTAGTTTTCCCTCATATGGTAGATAATATACTCACCCTTGGTCTTGGTTTTGTGTTTGATGCGCCGGGTGATTGTAATTTGAATATGGTGAGGGAATTATTTGCAAATTGGATGCCAAAGGAGAGGTCGAACCAAGTTAAAATTAGGGGTCAAATTATCTAGTTTGCACCTATGGCTTGAATAGATTACTTGGGATACCTCATGTTGATCCACAACCCTTTTTTAACATGGTGAAGAAACCCCAGTATAGGGATATTAGACATACTCTGTGTGGACCTAACTCTTTTGCACGGTGGACTTGCCACCAACAATTTGGGTGTCATGTTTCGCTTCCATATGATCACATAAGTAGAAAGGCACGGGTTTGGTTAAAAATAGTATGTGCTTGTTTAGTGCCGGGAAAGCATGTAACCCATATGACTAGGGAAAGAGTGTGTCTTGTATATGCTCTAATGACTAGAATGCCAATTAATTTGGGGGTGCTCATTAAAAATGAGTTGAAAAGAGAAAGGGTAAAAACGGGCCAAAACTTCAGATTTGGGGGTTTTCTTGACCCGATTTCTGCGTGGGCATGACATTGAGGAGGAGGAGGTGGACTAGAAACCCGCTTATGATCCTAGGGGGATTGACGTGACTAAAATAAAGAAACCTGAGGGTATAAATGGTCCAGTCCTTTTTGTCAATGAGCGCAATGCGCGAATTGACAATATGTTGAGCCACTTGTACGGTATGCAAATTCTCCAGCTGTGGATGAATGATGTGATTGAGGAGCAGCTACAACAACTTAACATAGACTACCCTCTAAGTGAGCACTCACAAGACCTTTGCAAAGTTGGGCCTGGATAAAAGGAGGCTCTTGATGATGATGTGCCCACGAAGGACGAGAGTAGACTCAGACCTAGAGTCTAGTGATGATAATGAGGAGGATTCTGAGATGGGGGAAGCTGCTCTTGCCCCCACAGACGATGAGGAGTAGAGGCCTAGGGAGTTCTTCTTTCACTCTTTTACTTTGCGTTTTAATGTTTTAGCACTGGGGATAGTGTTACTAATTAAGTGTGGGGTGGGAGAAGTGAACTTCATATTACCATGCATGCCTTAATTGCTAAATTTGCACATGGTAGGCCTATTTTTTTTGGGGATTTATGACTTATCTTGCATGCTTATTGGCTTGTAATAGTTTTTTTTCTAGTTTCATTTTATTTTGGGTTCCTCTGGGTTTTTTTTCGGTACTTTTCCGGTGGATAGTCCCTTAGAACCAATTAGAGAGTCTAGATTTTTTATTTTTTTTTATAATTGTTAGTCATTGAGTCATAACTTTTCCTGATGATGGATGGATGACGATCATCTTAAGGATAAATTAGTCATTACGAAGAATAAGAACTTGGATCCTATGAATGCTAGGTGCTTCACTTTAGGTATCATTGAGACTTTATTAAATTCACTCAAAAATTCATGAAAAAGTTAGAAACACTTAGTTTTTTTTTGGAACTTGACTCATGTGCTTGAAAAGAAAAAAATGTTCTTAATTATGTTATGCATGCAATATGAATATATGTGTTTATGCGATTTTGATTTCCATTGTTAATCCATTTGTGCCAATGTGTGAGAAATTTTTTATATACTCCATGCTTGTAAATTGATGTCTAGAACTTGCCCGGTGTGTTTGCAAAATGAAATAAGAATGATAGATTTAGGAAGTGATATAGGTATTTATTTGGTAGCCTTATTTTTATCCTATTTTACCTACCTTGATTGTATTTATCCTAGTTAGCTATGTTTGAGTCTTAGCCTATTCTTTTGATAGCTACATTACAAGCTTAAATCCCTTTTTGTTCAATTGACTTGTATTTGATCAAAATGACTCATAGAGCACTTTAGTTGATAAATTTTGTATGAAAGGAGAATAAATGGAAAAGTGCAGGGAAAAGCTAAAAAATGTGGAAATTAGAAGAAAAGAAAAAGGTGCAAACTGCCAATCAAGGAGAGTGATATAAGTGGGAAAATAAAAAGAAGAAGAGCTTTGAAGAAAAAAAGTTGTGAATTAAGCTCAATATTGAAAGAAAAAATCCCCACTAGTCACCTAAATTGAAAAATTAAAAAATAAAAGGAGGTATAAGGATAAAATTTGGAAATTGAAGAAAGTGTTAAAAATCAAAGTGTTGTGAAGTATTAAAGTGCTTTGGGAGATTAGTCACTATCTTTGCCAAATAGTTCCTACGCGTCCCTTACCCTACATTACAACCAAATTTAAGTCCTAATTGATCCTTGATTCATAATTCTTTATTAGTGGAGTATTACACTAAGGGCAAGCCTATGGATCATCTTTTGCATGTATATTGAGTTCTTTGGGAGAGTGAGTGGATTTTGTTATATTTATGCCCAAGTTAATATTATTTTATATCTTTTGTGTGAAAGGGCATCTCTCCGAATTGTGAGGGGCACAATGGTAAGACTGTGGTAAATATTGATTGCTAAATTATATATGATTCATATTGGCCCAAAATATGGCTTGATGAGTTAGTTTTTGAAAGCTAAGTGATTTCGAACTTTGATATTTTAAAAATGTTGATCCTATATGCATGCGAGTGAATTGTTTGAGCTTCATTGATTCGTCTCATGATCCTAAGTGCAAGTAGAACTGTTCGTAGGATGAATTTGTGCCTAAATGTGAGAAGAGAAGTAGTAGATTGTTCGAGGACGAACAATAGTTTAAGTGTGGGGTGTTGATGGGAGTACCTATGCACTTCTTAGACATAATTTTGCCGATACATTACTATGTTTTGAGGAAACATTATGTGTGTTTGCATGTGTTTATGTTATGTATTCGTAAAATTAGCTAACGCACATGATTAGATGCTTTTAGGGCTAATAATGATAGATTTGGGTGTATTTGAGGCTTTTGGAACACATGTGAAGAAGATGGAATAAACGAAGAAAGAATAAGGTCAAGAACGAGTGCACTGCCATGCCCGTGCGACCAGCAGCGCAGTGCACATCTACACCTGCGCAACCAGAGGCGCGAGGTGCCTGCCTGTCCACGCTACTAGCTGTGCGACACGACACTATCTCCAGCGATACAGCATGTGCGATGCAGCAGGAGTTTGGCACAGTACCAGGCGCCGGCCTCCCGCGAGACAGTTTGCGGGACGCGGCCCTAGTGCTACGCGATGCCTTGCGCGGCACGCCAAGGTTTTTCAAACGGCCAGCAGTCAAATCCTACTTCAACCAGGAAAATGAGATACAAATCCCAAATCAAATCCGCAAAGGAAAAAAGAAGGCAAAAATCTATTATAAATACCCTTTATTTCTTTGTAAAGTTAAGCCAAGCTTTAGAGAAGTTTTGACAAGTCTTGACACAATTTGAGAGGATTACTGTGCGAAATACATTGTAAGGTTTTATTTTCACACAACGCTTTGAGATACTTGTTGTTGAATTGTTCTTCCTTGTTTTTGCAATAAACAAGTGAGTTTATTCTTATCATTGTTGTAAGTATTAATTTGTGCTTTTGTCTATGAAAGTTATGAATTTACTTATAATTACGAGAGGCTAAAACCTCCACAACTAGGGTTGTGGGAACCATGATGAATTAGCATATATAGGTAAAATTACTTAGTGATTCTTGAACAGGGTTTATGCATATATTGTTTTTCCCTTCATTTTAATTGTTTCTTAACGGTTGCAAACGTTGGAATTTGCCTTCTTCTTACTCACCGGATCAAGGGAGTAATAAATGGGAAAGGGATTAACAACGGAGATTTGAGGCTATCAATCCTCATCTAATAGCTTGACCTTATCTGGAAATAGCTAATCCTATATCAAAGATAAGGGGTAGTTAAGTATACATCCGCATACGGACCAAGTTTCATGGTGATAATCATCTAAATAGGATACCAACCATTTAGGTGAAGTTAACTTACCGATATTGCATGCTAAGCACCAGAATAGATCACTAGTATAAAACACCTTGTGGTTATGAAGTCATGAGGAACACTCACCCTAGTTAGTTGCATTAATTTGGAATTAACATTCATTTTCTCTCAATAACACTGCTTGTTACTTTTACAAATTTCCCCCTTCTAGGAGATAATTGACTCAAAAGCGTAAATACTAGCGTTCTTCTATATCCTTCCATATTTTCTATGGGATCGACCCCAAACTTTGTTGGGTTCTATATTTGACATCAACCGCTTTATATCTCATTAGGAGGTATAATTTGGGCGACATCATTACTTAGTTTACCAGTGTTATGATAGACCATGGTTGAATTGGGGTTACTTGTGACTCCAAGTACCATGTCTCATCTAGGGTATAGACTCAGGTCGTGACAGTAAGGTCAGAATATACTCTACCCTCCTTAGACTCCACTTTATGAGATTATACTGGGTATGTTATTGTTATTACTTTGTAAGTTTGAATACCCTTAGCCAGGTTCCTGGCTACGCCACTGTATATGGTCATATAGATAAATGGAGCAACTATCCCAACATGGTTCATACAAATTCATAGCTAGACATATTTTGAATCTCCTCGTAAGCATGTGAGAAATGGTATTGAGTCCAAACTACTACTTATGTTTGGAGCAAAACTAACAGAACTATCAAATACAATTTTTGCATTCCGACAAAAAAAGGAGCCACAAGAAACACGACAATCAAATATAGTTTTTGTATTCCAAAAAATGGAGTCAAGAGAAACACATGTTTACTTTATAGTATATATATGGCTTGCACATGTACAAGATAGAAACAAACATGATGGCAATACACGTCATCTATAATGCATTCAAAGAGCTTTTCATTAATATCTATTATTTTGGAGTAAATTTTAAAGTTAATAAGGGTGATTTAGTAAAATTAAAAACATTGTTAAAACCTATAAAATCCACCTTCATCAAAAACCTTAGCACTCTCCCCTGTTCTACCAATTTCACTAAGCATTGGCTCTCCGCCTATTCTTCTCATCTTTCCTCTAATACATGGCCACAACTGATCCCTTATATGAAATTTTTTATCATTCCCTTGCATCCCCATAGTATAAATCTTTTGTCCATCCATCTTTGATCTTTCATTTATTTTGATGATCTTATGTGTGTTTCAAGAATTTAAATTTTTTTATATGAGATCTAATCTTTGATTTCATTATTTTTTATTTTAAGACTTGAATCTAAAGACTTCCGCTAATAACTCCCAGATCCGGCACCATATGTTTGTCAGCTCTCTTTATCCATCTCTATTTTCAATTTAAGCATGTCGATCTAAGTTCTAGTCACTTTTTCAAAATTTTTCAATTCAAGGCCCTAAGCTAAAATTTTAATTGAACAACTCCAAGGAATATCACCACAAAAGGTCAGTGTTCTGAATCTTTAGTCATGTTATCTTTGATCTTTCCTTTGTTTTTGGTGACCTTCTATATGTGTCAAGCATTTAAGGATTTCAATCTGAGATCTAATTTTGATTTCATTATTTTCTATTTTAAGGCTTGAATCTAATGAATTTCGCTAACAAATCCCAGATCTAACATCATATATAGGTTAGCTCTCTTTATCTATCTCCATTTTTAATTTAAGCATGTCTATCTGAGTTCTAATTCTTTTCAAGGTTTTCTAGTTCAAGTTCCTAAGCTAAAGATTTAATTGAACATCTCTAAGGAATATCGCCAGAAAAGGTCAGTATTCTGAATCTTTTATCATTCCATCTTTGATCTTTTCTTTATTTTTGACGACCTTTTGTGTCAAAAGTTTAAGGATTTTGATATGAGATCTAATATTTGATTTCATTATTTTCTATTTTAAGGTTTGAATCTAAAGACTTTCACTAACAAATCCCAGATCTGGATCCATGTATAGGTCAACTCTCTTTATCTATCTCTATTTTTAATTTAAGCATGTCGGTCTGAGTTCTAATCTCTTTTCAAGCATTTAAGGGTTTAGATCTGAGATCTAATCTTTGATTTTATTATTTTATATTTTAAGGCTTGAATCTATAAACTTTAATTAACAAGTCCCATATTTGTAACCATATATAGGTTAACTCTCTTTATCCACCGTCGCTTCCAGTTTATGCACGTTCACCTGACTTCTAATCTATTTTTTAGGGTTTTCCAATTCAACTATATAAGATAATTATTTAATTGAATAACTCTATGGAATACCTCCATAAAAGGTCAGTGCTATGAATCCTTGTCGTGCGATCCTTGAACTTCCTTTGTTTTTTACGACCTTTTGTGTGTATCAAGTATTCAAGAATTCCGATATGAGATCTAATCTTTGATTTCATTTCTTCTAATCTATTTTTCAGGGGTTTCCAATTCAAATCTTTAAGCTAAAGATTTAATTGAACAACTCTAAGGAATATCGCCATAAAAGGTCAATGCTATGAATCTTTGTCCTGTGATCCTTGATCTTTCCTTTGTTTTTGATGACCTTTGGTGTGTCAAGCATTCAAGGATTTCAATATGAGATCTATTCTTGTATTTTTTTTTTTCTATTTTAAGGCTTGAATCTAAAGACTTCGGCTAACAAGTCCCAGATTGACAACATATATAAGTCAACTCTCTTTATCCATCTCTATTTTAATTTAAGCATGTCGATCTGAGTTCTAATTTATTTTTCATGGTTTTCAAATTTTAATACCCTAAGCTAAATATTTAATTAAATAACCCTAAGGAATATCTCCATAAAAGGACAGTGTTCCAAATCTTTTGTCTTTCCATCTTGATATTTCCTTAGTTTTTGATGACCTTCTGTGTATCAAACATTTAAGGATTTTGATTTGAGATCTATTTTTTTTATAAAGTTACCATTGAGATCTAATCTTTTATTTGACTATTTTCTATTTTAAGGCTTGAATCTAAAGACTTCCATTAACAAGTCCTAGATTTGGCACTATATATAGATCAACTCTCTTTATCCATCTCTGTATTCTATTTAAGCATTCCGATTTGAGTTCTTTTATCTTTTTTAGGATTTTTTAATTCAAGGCCCTAAACTAAAGATTTAATTGAACAACTCTAAGGAATATTGCCATAAAAGGTTAGTGTTCTGAACCTTTTGTCCTGCCATCTTTGATCTTTCATTTGTTTTTGATGACCTTCTGTGTGTATCAAGAATTTAAGGATATTTATCTGAGATCTAACCTTTGATTTTATTGTTTCTATTTTAAGGCTTGCATATAAATACTTCCGCTAACAAGTCATAGATCTAGAATCATAAATAGATCAACTCTCTTTATTCATCTTTATTTTCAATTCAAGTATGTCGATCAAAGTTCTAATCCCTTTTTCAGGGTTTTTCAATTCAAGTCCCTAAGCTAAAGATTTAATTGAACAACTTTAAGGTGTAGCGACATAAAAGGTTAGTGTTCTCTAAATATAAGTTTTCTCTTTTTGGAATAGTAATCGCACTTCCTTTATTTTAATTTTTCTCTACATTAAACTATGTATGTGAGGACATTGTTGATCGATGTTTAGGATTTTATGTGTGTTAGGTAGGGGTTTTAGTGCTTTAACAATCAACCATTTAACAAAATCAAATTCTAGCCTTATAGAATATTTTTATCTTGATAACCGAGAAATCCCCAAGGACAGTGGTGCCCCTTTACCATTCTCCGCTCTACTTAAATCATGGTTTCATTTGTGGTAAGATTCAAACCAATGATCTTCTCCTAACACACATTCTTGCTCTTACCACTACAACAATGTCCATATAAAACAAAATTACTAGAATTATAATTAGAAAGGAAATAGAGTGAATTTCTATAAATTCACCATAATATAGATCATTTAATCTGAGGGTTTTCATCGAAAAGAAAAATACATAAAGGATAAATCGAAAATCAAAATGATTAACACTTTAGAAACAGAAGCTTGGCCTGAAAAAAATAAAAAAAGGAATTGACTAAAAATTTCATATCATCAAACTACAAGTTGTTGGAAAAAATTAGAATAAGAAATACGAATTAGTACGCTAATGATGATATGTGATAAAAATTATTGAATAGAAAAATTTTCAAATTTTATTTCGGCCAAAAGATTCATCTGAATGGATCATGATTTTAGAATTCACAAAAAAAATTGAACTTCAATTGACCTAAAATTCAATAAATTTATCAAAACTGACCTATTAAGCAATTCTCACCGTTCTTTAGCAGGATTGAAAGAACGGAACTTCCAACTATTTTCTCTTTTGTACTTCCTTTGTTAATCCATATCCTCCATGCCCTAAGGAGTAGGGATGTAAAATTGATATAAAAAAAAGTCTTTAAAATGCATTGCACTTACACGTGCAAGAAAAGTAAGATGGTATAGAAATTGATGTCCAACCAAACTTACACTATCTTTTCAGTTAAAGCTAAATGTTAGAAGTCTTTTTCCTAAATTAGAAAGATACTAAAAGTAATAAGAGACAAAATTTATTTCACCTTGCCATACACATTCTCATGCCAGTCAAATAAACATAAATTTTACATCATTATCTTTGTTAAAATAAAATCTTTAGCAAATAATTGAGTTACCAAACTATAAAAACAACAACAAATTCAATGCAATTTTACAAGTGAAGTCCAAGGATAGATTCTATGTAGATCTTACCTCTACCTTTGCAGGATAAAGAAGTTATTTTCGATAAACCCTCGACTTAAAAGAAATGTAACTAATGCAAAAAACTAATAACGAAAAAGAGATAACAAAATAACAATGTACAGAGCAAGTGTAACAATAATATTGATACACATTGGAGAAACGAAAATACGTGATATCTAAATCATACACTTAGAAGTACGACAACACTCACTTACCTATTAACTGTCTATCCTAATCCTCAACCTCCAAATCTTTCTATCTAATATCATGTTTTAAGTCAGTTAAAGTTGTGTCATATCCTATCTAATCAACTCCCTCTAGTTCTTCTTGACGTACCTTTACGTCTCCTAACTCCTGTTATCACCAACTTCTTACACTTTCTTATTGGTGCATTTTGCCACCTCCTTTTCACATGTCTAAACCATCTCAATATCGCTTCCTTTATCTTGTCTCCACGTAGGCTACTCCTATATTGTCCTATGTAACATTTCACATAATCACATCTCTCCTAATATGCCCACACATTCATCTGACCATCCTAAGCTCCACTACCTTCATCTTCTAAATTTGAGCATTCTTGACTAGCCAACACTCTGCTCCACACAATACTGTTGGTCTAACCATAATTCTATAAAACTTACCTTTAAACCTTGGCGACACATTCTTATCACAGAGTATCCTAGAGGCGAGCCACCATTTCACCACCCCTATCCAATATGATGTGTGACATTATCGTCAATCATCTTTTTCTTTGAATAATACATCCAAGATACTTTAAGCTTTACTTCTTAGGTATGACTAGTGCCTCAATCTTGACTTCCACCTCCACCTCATGCAACACTTCACGGAACTTAGTCTATCTACTTTGTCTTAGTCTTGCTTAACCTGAAATCTTTAGAATCTAGGACCTCTCTCTAAACTTTAAGCCAATCATTAACTGCATTGCGTGTCTCGTCAATCAATACTATGACATCTATGAATAATATACACCATGAAACCACTCAATGGATATGTCATATCAATTGGTTCATCAATAAGTCAAAAAGAAATGGGCTAAGAGTTGATACCTGGTGCAATCTCATCCTGACCTGAAAGTATTATGAGTCATCTCCCACTGTCCTAACCCGAATTTTGACTCCATTATATATGTCTTTAATAGACCTAATATAAGCCATTGGTACACATATTTAATCCAAACACCTCCAAAGGACCTTTTTAGGGACTTTTATCATATGACATTTCTAGGACAATGAGCACCAGTTGTAAATCTCACTTTTGGTCCCTATATTGATCCAATAATCTCCTAACAAGATGGATGACTTTTGTAGTCGAACACCTTGACATAAATCTGAATTGGTTCTCATATATAGACACACCCCTCCCTATCCTCATCTGGATCACCTTGTCTCAGACTTTCATAGTGTGACTTAATAGATTGATATCCCTATAGTTATTGCATTCTGAATATCACAATTGTTCTCGTAAAATGAAATCATAGTACTCCACCTCCATTCCTATATCATTTTAGTCATCCTAAATATGACATTAAATAATCTAGTCAACCACTCCATGCCTATGTCTTCTATTCTTCCAAAAGTCCACCAGGATCTCATCAGGCTCGATCGCTCTTCTCCTCCTTATCTTATGAACAATCCTTGTAACCTCTGCGTCCTTTATGCACCAACAATACTAAGATCTCTACGCCTTTCGTATTGTGCATCCCCTTTATGCCACTTAGTTAACCCGTCGAGACCCCTAACACCTCTCTAGATACTTCCCTGATGCAACCAACTGTTTTAGCCCACATACTATTTGCGGCCTCATTACTCCCCTAAGCCCCACAACTACCAACTTCTCCCCAATCTCTTGGGCTTTGACCCCAGTCAGGCCTCCCCATATAGTGTTAGATTGGTAATATGCAACATTCTTTTTCTTGTTCCTCCTGACATTTAAATTCATAGTCACAAACTTATGTTGGACTATAAGATTCTCGCTCGGGACAATCTTACGGTTCTCACAAAATAAAAATATTTAAATAATTCATTAAAAAGTAATAACCCAATAAGCAAAATCTATAAATTTAAATCTTAAATCCACTAGAACTTTAAAATCACATAAAGGATATAGTCTCGAGAGCTGAGAAACAATAATAACCATTGGCCAAAACAACTAACAATTTCTTTGAAAATTTATTTAAGAGTCTATGATATAACTATAGGTCTCTGAAGAATTAATTAAAACATTCATGGAGCAGATTTCTTTCTCTTGAGAAGTGCTGATCTTTTTGTTGATTTCTTCACGATTCCTTTGTTATTCACAACAGTCATTCTTAAAGCCCTATAATGTTTTTTCTTTGGTACCAGAGGGGATGCTTTTTGTTCTTCATTTGTCCTATAATAAATTAAAGAACCAAAATAATTAACAAGAACATAGAGAAAAAAATTGAAACTAATTCATTCAAAATGTGATAATTAATTAAGCTTAATTATTTTTTATAAATGTAAGGCACAATTACCTTGGTGATGATGCAAGTTGGTGCTACGAAATGCTAATTGAATGTCTTGTGATTTCCTGGTCAAACTTCTTGGCTAAACTCGATGGATTCCTGAGAAAATGACTATCAAAATAAATAGAACATGTTTTCACTATTTGCTTCACGTTACATTGTCTAATTAAGGCTAAATAAAAAATTTCTCACTACTATTGCACCAAAATAGAACAAAAATGATGGTTATGAATATATACA
>JACEIK010000087.1:376784-388165 GCA_018107945.1 Datura stramonium | reverse complement strand
CTAGAAATTTAATTAATTACCTTTGTGAAAGAATTCTTGAAGTATATAAATGTCATGGTTTTTCACTTCTTACAGTGTCATTTCTTGAAAATAATTGGTCAATAAAATTTATTTTATTTTGGTAATGGAGGGTAAGAAGACTACAGGAAGTCAAAGTGAAACTATACCTACTAGAAAAATGTGGGAGAATATTGAAAAGCTAAATGCAAATGAAGTAATCGCGTGCGAAACTTGGTTAAATGCTATTACTTTCATCTTGAAAAACCATTTGAAAGAATTGGAAAATGAAACTTCAAATCCAACCCAAATCTCTCTTGAGAAGAAAAATGATGCGCCCAATGCTTCATGAATAGATCATATTTACATAAAACATTAAAATTTTATTATTGTTTGTACTGTTGTTTTTGTTTTTCTATCCTTTCATAATTATATTTTGATGTACTAGTGCATGTCTTTGCTGTGATTTTCATTAATGAGATATAATTTCTAGTAATATATATTGTATTACATGTTAAATCTCTTAATATATTATGTTTAGTTTTATATGTAGTTCATATAAGATAATATTTATTAGTTGTGTTCTTGCACTTTTATGCGATATTAAGGAAAGAAAAAATATTAGATTCGATTCTTAGGATCACCTTTTATAAAAGATTTTCGTGTGTCTGATTATGAGTTATAATTTTTTTTCTCTAGAGAAATTAAATTTTATGTATGATACTTCATATGAATCAACAATGTTAATATTTCATATTTTTATATTGATAAAATCATTCACCTATTGTAACATCAAACAAATTTATTTCCACATAAAAAGAGTTATTTTGTTTGCTTAAGATATTGTCCTTGTGAAAATACACTACCAAGATATTAAGAAGAAAGACTGTGTATTGGATGATGAATCACATACACTGTACCTCTACTTATACACAATGAAGTAAAGATATTAGACATCAAATACAATATCTATACAAGTAGTAGACTACAACTATAACTCATGTGTTCTAGTCTCCTACAACTACTATTATATGAATACTACTGCATGTGTGTGTATGTGCTATTGTTGTGATACTTCTCCTCAAGCTAGTGAGGAGGTGGACAACAAACTCCTAGCTTGCTTCGAAGCCTAGTAAAATCCTGCTTTGTCAATGCCTTAATATGAATATCTGCCAATTGATCCTTTGATCTCACAAACTGTGTCTGCAGTTGTCCTCTTGCCACCTTTTCTCTAACAAAATGGTAGTCCATTTCCACATGTTTAGTTCTAGCATGTAGAACAGGATTAACATACATATATAGTGCATTGATATTATCATAGAATAGTATTGGTACTGTCTTCAGATACACACCAATGTCTCTCAAAATATAGGTGATCCAAGTTAGTTCTGCTGCTGTTGAAGATAATGCCCTATACTCTGCCTTAGCACGGTACCTTGACACTATGTGCTGTTTCTTGGAAGTCCAGGCAATTTGCTCCTAAGTACACTGAATAACCTGTTGTTAATCTTGTTGTTGTTGCACATCCTCCCCAATCTGCATCTGAAAAACCATACAGTCTGAGAGGTGATCTTGCCAGTATCCTCAGACCAAACTGAGATGTTCCTTTTACATATCTAAGAGTCCTCTTCACAGCTTGAAAGTGTTCACTATTTGGAGCTTGCATAAATTGAGTAACCAAATTTACTGCATGTGATATATCAGGCCTGGTGACTGTGAGATACTGAAGACTTCCCACAATGCTTCTATATAATGATACATCAGTTTTACCTTCTACTCCTTGCTGTAATCCATGCTTCTGAGGCAGTGGTGTACTAACAGATTTGGCCAGTGCCATATCTGTCTTTTGTAGTAATTCTGTTGCATACTTCCCCTGACTCAGATGTATACCTTCTTAAAGTACTTGACTTCAACTCCTAAGAAGTAATGTAGTGATCCAAGGTCTTTCATGGAAAACTCATCTTGTAAGCCTGCAATTATATTTCTAATCAATTCATCTGAGCTTCCAGTATTTACTATATAATCCACATACAATAGGAGTAGAACAGTCCCTCTTTTGCATTGCAGTATGAACAAAGAAGAATCTGCCTTACTACATTTGAAACCAAGATGAAGTAGATAGGTACTAAACATGTCTAACAATGCCCTAGGTGCCTGCCTAAGGCCATACAGTGCCTTCTTGAGTAGACAGGGGTTTGGATGTTTGGGACCAACAAAACTAGGTTGCTGACTGATAACGCTAAAACCACACCTCCTACTAAAGTATGAAGTAGAGGTTTTCAATAAAGAACCCAATTAGAGGTTGGGTTCGAACCCACATGTAATATGAGAGAATTAAATTATAGCCGGTAAGTGAACTTTTGAGGTAGTTACTTCAAAATTGGGGGGGTTCTAAAGAAAATCAATAATGAAAACAATTATCAAAATTATGGTTTTGAATCAATATTAAAGGAAAACTAGGGTTTGTGTTCCGCATGGGTTCATAACTGCTTTGGGTATGCGCTCGTGATTATCACCGGTACTTATTTATAGAACTGATCACTTAGGTTCATTCAAACGACCGACCAGTCCCTATTGAATAACTATACTCAATCACCCGACCAAGTCTAATGAGCGGTTTCAAACTATCCGTTATCACTAAGTTTAAAATTTAACTATCCTACGACCACAACTCAAGTTAATACAATGATTATCAAAATCAAGGCTCTGTGTTAATTCTCTTTTCCTAATCTCTACCTCTTAGTCCTAAGCAAGTAAAGAATTCAAGTTTGTCTTAATGTTGCGCACCGTTAAGTAATATTTAAGCATGAAGAGGAGACAATATAAGTGTTTGTATTGGTTTCAAAATTACTTTGTGCAACCCTAGCTTGTTAATCCATCATGGTTCCCACAACCCTGGCTATGGAGGTTTTAGCCTCTCATAGTTGTAAGGTTGTGAATTGTATTCATGATTAAGAACATAATCAATACTTATAATAATGAATGAGAAAAATACTTTCTTTAATTAATCACCAAAATCTTGAAGAACAAGTAGTAAGAACAAGAAGAATTCAAGAAAAGGTTGATCACAATTTGAATCAACTCAATTCTCTCTTTATCTCCTCAAAATCCCTTCTCTCTCCTCTCTTTTCTATCTCCAAAAAAATAAAACCTAAAATGTATTTATACAGATACAAGAATCCTTTTCCTAGGCTAATAGGATGAATTTCCATATATGGTTCCGCAGTCATCATGAGCCAACCAACGATCCGTAGCGGCATCCTACAACCCGTAGCTCCCTGTCGTACCTTGCATGGTTGGCTGAGTTTTGTCTAAGTGTTGAGTCCTACTACAATTCGTACCGCCTTCCTAAGATCCGTACTGATCTCCCGTGGTTTGATTTTGAAACTTTGGTATTCTTCTGAAGTTCATTACGACCGTCATAGTACAACTCGTACCTTCTTCCCACGGGTCGTACTTTCTTTTCACTGCAGGAGTCAGCCTCTTATGTAAATCTTCTAGATTTTGTCACGACTTCAACACCACGACTCGTACCAGCTTGGTACGATTCGTATTGAGACTCGTACATTGCATCTCTTTAATTCTAGCCTTCTGCAACTTTTCACGGTCATCAGTGTGACTCATACCGTGGTCTGCACTTTGAGCATATTTTGCATACTTCAGGCTTTCTTTTGCAATTTTTAGGTCCAACACCAATTTATCCTACAAGCAAAGGAAAAGTTCCTTATATCCAAATAAACACACCTGAGTCCATGCTATTTTCTTAATTTTGAGCGTCAAAAGTGTTGTAAATCCACAAAACATCAACAACCTTAACTTAAGACTTTTGCATGTCCTCAGACAAAGAAAACAAAAACTAAACTCGACGCTCAACTAGAAAATAGACTTAAGATACTACAGCTAATATCCAAACAAAACTTGCACTTTCTACACAAACTCTATTGACCCTTTCTCATGAAACAACATAAGCTAATGCATTACAAGCAACCTCAAAACATCATAAACAGGGATCAAAACATGTCATCCATCTATTAACAGGCAATCAAGTCATCACCAATGTTTTTCACACAGACCAATGGTAAAAGAAAACGTAATCCATGTACCCTCACACAAATGAAGTCCCCACTCAGATCTGAGATGTCAAACATAATCTGGGACTAAACAAGCAAGACACTCACTCTCACAAAGAAGTTACAAGTATTATGTGTCAAATACCATAGGATTGCCCTTATTTTCTCTGCTTTGGTTTATCAGATGGTCAAGTTAGGATCACTACAAGACTTAGTATGGCTTGTAATGTAGGCTCAGGGCGGGACATGGTAAATATAGAAGATTTTATAAGTGACTATCCCTTCTTTGGCACTACATACATTGGCTAAACCATTCACCTATTTCACCCTTTTACTCTTTCATTTCCTTTTCTTTCCTTTTTACCCCTTTTTAAAGATTTGCATGGGTGTGGTGAGTTTTCAACTTTTTCAGCATTTTCATTTTCTTTTGAAACTTATTTTTCAAGATTCTCAACATTTTTCATCTTTTTTCTTTTCATCTCACCACACCTCATTTTTCACCATTTCTTTTCTCTTCTCTTTTCCTTCTTCCGTTCCCACCATTTACGCACCCCTACTCTAGACACCCTCAACTTAAGCATTTTTCTTATGTTGAGGTTCACAATATCCAAGGAAGGACCAGGGCCAAAACAGGTTCATTATAAAAAAATGATACGGTTAATCGTTAAATCAAAGAAATATGGTCTATTAAAACTCAAACTTGGGATCAAGGGATTCATGAAACTTTGGTAGGGTAATATAGGCTAAAAGTGAGCTAAACAAAATTGGCCTATGATCATATCCTAACCAACCATCCTTAGCCTATGCAAAGACCAATCGGACAAGTTCTAGATCTTCAACACAATACCGAACTGACTACTATACCTCACTCACACATGATACATGAACTATTTTCACCACACCGATCTGGTTTATACATGGCTTAACAAGACTACTCATGTTGACAAAATAAATGACATCAGAAGATCCTCAACAATGATGCATGTTGTCACAAATACATAGCTAATGCATCAAAAATTTTAAATAGGGTCAATTTTTTTTCAAAAACCAAAAATAGTGCATTTTTATTGGCTGAGTACTCCTAAGCTACTTTCTAATTAAACAAAAATCACAAACTAAAAAACAAAAATCCTACACATGTCGGTTCTACTAGATAGCATGCCTGAGGAAAAAGAAACACGGCAAGAGAAACCCTCAATCAAATAAAAAAATCCCAAAAATCACAAGTATACCCCCTCCCCCTTTTGAAAAGTAAGCTTCATCTCCGAAGCATCATCTAAAAGAACATAGGGAAGAGAACATACCTGTGGCGCACTAGGTGCTCCTGTCATCTTGCAAAGGTGGTACCTCCACTGTAGTAGTGGCGTGGGCGGTGGCCGGTGCACTTAATTGTGTGTCAACAAGGGGAGTGGTCCCCACCTAATTGATTATGGCTGCTTGGATGACCTCTGTAACTGTCGGGGCTTAATGTGGCTCTCCCGAAGGGTCATGACCACGGGCAAGCTCAGGCTGAAGTATGGTGGAGCCGCCTACTCCTCTAGCTCTCTCATAAAACTCAGACATATGTGTGTCATGAGTCCGCATGCTCTCTGCTCTAGACTGCTTGCACTCTTTTCTCTCCTTCTTCCTCCTTTTTCTCAAACTCTCCTCGCTAGCATCCTCAAACGCTCTTTTCTTGCCCTTATCAACAGCCGTAATCGGCCCCAATATGCTGCCAAATCAATCTCCTCCTCAAGCTCGACATCTAGGTCCGGAAGAGTGAGGGCTGCTAATACTGTTGGTTGTCGTGATGACAACTCAACTACTTGGCTCCATAGAGCCCCCAACTCCACACGGAGACTGTTGGTATCCGTCTGCTCCGCCATCCTCTCATTGAATCGTCTCTCAAAACTGTCTAGGAGAGCATGTAGGGCCTGAGCTACTACCTCTATCTCTGACTTGACCTATGGTTTTACATTATCCACCATGGCCTGAATATTTCTCTCTGCCATGCTCAATCATTTTGTTAGCTTTGTGAGGAAGTCCTGTAGTATCAAAGTATATCCTGCTAGTGTCTGAGTCTACATGCTGGGCAATGGTGCAGCTGAGGTGCTGGGAGCTGACTCTGAATGACCGGCGTTTGTAGCCGGTGTCTCGCTTTGCTCCTGTGTAATGGGGACATTCACCTATGCGTCCCCTGCTGACTGGGTTGCTGAGATAGCTATGGGAATACTAAATCTGCTTACCAGGTTCATCTCGTCCCGGATAAGACCTATGTATGCAATCCTTTGGCCTCCAATCAACCGCTCGTTACCCATGGAACTTTTGCCTCCATACATAATCTGAACACAAGACTCGGGAATGGGATAGTAGTGCTACTCCCACCGCCCGGTCTCGTATCTCATCTTCTATGATCCTCAGAATATTTATGGGGTAACGAGAAATGAGGCATGCCACCAAAGCTGCTTTGTCAGCACTCAGTGTGTTGTCGTTGACCATAGGTGCTAACCGATGGCGCACTAGTGTCCAACAGGCTTTTGCTATGAAGTTCAGTGAGTTCTTGGTCACCTGCTTTCCACCTGTAACCCATTCAGCTTCATCCTTGTTCTCAGCAATCACCCCTGCTAGCCATTGTAACTGCCTCTGTCACTCCAGCGCAGTCAGGGATCTAATCTGCTTCATTGCCTCCACCTTATGATTGTACTCTGGCATCGTCCTGGTAGGCACAAACTGTGGTCTGTACAACATTCGAGCAATGGTCCGCTAAGATATATCAACCTATCGACCTTGAACCATAACACTCTCCAGACGAGGCTAGTCTTTTATCTTCTGCCCTTCCTTTTCCTTTACCTCCGTGGTGGCCAAGTAGTTGGCATAGAACTCATGAACTATGTCTACTGTGTATTGTGTTGGAGTTTTGGCCATCCACTCAAAACCCTAGAAGCTAAAAATCCGCTTCATCTCCTCAACTTCGTTCAGTGAGGTTGTGAGGATCCGCGTCTCTTCTTGGATGCTCCTCCTTAGCTTATTCTTGGCGGTGAGAGAGATGCCTTGCTCATAGATTTCTTTAGCTCCCGGCACTCTCCACTGAATTGTACGGCTTGCCCTGGGTGGGGTATGCTCTTGTGCAACATCAGGAGCCTCCTCATCTGACTGTTCACCACCACTTGCTTCTCCACTTTGGGTCTCCTCTAACCCTTCTTCAGCATTGGAGTCGCTTCCTGACTTCTGTTGTTCCTCTTTAACTCCCTCCTCAGACTGGGGAGCTTGAGTGGATGTGGCAGTGGTTGCTTTAGCTTGGGCCTTTGCTTTTTCCCTAGTTGTCTTGGTTCCATCAGTGTTTGAAGTTTCTACTTTATACTCTTCAATTGAACCACTAGGTTAGTCTCCTACCTTGTCAGACTCCGACTCAGTTGTTTCATCAATTAGTGTCCTTCGGGCTTTGGTTTTGTCTGCCGGTGTTTATATGTTATTGTACCTGGAGACCTATGAATAAATCCTACGACTCGTCCCACCGAGGTACGGTCTGTAGGTTGAAGCTTGGAGTCATTTTTTCTGAACCTTGCCACCATTACTGCTACGGCCCGTAGGATCTCATCACGGGTCATACCGAGAGCTGTAGCAGCTGATGTTTCAGCCTCCTGTTTTTAATTTTTCCTGCACACTGAGCACACATTAGTTCAATAACTTGGGTTGCCTCCCAAGAAGAGCTTGATTTAACATTACGACACGATGTAGGTAGCCTGGTTACTTAGACTTCACTAAACTACCACTTGGGTTTCCTCCCAAGAAGCACCTGATTTAACGTCGCTGCACGATGAAAATCTCTTGACTACTCAAAATTCGTCAAATGATTCATACTCATCCTCCAGTGCTGAGATCATACTAAATTCCCCGAGTTGCTTCATTGTCCTGCAGATGTTGAATGTGACCTCTTCTTAATTTAGTCTGAACTTCAGTAGGCCAACTTCCACATCTACTAGAACCCTCCCAGTCGCAAGGAATGGTCGCCCCAAAATGATGGGGACCTCATAATCAACCTCGCAGTCCAAAATCACGAACTCTGCTGGGAATATAAATTTATCTACCTTGACAAGCATATCGATCAGGATGCCCACCGGCATTTTGACTGTTCTGTCGGCCATCAGTAGCCGCATGTTGGTCGGTGTAGGGGCTCCCAATCCTAATTTCTTGAATATAGCCAAGGGAATCAAATTAATATTAGATCCTAGATCACAGATTGCCCTTGCGAACTCGACATTGCCAATCATACATGGTATAGTGAAGGCACCTGGGTCTTCCTTTTTCTGCGCTAGGACCCTTGTGGCTATGGCACTACAGTGATGCACATTGTCAACAGGCTCATAGCTCACAGATCTCTTCTTAGTCGCCAGGTCCTTCATAAATTTTGCATATCCTGACATCTTCTCTAAAGCTTCAATTAATGGTATGTTCACAGATAGTTGCTTAAGCATTGAAAGGAATTTTTGGATTTTATCATTCTCCACCTTCTTTTTCATCCTTCTCGATAAGATTATTCATCATTCTAGAAAACGGATTAGAAGCAATAATAAACATAAGAGGGGAGAAAGTATCACTTTGTTTAAGTCATCTTGAAGATCATGTTTGGAGCCATACATGATAATAAAATATGAATTAGAAGAAATAACTCTCTAATCATCAAACCACCTCGAGAATCGTGTTACCCATCCACATAAATTACAAACGACACAATGAAGCTACGGGAAGGGTCAAAGCATAAAAATCAAGCAAAAATTCAAAAACAACTATGAGGGTTGTTACATTATAATAGTAAAATCTGAAGTTTTCTTCTAGTCATATTTTCACTTATTTCGCTAAGAACACCAAAATATTTTTTAACTCAATCTTGATTCTAAATTTTGTTAATGTTAATAGATGTTTAAAATTTTCTTTTCAGTATTGTAATTCATTTTAACATTCTCTATTCAAGTTAATGGATGTGAAATTTTTACGACGTGTAAGTTCAAAAAAAAGTATGTATGCAACTTGTATATTTTTAATATTATATTGATTTTTGTCTATTTGTTGTCTATTTGGACATCATGAATTTCAAATTTCTTAAATAATTAAAGATATCTCTTTTTCAAGTAAATCTTTTGATTTATTTCTTTTTAATGCAGAGGCAGGAGAAAAATCTGAATTCAAGTAAGAACACTAATATATTTTTCATTTCAAGATAAATTTTAAATTTACTTTTTTTTTTTGAAATTGAAAACTTTTGACTTGATTATTGTGAAAATTGAAAATATTTTTATATGTAGATAATATTCTATTCTATTCACACTTACATTTATAATTTGGTAAAATTAGTCAAGTATATTAAAATATTTACCTTTTGAACTTAAAACTTTATTGACCACATATTATTTTATTAAATAAATTTAATATTTTTTATATTTCTATTTCAGATACTTTCAATTATATTCTTAGACTGAAAATTTAATTAATTACCTTTGTGAAAGAATCTTGAAGTATATAAATGTCATGGTTTTTCATTTTTTATAGTGTCATTTCTTGAAAATAATTGATGAATAAAATTAATTTTATTTTGGTAATGGAGGGTAAGAAGACTACAGGATGTCAAAGTGAAACTACACCTACTAGAAAAATATGGGAGAATATTGAAAGACTAAATGCAGATGAAGTAATCTGGTACGGAAGTTGGTTAAATGCTGCTAGTTTCATCTTGAAAAACCGTTTGAAAGAATTGGAAAATGAAGCTTCAAATCCAGCCCAAACCTCTCTTGAGAAAAAAAATGGTGCACCAAATGCTTCATGAATAGATCATATTTACATAAAACTTTGAAATTTTTTTATTGTTTGTGCTGTTGTTTTTGTTTTTCTGTCCTTTTATAATTATATTTTGATGTGTTAGTGCATGTCTTTGCTATGATTTATTAATGAGATATAATTTCTGGTAATTTATATTGTCTTACATGTTAAATCTCTTAATATATTATGTTTAGTTTTATACGTAGTTCATATAAAATATTTTTTATTAGTTGTGTTCTTGCACTTTTTTACAATATTAAGGAAAGAAAAAATATAAATTTGATTCTTATGATCATCATTTATAAAAGATTCACGTGTGTTTGATTATGAGTTATGTTGTGTACTTCAAATAAATAAATGATTTTTTTCTTGAGAACAATTAAATTTTGTAAATGATAATTCATATGAATAAACAATGTTAATATTTCATATTTTTATATTGGTAAAGTCATTCACCTATGGCTACATCAAACAAATTTATTTCCACATAAAAAGAGTTATTTTGTGGGCTTAAGATATTGTCCCTCCCATTTGTATGATACTATATAATTTTCATGAAAAAGAAAATTATTTATTTTGCTATTCATATGACAATCCGTGATAGAGTATAAGCAAACAAATTTTTTGAGTTTGGTCTTAGAAACGACAAACTAATTGATGGAATTCATTGAGTCGTATGAATTACAAGAATAAATGGTTATGTAAAAATACACTTTTAGTTTATATTTCAAGACAAAGCATTTTCTCGGCATTCAAAAATTCTTCTCTATTTCTTACCATTCCCATTGATTATAATCGAGTGTGCCATCATATGTGTGAATTTTCTTCTCTTCTTGTTGAATGTAATGAAAAAATCTAAAACCAATCCCACCTTCATTGTTAGAAAATCATAATTTCTGGCAAGAGGAAGATAATATAATACATGGTGATATTTTAATTTTGAAGTAGTGATAGTTATTTATGTCATTTGAGCTTCTCCAATAATTTTTAGCAAAAGATGTATCAATTTGGTCCATAAAGGTTTGGGGGGAATAACAACAGAGATGATATGTAAAGTAATATAATAGAACGTTACATAAAGTTAATGAGAGCATCTGACCAAGCCATCATTGAGTTCTATTAACAATCGTAGACACCGTACTATGAAACTAAAAAATCTTTTTCTTATCTATATAAGTAGGACAACCAAAGTAAGTAAAGGAAAAGTTGTAGAAGAAAAATTAGTGATGGTTTTGATATCTTAAATGAGTATAAGAAGAGTTCTGGGGATACCAAAAAGAAAAATTTCCTTTCTTAACTAGCTGGCCAAAAATATGTTCATGATGGGAAATAATATTGTTATTCAAAACAGAGATAGAAGGGAGGTCATCAAAGGAGAATGAAATGTTTTCATCAACACAACTATGGTATATAATGATAATACTACGATTATCTAAAGAGTAGGGCATAGAATTATTCTCAACAAAATTATTAATCATTCTAGACAATAGTTTAGAAGCGATAATAAACATAAGAGGGGAG
>JACEIK010000087.1:351743-374395 GCA_018107945.1 Datura stramonium | reverse complement strand
CAAAACAACGCTAATCATGTTGGTTAGTATAAATTCACACTTTCCTATAATTTACATGAGAATGTACAAACATTGTTGGATAAACAAGGCAAAAACGATGTATTTGAGTATCACTTGGGCATATAAATATGCCCCAGATCAGTGGTCATCCCAATTACCCTTAAAATCAATCGCGCACGCTCTTAGCATATCTTCTAGGATCTGAATGGTCCACTCCACTTTCCCATCGGTATGTGGGTGAAAAGCGGTACTGAGCTTTACTTGAGTGCCAAGTCCCTTCTGAAAAGACTTCTAAAAATGGAGGTGAACTGGGTACCCTTGTTTTAAATAATGGCCAATGGCACCCCATGAAGTCTACCCAGCTCCCGAATATAAAGCTTAGCATAGTCCTAAGCTGAATCTGTGGTTTCAACTGGGAGAAAATGTGCTGACTTAGTCATTCGGTCTACTACTACCCAGATTGACTCATGCTGCCAACGTGTCCGAGGTAGACCCGTAATGAAGTCCATGTTTACTTCTTCCCACTTCCATATGGGTATGCTGATATCCTGGGTCATACCTCATTTTCTCTGGTGTTCTACCTTGACTTTCTTGTAGTTCGGGCACTTAGCTACAAATTCAGCAGTGTCTCTCTTCATGCCATTCCACCAGTAAATATCCCGTAAATCGCGGTACATTTTGGTAGCATGGGGGTGAATGGTGTATCTCGAGCTGTGTGTCTTAGCCAGTATTTTCTATCTTAACTCACCCAGATACGGTACACACAACCTGCCCTGGTAACGAAGCACCCCATGTCCCCCTTGGGAGAAAGCTTCAACCTCCTTTCTGAGTACTGCTTCTTTATGTTTAAGTAGAACTTGATCTTCATCTTTTCTGGACTTAACTTCAACTACCAAGGATGAATTCGACCCGCTTTGCATTACCACAACACCTTCAGCTGAATCCACCAACTGTACCCCTAACCGGGCTAGCATGTGAACTTCTTTCGCTAGCTCTCTCTTGCCTTCCTCGATGTGAGCTACACTTCCCATAGACCGCCTGCTTAGGGAGTTAGCCACCACATTAGCCTTGCTCGGGTGATACAACACAGTCATGTCATAATCCTTTAGCAGTTCCAACCACCATCTCTAATGCAGGTTTAGGTCCTTCTGGCTGAACACATACTGAAGGCTCTTGTGGTCTGTGAACACATCCACGTGAGCCCCGTACAAGTAATTTATCCATATTTTAAACGTGAATACCACCGCTGCCAACTCCAAATCATGAGTTGGATAATTCTTCTTATGAACTTTGAGTTATCTGGAGGCGTAGGCTACAACCTTGACCCACTGCATCAGCACACAACCGAGTCCAACTCTGGAGGTGTCATAATATACAACAAACCCATTTGTTCCTTCTCGTAGGGTCAACACTAGAGCAGTAGTGAGTTGAGTCTTTAACTCCTAAAAACTCTTTTCACACTCATTCGACCACTGAAATTTCACCTTTTTCTAGGTTAACTTGGTGAGAGGGGATGTTATAGAAGAGAAACCTTCCACAAACTGTCGGTAATAACCCGCTAAGCCCAGAAAACTCCTTATTTCAGTAGGAGAGGTAGGTCTAGGCCAATCTTTTAGTGCTGCTATTTTATGAGGGTCTACTCGTATTCCCTCACCCGATACCACATGACCCAAGAATGTCACAGCTTTCAACCAGAATTCACACTTGCTAAACTTGGAGAATAACTGGTGATCCCTGAGGGTCTGTAATGCTATCCTTAGGTGATTGGCATGCTCTTCCTCATTTCTGGAGTACACAAGAATGTCGTTGATAAATATAATGATGAACATATCCAGGTACTGAAAATCTTATTCATAATTCGGGTGATTTTCCTAACGTCATCTACAAACCCTTATGGGTCATCTCCCACCTTCATTCCATGAAAATCTGTAGGGTTCATCCGGGTAAAATCCCGCACCCGAGTAGCAGATACAGACCCATTTGTGGCTATAGGAACCACCTGCTAGTTCACCTAGTTGGTGACTGTTTGAGCTAGCAATTGAATGGCCGCCTTGAATTTAGTGGTGGATATAGATTCATCTTGAGGAGCTGTTGGGGCTGATGGAGCAAGTCTGTTGACATTAGCAACCCTTCTTCCATTACCACATCTAGGAGGCATAGATCACTGAAACAAAATAGAGCATGAATTAGAAGGGAATTTCTGGAATTTAAAATTTAACGCACGATAACGAATATGAACAAAAGAGAATTTTCCTAATAATATCTCATAGCCTCCTTGTCATAGGTGTGGTGCGCTTCACACCCATGAAGAGGACTCTACTGGATGCGGCTTTTAAATTTTCCGAGGATACTCTAAACTTAGGGCTCTAATACCAAGTATGTCACATCCCGAGCCTACACACTGGGCGTAACACGGTACTTGAAGCCACAAGTGACCCCAAGTCAACCATTGTTCTATCAGTTACTAGCATTCTGAATAAACAAGAACATCGAAACTTCAGAATAATATCATAAAATATTTATGAGAGATAAGTATGAAAACATAAAGTTCAAACAATTGAATAATACTGATAAATCTAAAAATCATGTCTATTTGAAAGCCATCTAATAGAGGAGTTTCTAGGACAAGCCCCCAGCTAACTCTAAGTCTAACTGAAAATAATACATGACTGAAAGAAGGAAAATAGTGCCCTCGGATAATGAGGACTCAAACTTCAACTACTGCGATGGAGAATCTAAACTGCGGCAACTAACGGTGCTGAGTCTGAGAACCTGCAGTTGTATCATTAAATGATACAGCATAAAAGCATGCGTCAGTACTTTGAATATACTAAGTAAGTGGGAGAAACGTAACTAAATATAAAGTCTGAACTGAAATGACACGCAATGACCAATAGGTAAGCTGAACTGAACTACTGATATAATTAGAAATGGTCAAGATGACCCTGTCTGATGGTCAGGACATGCCCTAAGTCTGAAACACTAAATTTGAGATACTGTACTGAACTGAGTTGGTTATTCTGATACTGGACTGGACCGACTAGTGGGAGAGTCTATAACCGACATATAACCACGTGAGCTAGACGTAGAGTCTGATGTATACACCCCACAGGTAGGACCCAATATACCTTTTCAGGGTATAGCGGCATAAACTAAGTGATCACAAAAAAAATATGGGGCCAATCAGGCCAAGTAATACTTTAACCAACACTGGCAAGGTAGTTTTGGGAACCTGGGTGCGCTGGAACCTCGTCCCACTCAATGGTAAGTTCTACTCTCATTGGAAAACCTAAACTGAACTACTAATCTGATAGCTCGAAACTAGGGTCAAAGGCTAGTCAGGGACGTATAACTGCATGTACCCTGAGTGTCTTATCAGACCAGATTCTAAAACTTGAATCTATACTGGTCAGAGCTGCTTGTCTGGAAGCATTGTAATCGTCTAATAACAAGTTGTAACTGAACTGGGGTCCTGGGGCTGGTCAGAGCTATATGCTATAATTCTATGACCGCCTAATGGACCAAAAGTAGAATCTGAGTCTGATTTTGATAACTGAGAGGCACCACTGACACCTCGGGAAAAGACTGAAATCAAACTGATCAATTGACAATTTTCTGAAAGATTCTAAAGAGACTCTATGTTCTAATTGTTCTGAACTACTAGAAGCTAATAGAGAACTCAACTTATCCCAACAATATGGGAACTTTGTAAAGTAGAGCAATTTCAAGAATTTTAGAAATTTCATTCAACAGAGCTAAAGTCATTCTCATTAATGGAATATTTACTCACACACACACACACATTTATATATATAGGAAATTCTAGAAAGTTCAACCCAAATTCTAGAAAATTGACCCTGCTTAAAAAAAATTCTATGTATTTGCAACAACAATGCATTATTTCTATGGATCGTTTTATGTCATTTAGTTATTAATAGTGCTAGTATTGTTAAGCAATGTATGAACCAGACAGGTAAAGTAAAAATAGTTCATGTACCATGTGTGAGTGAGGTCTTAGTATTTATTGCAGTATGGTGTTGAAGATCTAGAACTTGCCTGGTTGGTCTCAGCATAGGTTAAGGTTGGTTGTTTAGGATATGATCATAGGCCATTTTTGTTTTAGCTCACTTTTAGCCTATATTTCCCTACCAAAGTTTCATGAATCCCTTGATCCCAAGTTTGAGCCTTAATAGACCATATTTCTTTGATTTACCTGTTAACCATACCCATTTGTTTATAATGAACCTGTTTGGCCCTGGTCCTTCCTTGGATATTGTGAACCTCAACATAAGCAAAGTGCTTAAATTGAGCGTGAGAAAAGGAAAGAATAGAAAAAAATGGTGAAAAGTAAGGTGTGGTGAGGTGAAAAAGTAAAAACCTAAAAGTTTGAGAATATGGAAAAAGAAAAACTCAAAAGAGCTTGAAATTGTTGAAAAATGCGAAAAATCACCTCATCCATGCAAAAATCCTTAAAATGGGAAAAATGGAAGAAAAGAAGATAAAAAGAATGAAGGGTGAAATAGAAAAATGGTGTAGCAAATGGATGTAGTGTCAAGGAAGGGATAGTTACTCATAAAATCTTTCATCTTTATCATGTCCAACCCTAAGCCTACATTACAAGCCATATTAAGTCCTATACTAATCTTAATTTGACTTTCTAATAAACCAAAGCAGAGAAAATAAGGGCAAGCCTATGGTATCTGATGCATAATACTTGCAGTTCTTTGAGAGAGTGAGTGCTTCATTTGCCTAGTCCCATATTTCATTTGATACTTCATACTAAAGTGGGGACTTCATTTTTTGTGAGGGTACATGGATTATGTTTTCTTTTACCATTGGTTTGTTTGAAACACATAGGTGATGACTTGATTGTTTGTTGATAGTTAGATGAAATGTCTTGATCCCTGAATATGATGTTTTGATGTTTCTTGCAATACATTAGCTGATGATGTTTCAGGAGGAAGGGTCAATAGAGTTGTATATAGAGTGCACAATTTTGTTTGAGTGTTGGCTGTAGTATCTTGAGTTTATTTTCTAGTTGAGCGTCATGTTTAGTTTTTCTTTTTCTTTGCCTAAGGACATGTAAAAATCTTATGTTGAGGGTGTTGATATGCTGTGGATTTACAACACTATTGACACTCAAAACTAAGAAAATAGCATAGACTTAGGTGTATTTATGTGGATATGATGCACTTTTTCTTTGATTTCCGGATAAATGGGTGTTGGAACAATAAATTGCAAAAGGAAGCTAAAAGTGTGCAGAAAATGGCAAAAGTGTAGTCCACAGTATGATCCATAGGGTGGACCTACGAGTCGTACTGAGGGCTTTTACAAGAAGCTGCAAGTTTAACCTCGAAGATTGATTCCATGAGACTTGTCATGGATTATACCATAATGGTACGAGTCGTGATAATCCATTCATGATGAAATCCAGAAGAATTGCACGGGAGGCTGATTCTCAGAATGAGAGTACCCTACGACTCGTGAGATGAAGGTACGAGTCATACCATACTGGTCATAGTGAAGTTCAGACAAAGTTCAAAGTATCAAGATCAATCCACGGGTGCAATGTACGAGTCGTAGGATGTAGGTACGAGTCGTAGGATGTAGGTACGAATCGTACCTTGGACCAACACTTAGCCAAAATTCTGCCAACACTTCAAGCCACGAGTCTATGCCACGGTCCGTGGAAGCCCTACGAGTCATAGGTGGACTCGTGACGAGTTCGGCGACAGATACGGAAAGCAGTCCTGCTAGTTTAGAAAAAGGATTCTTGTGTCTTTATAAATACTTTTTATGTTTTATTTTAAAGAGAGGACGACGAATAGACTTAATTTTAGTAGGAAAACATTATAGAAGTAATTTTACATCATTGAAAGAGAGAATTGAGTTTGTTCAACCTTGTGATCAACCATTTCTTGAATTCATATTATTCTTGCTACTTGTTACTCGAGATGTCGTGGATTAATTGAAGGAATCATTTTTCTCAATCATCTTTGTAAGTATTGTTTTATATCTTCAATCATGAACACAATTCACAACCTTGCAACTATGAGAGGCAAAAAGCTCCATAGCTAGGGTTGTGGGAACCATGGTGGATTAACAAGCTAGGGTTGCACAAAGTTATTCTAAAATGAACACTAATTACTTATATTGTAGTCTGTTCATCTTTAATGATTCTTAGCGGTGCGCAACGTTAGGAAGTTAAAGAATTCTTTACTTGGTTTGGTCGAAGAGGTAGAGATTAGGAAAAAGAATTACAACAGATCCTTGATCTTGATGATCATTGTATTAACTTGAGTTGTGGTCGCAGGATAGTTATATCTAGAACTTAGTTATAACGGTTAGTTTGCAAAACTCATGAGACTTGGTCGAGTAATTGAGGATAGTCATTCAATAGGGATTGGCCGATCGTTTGAATGAAACTAAGTTATTAGTTCTGTAAGTAAGTGTTGGTGAAGATCACGAGTGTATACCCAAAGCTGTATTAAACCCAGAACTCAAAACCTAGTTATCCTTTAATTATTGGTTCACAAATATAATCTCGACTGCTATTTATTTCTATTATTGATTTTTAATAGAATCCCACCATTGTGAAGAAATTTCCATACGAGTTCATCTACCGGCTATAATCTAGATCTTCCATATTCCCTATGGGATCGACCCCAACCTCTAAGTTTGGTTCTTTATTGACAATATCCGCTTCATACTTCAGTTGGAAGTGTAGTTTGAGCCTTATTAAAATGTGGCGCCGTTGCCGGGGAATATGGCTAAGACTAGGTTATTTGCTTGTAGTTTACTTTTTGGTAATTATTTCCTTAATTACGTATATTTTTGTGTTTTTGATTACCTACATGCTGTCCTCCAATGAATGCCAAGAACTCGGAGTGGAGGAGACCCCCTTGTTCCACTAAATCCCGAAATCGAACGAGCACTGCATAGAATGGAAAACCCTGAGCAGAGAGAAACCCGCTTAGCTGAAGAAGCTAGGTAAGACGAACTAGCTTGGTTAGCTGCACTTCAGCAAGCTGATGATGACAGAGATGAGGTGGTAAATGTTGGTCGACATGGGAGGGGTAAACCAGCTCAGAGATTTTCCCCTCAGTTCTTCGATGACGAGGACCGAGACATTGATGAAGTTGGGTCAACTGGAACAATTGTACCACCACCACTGCCCACTGTGGCAAAATTTGAAATTACGAGCACCATGATTCAATTTCTAAACATGAAGGGGGTGTTCAACGGATGACGCCAACATGCACTTAATGAACTTCATCAAAATATGCAAGGCATACAGGTTGCTCGGAGTAAGCCAGGATTCCATATGACTCCTACTCTTCCCTTTCTCTCTATCAGGGGAAGCTACTTTGTGGTTATCGGAGTTGCCCAACGATTCCATAACCAATTGGAGGGAGCTTAAACAAGCCTTCTTGGAGAGATTCTTTCCCCCATCAAGGATGTTATAGTTAAAAGATGAGATTTACAATTTTCGGCAAATTAAGACAGAGGCACTTCATGAAACCTGGTTGAGGTTCAAAAAGGAGTTGACTAAGTGCCCGAACCATAAAATCCCAGAAGACAGTTTGTTGGAAATTTTTTACAGGTCTCTTAATAATAGCACCAAGTCTGTAGCAGACATGGTGGCTAGAGGGGAATTGATGTGTCACACCTAGGAGGAAGCAACCACTATCCTTGACAGGGTGACTAAGACAAACAGGGCCAGGCATACGAGGGAGGCTGATGTAGTGGCAGGTACATATGTTGTTCGTTTAACTGCAGACCAACGAACGAAGGAGGAAGAATGCGATCAGGAGTTGGTTCACATGCGCACATTATTGGATTTGCTGACAAAGCATATCATGGGAGTAGGAGCCAAAAAGGTAAATGCAGTGGGAACTCAAGGAAGGGAGCAAGGAGCAGATCTCTCTGATTCTGAGGAAGAGGCAAACTTCCTAAATAGCCAAGTGGCGGGTTTCCGAGCCAACGCCCAAGCGTCTACTCAAGACAATTGGTGCCAAGGTTCTGTAAATCAAGGTCGGAACCAATACAAAGACAACTACAACATGAACGGGTTCAGAGATAGGAGTTGTGGTCGTGAGCGAGAGGGAGAATGGAGAAGAAATGATGGATATCGCAATGACTGGGCAGGAGTCTATGTGCCTCCCAACGCACTAGAAGGGGAGGTCGGACAATCAAAGCTAGAGAGTATGATGGCCGAAATGCTGAAAAAGGTGAGCTCCACGAATGATCAGTTAAAAGAAATTCGAAGTGACTTATATAGCATGGGTAAGAAAGTGGAATCTCATGCCACCGCCATCAAGCAAATAGAACACCAACTTGGGCAACTGTCAGCATCAATGAACCCTAGGCAAAAGGGTACACTTCCTAGCAACACTTTCCAGAATCCAAAGAATTATTCTCATTGCATGGCAGTGATGACTAGGAGTGGTAAAACCACAGTTGACCCCCCGTTCCCCGTTGAAGTCGAAAGGAGGAAGGAGAGCGTGATTGAGGAAGTAGAGACTGGTGATGAGACACAACATGATGAGTTGCAAGAGGCCCCTAGGGGTGAGAAGGAATGCGACATTGATCAAGGGGAAACTCTAGTGCAAAAGGCTATCCCAAGATCACTGCCACCATTCCCACAAAGGATGAAGAAAAAGGCGGACAATGGTAAGTTCCAAAAATTTCTTTCAATGCTTAAACAACTTTCTGTGAATATGCAGTTGGTCGAAGCACTAGAGCAGATGCCAGGATATGCAAAGTTCATGAAGGACCAGGTGATAAAGAAAAGATCTGTAAGCTATGAGCCGATTGACAACGTCCATCACCGCAGTACCATAGTAACAAGGGTCTTAGATCAGAAAAAGGAAGACCCAGGTGCCTTCATGATACCTTGCACCATTGGTAATGTCGAGTTCGTAAGGGCACTCTGTGATCTGGGAGCGAGCATTAATCTAATGCCATGGGTTGTCTTCAGGAAGCTAGGATTTGGAGCCCCCACACCAACCAACATGCGGCTACTGATGGCCAACAGAACAATAAAGAGACCAGTGGGCATCCTAGTTGATGTGCTTGTCAAGGTTGATAAGTTTATATTCCCAGTGGACTTGTGATCTTGGATTGACAGGTCGATTATGAGGTCCCCATCATTCTGGGGCGACCATTCCTCTCTACTGGGAGAGCTCTAGTAGATGTGGAAGCTGGCCTGTTAAAGTTCAGGATAAACAAAGAAGAGGTCACTTTCAAAATCTGTCAGACCATTAAGCAACCAAAGGAATTTAGTGTGATCTTTGCACTTGAGGATGAGTATGAGTCACTTGACGAATTCTAAGTAGTCAAGTGACTTGTGTCGTGCCTCAATGTTAAATCAAGCGCTTCTTGGGAGGCAACCTAAGTGGTGGTTTGGTGAAATCTGAGTAACTAGACCACTTGTGTCGTGCCGCGACATTAAATCAATCGCTTCTTTGGAGGCAACCCAAGTTAGTGAACTAATGTGTGCTCAGTGTGCTGGGAAACAAAAACAGGTTGCTGAAAAATCTGCTGCTACAGGTTCTCAGTACGACTCGTGGTGAGGTCCTACGAGCCGTGGCAACAGTGGTGGTGAAAAGTAGAGAAAATTAGAAACAAAGTCCGACCTACGACTCATCCTATGATTTGTACCTCAATGGTACGAGTTGTGGGATGCTATCGTAGGTCACCATGTAAGTTCTCTTTTGTTAAAGTCACTACAGGTGAGGGGACGAGTCGTAGGTTGCTCCTACGACTCGTGGTACGAGTCGTGATGGGTCAAACTTACCTAATTTGGCCCATCTTTTTAAATCCGCCCTTACCTACTTAAACTTCAAAATTCACCATTCTCCCACGCGAATACCTCACAAACCCACAACCCACGACTCGAGCATCCTCTTCCCAACAACCGTAAATTCTCATCATCAAGAAAGTAAGAGCAACATTCTTGTTTAAACTAAGTGTGCAAGTCTCTAAAAGTTTATTTCCAGTCTATGACTCGACAATCAAGTAAGTTATTTACATTGCAAGCTCTAAATGTTTGAAAGTGAACTTAAGGAAATCGAAAACCCATAAGAATCACTGGGTATGCTTGAAAATCAATAGGTATGTTCAAAACACCAACTCGACTGAAAACCCACTTGCAATTTACTGAATTTTGGCCCTGGAACACCTAAAGGGAGTTACGGGTAGGGGAAGGATTGAGTAGTGGAAAAAGGGAGTTTACCATATGCAAGACCTGGGGGAAATCTAAGTACCAAAAAATGTGCAAAACAAACACTTACACACTGAGCAAAAGAATCGTGAATATGGTCTGAAAAAGGGTACGCAACACAGTACGATTCATAGGTTGACAGTAAGAGTCGTACTAAGTGCTCGTATCACTTATCTTAAAAAATTCATCTGGGAAGCCCACTCTACGACTCATGGAATCGACCTTGGGCCATTAGGGTAGGGGATAGCTCACAAGGGAGGTCCCAATAACATAATAGTATCAACCTATGTTAGCGCGTAGTTTTGGGGCATTGGGTGATCGACCCTTAGCCCGCTCGGTGCTAGACTCTTCTCCCAGAACATGCAATGCTCTACATGTACAACGAAGCTCAACATCGTCTATTGACGAAGCTCAACAATGATATCATGCATAAACTCAACATCATATGAAATAAAGCTCAACATTGTCATTTGACAAAGATAAATAATGAAATCATGTATAGAACCGACATCGTATGAAAACGAAGCTCAATAATAACATACATCTCAATTATGAATTCATGAATATGAGAAATTTTATTTCGAAACATACCACAAGCTCAAATATAGGTGGGAGCATCTACTCCAAAACCATGTGGTAAGCTTACTTTAGAGATACTGCATCATCATACTTGATATAAGGGCTTTGTCCAAAACTTTATCATGCGTGGATCTAATTAATTCATTTTTAAAACAATATTATAATTATTGGTAGCTTTAGAAATATTCTTTTCATCACCAAATCTCATCATCATCATACATTCATCATCATTTTCTTCTTTCATGAACTTCTTATCCATGGGTATTAAATCTCATAATTTAGAAAACATATTTTTTTATTCAAAACAATTTAAAATCTACCCAAGCTTCAAAATTAATCAATAGAAATATAATCTAATCGTACCCATGTATAGAAATTGAAGAATTATGCAATTAGGTAAAAACCCCATAACTTGATCATAGGAATTTATCACACTTAGCGAGAGATTTAGGCATTGGTGAGGAAGGAAACACCCACTCATAACCCTACATACCTGGAAGGGATAGATTCCACCACTTCTCTGATTGCCCAAGAGGAAATTGGATGGAAACCTTGAAATCTAGCCTTGAATCACTTCTTCAACCTCTCAAGTTTGCATGCATGGAAAGATATAACTGAGAATAGGTTTTCCCCTCCTTAAACCCACTGAAATGAGCCTTAAACGACGTAGTATAGGCCCCTAGAACTTAGGAATGATGGAAATACCCTTACTGAAATCGTAGAAAAACTGCTCACAGGACCAAACAACTAACGACCCTATGAGTCGCTGGAGGATACCACGACCAGTGGTGTCTGTCCGTGCTATGCACTTCCCAAGCCTTATCTCAAAATCAGATCACAGATAGACAGGATGACTCGTCCTTAGGTCTAACGGGTCGTTTAATTGGTCGTTGATTGTCCTCCTGAACCTTCTGAACTTCCCCACGACGAGTCTTACCATGACTCGTTGTTGGCTCCAATGGATCGTGGTGTCCGTTCATCAAGTCCACTGGAGATTTAGCTTCCCTTTCCACGACTCATGATAACAGATCACTGCATGCCACGAGGGTCATTGGATGACCCATTATATTCCTCAAATGCTAAGTCCATCTCTTACCACGACAACGAGCGACGACTCGTTGTTTCTTACAATGAGTCATTACATCAATCGTTACTTCCAGTGCCACCTGACCCACGACTGCTACCAACAGCTCGTGGTTTGAAACCACGAGTTGTTACTCCACTCGTCCTGTGTTATTTTTCCCAGTTCTTGTAGATTTCAGATTTAAACTCCTGGGTCATATTCTTAGACACCTTCAGGGTATTACAATATCTCGCCCTTGGGAACATTCGTCCTTGAATGTAGGAAACAAACGGAAAGCAGAAGCATGCAATTATCATATTCAAATACTGACCTTTAAAACCAAAAACTAATGGAATGGCTACCTCCGATTAAAAATATACAGCTGAACTGAATTCACAAATCACATACACAACCATCTTCATAAAAGAAACTTGCGCACATGAATTGAACATGGAAACTGATTAGAGAATTAGGGAAAAAACTGATACTTTAAACTGAAACTGAGCCGGTAGGGAACGGGTGAGGGTATTTGTCCATCATAGCTGCTTCAGCTTCCTACATAGCTCCCTCAACTTGTTGATTTATCCATAAGACCTTCTCCGAAGCTACTTCTTTGTTCCTCAGCCTCCGAACATGACGATCCAAGATTGCAACTGGAATTTCCTCATAATTGAGGATATTTTTCACACCAACTCTTTCAACCGGGACAACTAAAGATGGATCACCCAAGAACTTTTTCAAGAGAGATACATGAAAGACAGGATGAACTGAAGATAACTCTCATGGCAAAAGTCCAACTCATATGCTACCTTACCAACTCTTCTCATAACTAGGTAGGGACCAACATAGAAGGGACTGAGTTTTCCTTTCTTCCCGAACCGCATGACTCCCTTCATAGGCGAGACCTTTAGAAATACCCAATCGTCTACCTCGAACTCCAGCTCTCTCCGTCTCACATCAGTATATGATTTTTGATGACTCTGAGTGATTTTCAGCTTGTCCGTTATACACTGAACTTTCACCATAGCCTCATGAACCGAATCAGGGCCTATCATAGCTTCCTCACCAACCTCAAACCATCTGATGGGCGATATACACCTCCGTCGTAAAGAGCCTCGAACGGTGCCATCTGGATGCTAGAGTGGTAGTTGTTATTGTAAGAAAACTCGATCAAGGGAAAGTTATCATCCCAAATACCTTTGACATCAATCACACAAGCTCTCAACATGTCCTAGAGATTTTGAATTGTCCACTCCGCCTGACCATCCATTTGCGGATGAAATGCTGTGCTGAGTTTAACTTGAGTCCGAAGCCCTTTTTGGAAAGACTATCAAAACTGAGAGGTAAGGTGAGTACCTCAGTCTAAGATAATAGACAAGGGAACTCCATGTAATTGCACCAACTCCCAGATATACAATTTGGCATAATCATCCGCTGAATCTGTGGTTTTCACGGGTAGGAAATGTGCAGCCTTTGTCAACCTGTCTACCACCACCCAAATAGAATCATAGTGTCGGCGTGTACGAGGTAGGCATGTAATAAAATCCATATTAATCTCTTCCCACTTCAAAGTGGGAATTCTAATATCCTAAAGTACGCCTATCGACCTTTAATGCTCAACTTTCACTTGCTGACAGTTCGGGCACTTAGCTACGAATTCTGCAATATCCTTCTTCATGCCATTCAACCAATATATTTCCCGCAAATCTTGATACGTCTTTGTGGCACCTAGATGGATAGAATACCTGGATCCATACGCCTCATGAAATATCCGGTCCCTCAAATTATCAATATCTTGAACACATAGACGGTCCTGGTATCGCAACACCCCATCTCCCCCTTGGGAGAAGACCTCCACCTTCTGACTCTCAACGACTTCTTTCAACTTTACCAAAATCGGATCCTCATTTTGTCTAACTTCACATCAGTCGATGATTCTGATCCTTTTTGCACAATAACGCTGCCATCGATTGAGTCGACCAATCTAACTCCCAACCTCGCAAGTCGATGACATCTTTCACCAACTCCTTCTTTCCTTCATCCACGTGGGACCCACTCTCCATAGAGAGCCTACTAAGTGCATCCGCTACCACATTAGCCTTACCCGGGTGGTAAAGAACACTCATATCATAGTCCTTATGTAGCTAAAACTACCTCCTTTTCCAAAGATTGAGATCTTTCTGAGTAAACACATATTGCAATATCTTGTGGTCTGTGAATACATCCACATGGACCCCACACAAGTAATGCCTCCATATATTCAATGCAAACACCACCGTTGCCAACTCAAGATCATGGGTCGGGTAATTCTTTTCATGAACTTTCAATTGTCTTGAGGCGTATTCTATCACTTTCCCATGCTACATCAACACACACCCAAGTCCGATTCTTGAAGTGTCACAATACACCACAAAACAATTGGTACCCTTGGGTAGGGTCAACACTGGTGCTGAAGTGAGTCGAGTCTTCAATTCTTGGAAGATTTTCTCAAAAGCCTCCGACCATTGGAACTTTACCTTCTTCTAAGTCAACTTGGTCAAAGCTGTTGCAATAGATGAAAAGCCCTCGACAAATCTCTGAAAGTAACTCACTAAGCCCAAAAAGCTCTTGATATCTGATGGGTTCATCAGTCTGGGTCAATTCTTCACCGCCTCAATCTTGTGAGAATCTACCTTTATGCCCTCACTCGATACTACATGGCCCAAAAATGCCACAGAGTCCAACCAAAACTCACATTTGTTGAACTTTGCATACAATTGACGATCCTTGAGGGTCTGAAGCACCACTCTCAAGTGAGCAGCATGCTCCTCCACTCGCTGAGAGTATATAAGGATGTCATCAATGAACACAATCACAAGCGTGTCCAAATATGCCTTGAAAACCCTGTTCATTAGATTTATAAAATCTGCAGGGGCATTGGTTAGTCCAAAAGACATAACAACAAATTCGTTGTGACCATACCGAGTCCTGAAAGCAGTTTTCAGGATGTCACTCTCCCGAACCCTGAGCTGCTGACACCCAGATCTGAGATCAATCTTAGAGAAACACTTGGCACCTTGAAGCTGGTCAAACAAATCATCGATCATGGGTAATGGATACCTGTTCTTAATGGTGGCCTTCTTCAAGTACCTATAATCAATACATATCCGAAGAGAACCATCTTTCTTCTGAATGAATAGGACTGGTGCACCCCATGGAGACTTACTCGGCCCAATAAATCTCTTATCTAACAGGTCCTTCAACTGATCCTTCAAATCTTTTAGCTCGGCTGGAGCCATTCTGTAGGGTAGAATAGAGATAGGCTGCGTGTTGGGAAGAAGATCTATACCAAAATCAATCTCCCTCTCGGGAGGGACACATGGAAAATCATCAGGAAAGAACTCTAGATACTCATGTACTACTGGAACCGACTTGATAGTCAGTGTTTCGTAATCGAAATCCCTAACCCTAACTTAATGGTACATGCAACCCTTAGAAATCATCTTCCTGGCCTTAAGGTAAGAAATGAATAGACCTACAGGCACAGCTGAACTACCCTTCCATTCTAAGATTGGTTTAACCGAAAATCTGAACTCTACGACCCGGGTTCTAAAATTAACTAAATCATAGCATGCAAATAGCCAATCCATGCCGAGAATAACATTGGAATTAGTCATGGTTAATTCTATCAAGTCTGCTGAGGTGACATTATGAAGGACTGAGACTAGGCAACCTCTATACACCCGTCTAGCTATACTGAGTCACCTACTAGAGTGGAAACTGAGAAGGGTTCTGACAAGACATCGGGACTGACTCCAAAGCTAATGGCCACATATAGTGTCACAAAAGACAAAGTAGCACCCGAATCTAGTAAAGCATAAAACTCAATATGGAAAACTCGCAACATACCAGTAACCACATCCAAGCAGAACTCATACTCCTGACAGGAAGCTAAAACATAGAATTTGTTCTGGCTCTGACCACCAGCTGTGCTAGTACATGCCCCCTGATGTGCTGATCATGCGGGAGGGGTTGCTAAATTAGAAGTTGGGCCTCAGCCCCCAATCTGATCCTGCCTTGCAACTGGACAATCTCGAAGCATGTGTCCGGGCTTCCCACACTTGAAAGAAGCACCTGAACCTGCCAAGCACTGGCCAGTGTGCCCCCGACCGCATCCGCAACAAGCTAGGATGCTAAAATCTATGGGTCTGCTGCTCTGACCCCTCAATCCTAATGCTCGCCCTCTCTGATCATGTCTAGGCCTGGATGGCAGACTCAATGCCGAAGATGCCAGGGCTAATGATCTCTAGTGAGTTTTTTGTCGGTGTCCACCACCGGACCTCTGTTGAGAGAATCTGTGATCCTCGGTCCTGGCCCTCTTGGCCTCCCTCTCCCTCGAACGTGTTGCCTCCATCTGTTGGGCATACAACACTATGCGAGGGAAGTCAATATCATGGTGAAGCATAGCAATCCAGCATTCCTTATCCAAATACCTTGCTAAACCATGCACAAATCTGCTCACCCGCGTCCTCTGGTCAACCACTAACTCCAGGGCATATTTCGATAGGTGAGTGAACTCAAGGGAATACTCTTGCACTGTCATCCTTCCCTGCTTCAAGTTTACAAACTCAGTTGCCTTCAGCTCCCTCATCTCCCGAGGGAAGAATCGATCTAGGAGTGCAACCTGAAACTCCTTCCACGTGATCGAATATGCTCCTGCGACCCTGCCATCCTTCCATTGGCAAAACCAAATATGCACAACCCCCTTCAGCTGGTAGGAAGCCAACTCTGCACACTCAGCACTCCTCACACCCATGACTTGGGTGATCTTGACAATCTCATCAATGAAATCATGCGGGTCCTCATCTACCTTTGACCCCAAGAACTCTGGTAGGTTCATTATCAAGAAGTCTTTGACTCGAGCCACCGTTGCATTGCCATTTTGTAGAATATGCGCAATAGCTTGCTGATTGACTTTAGCGGTCAAGTCCTGTGCAAGCATCTGAATAGCTACTCGGAACTCAACATGAGCAACTGGCTCTGGTGCCTGAGGCTCATGAACTGGTGGGGCTGGCTGACGCCCATAACCATTTCCATCCTAGTGGTATCTCTATTCCCCCTTCTATTCATTCATTGAGGATCCATGATTTATCAACCGTGAATAACATGAATTAGAAGGATAGAAAGACTTTTCATCGCACGACATAGATCATGAAAGAAGGAAACATTTCCTAAACTTCTTGTAGTCTCTTCATCATAAGTGTGGTGTTCTTCACACCCATGAAAAATACTCTATTAAACGCGGCCTTCAGACACCCTAGGACACTTCAAACCTATTGCTCTGATACCAAGTTTGTCATGACCCAAACGGAGGCCCGAATCATAGAAACAGGACAAGGGACCCCGAGAGACCCCAAGTCAATCCATGGCACAAACATACATCTAACTCAATTGATAAACTGAAGATTCAATATTATAAACTCGGCAGAAGACTAACTCAACATAACATCAGAATAAGTATCCGAAGCTGAATAAATACTTGAGTCTGAAAAGCCTCTAATCTAGAAGAGTTGATAAGAAAAAACCCCAACTAACTCAACAGTATTGAAACTAAAAATACATAAGGAAATTGAAAGTCTAGCCCTCGAAGGATGAGTACTCACCAAACAAATAGGAGCTAACTCTAACAACCGACTACGAGCGGGGCTGAGCCTGGGAAATGAGTATTATATCATGAAATGATACAGCATAGAAAGTATGCAGTCGGTACGTGGAATGTACCGAGTATGCAAGGTAAGTAAAACTACTTAAGTAAAGTAAATCATTTAAAACATTTCATAAAATATCATAAGCTTTCAAATGTAAGAGGATAGAGCACATGCATTCATTCTGAAATCATAATCTTTTCATAATATGACCACGCATAGCTTCATAACATTATAACTAACTCGAATGACTCAAAGATGAAATATGGCATTTATGCTGAACAATGAGTCAAACCTTTCTTTTAGAACATGCATTCTTAATGTAATAATCTTGAGTAATGAATATGAAAATATGAATCATGTAGACAATGAGAGACTCGTCACTTAACCGACATACCACGATAGAGCTTATGTGGTTCTGGCTATTACACTCAAGTAGGCAGAGCCATCCAAAACCTTTCCAAGGCTAAAGACGCTACCATGATATCGATATCAAGCTCATGGGCCATTAGGTCTGGGGATAGCTCACAAGGGCGGTCCCAATAACATAATAGTATCAACCTATGTTGGCGCGTAGTTCTGGGGAATAGGGTGACCGACCCTTAGCCCGTTGGGTGCTAGACTCTTCTCCCAAAATATGCAATGCTCTATATCGTATATAACAGAGCTCAACATCATCTATTGACGAAGCTCAACAATGATATCATGCATAAACTCAATATCGTATGAAACGAAGCATAACATTGTCATTTGACAAATCTAATTAATGAAATCATGTATAGAACCGACATTGTACGAAAACGAATCTCAATAATAACATAAATCTCAATTATGAATTCATGCATATGAGAAGTTTTATTTCGAAAATACCACAAGCTCAAATATAGATGGGAGCATCTACTCCAAAATCATGTGGTAATCTTACTTTAGAGATACTGCATCATCATACTTGATATAAGGGCTTTGCCGAAAACTTTATCATGCTTGGATCTTCTCAATTCATTTTTAAAATGATATTAAAATCATAGGTAACTTTAGAAACATGCTTTTAATCACCAAATCTCATCATAACCATACATTCATCATCATTCTCTTCTTTCATGAACTTCTCATCCATGGGCATTAAATCTCATAATTTATAAAACACAATTTTTGATTGAAAACAATTTAAAATCTACCCAAGCTTCACAATTCATCAATAGAAACATAATCTAATCATACCCATGTATAGAAGTTGAAGAAATATACAATTGGGTAAAAACCCCATAACTTGATCATAGGAATTTCTCATACTTAGCTAGAGATTTGGGCATGGGTGAGGAAGGAAACACCCACTCATAACCCTACATACCTAAAAGGGATAGATTCCACCACTTCTCTGATTTCCCAAGAGGAAATTAAATGGAAACCTTGAAATCTAGCCTTAAATCACATCTTCAACCTCTCAAGTTTGCATGGAAAAAGATATTTTAGAATAGGTTTTCCCTCCTTAAACCAACTTAAATAGCCTTAAAAAATTTAGTATAGGCCCCTAGAAATTAGAAATGACAAAAATACCCTTACTAAAATCGCAAAAACACTTCTCACGGGACTAAACAACAGACGACCCTATGGGTCGTTGGAGGATACCACGACCCGTGGTATCTGTCTGTGCTATGCACTGCCCAAGCCTTATCTCGGAATAAGACCACAGATAGATAGGACAACTCATCCTTAGATCTGACGGGTCATTTAATCGGTCGTTGATTTTCCTCCTAAACCTTCTAAACTTTCCTACGATGAGTCTCACCATGACTCGTTGTTGGCTCCAACAGTTTGTGGTGTTCGTCCGTCATGTCCACTGGAGATTTAGGTTCTCTTACCACGACTCATGACAACGGATGGTTGCATGCCACGAAGGTTCGTTGGATGACCCATTATATTCCTCAGATGCTAAATCCATCTTTTACCACAACAATGAACGACGACTCAATGTTTCTTACAACGAGTCGTTACATCAATCGTTACTTCCACTGTAACCTGAACACCTGAACCCACGAATGCTAGCAACGGATCGTGGTTTGCAACCACGAGTTTTTACTCCACTCATCCTGCGTTATTTTTCTCAGTTCCTGCAAATTTAAGATTTAAACTCCCGGGTATTATTCTTAGGAACCTCCGGGGTATTACAAGATGTAGATGACTTAAGGCCGCAGATACTTGAAGAAGCATATAGATCCAGGTATTCTATTCATCTAGGTGCCACTAAGATGTACCGTGACCTACGGGAAATCTACTAGTGGAAGGGCATAAAGAAGGACATTATAGAAAATTGAGAAAAATGATCATAGTACGAGTGACAATACAACTCATACAATGGAGGTACGAGCCATACCTAGACTCATGGCATGAGGGTAGAAGAGATCAGTTAAAGTGACTTGAGAAACCATGATTTCATCTTAAGACTCATACTATCCTGGTATAGACCGTACTGACCAGTCGTGGAATATCTCAGAAATGTGGTCAGGAAAATCTAGGCTAACCACGAGTCAGGTACGACTCATGGTACAATTGTACAACTCATAGGATGAGTCGTGAGAGAGATTAGAGGGAGACTCAGGACAAAACTACGAATTATAGCACGAGTCGTAGGATGCTTGTACGAGTCTTAGTGGGAATTAGTGGAAAACATCAGCGTGTGGGATTGAAACAAAGTCGCTAACCACGAGCGGTGGTATGAATCATGGAATCGTGGTATGACTCATAGGTTGAGTCGTACGGCCTAACAGACAGAAATTTCATTAAAGGTTCTGGGGGAATTTTCCTAAAACCCTATTATCTTAATTCCTAAACTAAGTCATATTACGATTATTTAGAAGGGATTTTAAAGGAATAGTCAACCCTCTTCCTCATTCTTTCCAAAACAAGTTAGCAAATTCACGAAGAACTCAGACGGTTCTCTCAGAGAAAAAGTTAGGGATTGAAAATTCCTTCTTAGATTCTCAAGATTCTTCCAGAGAAATTATACTCTAGGTATGTGGGATTTCAACAAGGAAATTACTTTTCCCTTGTGCCGCAGAACTCTTACAGAAACCCTATCAATTCTAGTTCTCTAAAGATCAAAGTTAGGGTTATTCTTCAGTTAGATTATGAATCTTCTTCTTATCATGATTCTTGTGAAATCTTGAAGGTTATTACTAGCTATGATTCATGTTGATATCTTTTCCATGAAGTATGTGGTTTATCCCTAATATTGAAACGTAATTGAAAGAGTCTTGCATAATTGTTCAAATACGAATGTTGTTTGATTCTGATAGTTCTTTTAATCATCACGATAGTATAGTTAAGTGAAAAATAGTTAGCTTATTACTGTTAAGTATCAGTCAGTAAAAAGCTTTCTCAGTGTCTTACAAAAATGTCATTTGATTAGTTTGACTATATTTAGTCTCTAGGGGAGTTCACTAAATATTCGTAGTCTTAGTTATCAGTCATCAGGTTATTCCTTAGACGGTTACGACGCTTTCAGATAAAGTAGCTCTTACCAGTCTTCAAAAACTTAGCCTGTAGTTATCAGGTCCTTCAAACTCTCAGGGTACTTCCAGATAAGAATCTCTGACTAAAGTCATAGGACATCAGTTTCGAGCTATCAGTCTAGCCGCTAAACTTAGGATTTCCAGTGGGAGTAGGACTTAGCATCGAGCGGGCCGGGGTTCAGCGCATCCACGTTACGAGAACTACATTGCCACCATAGGTCATTAGCGAAAACGAGCCTCAGACTACGAATACCTAGCTCAGCCACTATACCTTGGAAAGGTACAGTGGGCTTTCACCGATGGGGTATATACATTGGACTCCACGTCTTTATCTCGTGGTTACATGTAGGTTATAGACTCTCCCACTTGTCAATACAATTCGATTCAGTATAGTCTCAGTTTTAGTCCAGTTCAATTTATTCAGATTATAGGATATAGCTATGATCCTCAGTCAGTACCTTGTTACTCTGTTATAGTTATATCTCAGTGATTATCAGCTCAGTTGTGTATTCTACTATTAACTACTTATATCTAACATACTTGATACATTTAAAGTACTGATGCATACTTTTCATGTTGTATCATATTATGATACAGGTAAGGGTTCTCAATTCAAGCATTCTAGTAGTTTCATTTGATGATTTCAGCAACGGTGCCATCGGTGAGACCTCATCTTCCGAGGACAAGAGTTTACTTATCTAGTTCAGCTTTATTTGAGTTAGAGAAGGAAAGTTGGAGAAGGAAAAGTTAGTGATGGTTTTGATATCATCAATGAGTATAAGAAGAGTTCCGTGGATACTAAAAAAGAAAATTTTCTTTTGCTAACTAGCTGGCCAGAAATATGCTCATGATGGGCAATAATTTTGTTATTCAAAATAGAGATGGAAGGGAGGTCATCAAAGGAGAATGAAATGGTGTCATCAACACAGTTAAGGTATATAATGATAAGACTACGATTATCCAAAGAGTAGGGAATAAAATTATTTAGGATAAGCTTATTCTTCATTATGGAAAATAGTTTAGAAGCTATAATAAACATAAGAGGGGAGAGAGTATCATTTTATATAAGTCATCTTGAAGAATTTAAAAAGTTATGTCTAGTGAAATTTATGACAACACGATCCCAATCTCAAATTGAATACTGAAAGTAAAGACCAACTTAATAACAAGGAAGCGAAAATAAACAATCGGCTGTTAAGTATAGATATATACATAACAGGTACAAAATATATAACATGAGCCCTAAGGAAACAATAAAATACAATATACACAAGATACCAATTTCGGACCTGGTATCACCGGTACAAGAGCCTTTAAAAGTATGAGAATAAGCCGATACAAAATAAATGCAACTGTTTGCATGATAAAAAATATAGACAAAAGATACAAGATGGAAAGTGGTAAATCTCTAGATTCCAAGAGCTCACCACGACCCGAATCAAGAAAAGAACCCACGAATGAGCAAAGGATCAGTGCAGGTGACTCGTACTGGGAGCTACATTAGAAAAAGATGCAGAAGTGTAGTATGAGTACCAAAATAGGTGGTACTCATGGCATCATAGGCCGACTGATCTCAGAATATAATATAT
>JACEIK010000087.1:256400-326069 GCA_018107945.1 Datura stramonium | reverse complement strand
CACACGCACACATATATATGATAGCAAGGAAAGGAGAGGGAACACCTGGTTCGTGACCGCATTTGAGGATTCGCGGACCACGAGTTCATCACAAATGGCCATTTTTTTAGAACCTTAGACAGGTATAGCACTGGAAGAAACTGCGAAGAGAACGTGACCTGCATTTTCTTTTTTTTGGATCACGAATGCGACGTGGAGTCGATCAGTAATTTTTGGAATGCAAACGTAGTCAATCCGTGTTCCGCGCTTCACCATACACGGTCTGCGGTTCTTCACGCGTTTCCTACAAGCTTATCACTTTTATCCTTACTTTCTAAATAATCTACACAATGAACAAGAAATGGTAAGTATAATTTTGGGTTGTCTCCCAAACAATGCTTGATTTGACTGTGTGGCATGACGCAATTTCCTTGACTACTCAGAATTTGTCAAGATAAATCTCTTCCAGCCATTTCACGTCATCTTGCATCCCCAAATACTACTTTACCCTTTTTCCATTCACCTTTAATATGGTGCCATACTGATTTTCCAACTCCACTGCTCCATATGGAGATACCTGTGTCACTTTGAAAGGTCCCAACCATTTTGACTTCAGTTTTCCTGGAAACAACTGAAGTCTGGAGTTGAAAAACAATACCAAGTCTCTAGGGGTAATCTCTCTCTTCAAAAACCTCCTATCATGGTATAACTCCATCCTCTCTTTATACAAGGTTCCACTCTCATAAGCCTTGAGTCAGAATTCATCAATTTCATTCAGCTGCTCAACCCTCAAATTTGCAGCTTCGCTCCAATTATGATTCATATTTTTCATGGCCCAAAGAACTTTGTGTTCCAACTCCACGAGAAAGTGACAAGCCTTGTCAAACACTAGCTGATTTGGAGACATCCCAATAGGTGTCCCATAGGTTTTTTTGTATGCCTACAAGGCGTCATCTAGCTTGCGAGACCAATTCTTTCTATTTGTAGTAATAGTTTTTGACAGGATTGTCTTGATCTCGCAGTTTGACACCAACACTTGATCTCTAGTTTCCGGATGATACAGGGTAGCCACCTAATGCTTCACTATATATTTTTCAAGAAGACCCCTGAACAGCTTGTTGCAGAAATGTGACCCCCCATCACTTATGATTGCTCACGGTGTGCCAAACCTGGAGAATGCATTCATTTTAAGGAATGTTTTCACACCCTTCCCTTCGTTGTTGGGAAATGCAACCGCTTCTACCCATTTGAACACGTAGTCCGTAGCTACAAGAATGTATTTCTGACCATAGGAACTAATGAATAGTCCCATGAAATCTATACCCCACATATCATATAGCTCCACTTCTAGAATTTGGGTCAACGGTAATTTCTGCTTCCTTGAGATGCCACCATGTCGTTGACACTGATCACAAGATTTGACATAATCATGGTAGTCCAAATAGATTGTTGGCCAATAATATCCACTTTGAAGAATTTTTTGAGTTTTTCTCACCCTACTGTGATGTCTTCAAATAGGAGAAGAGTGACATGCTTCAAAGATTTGCATCATCTCCACTTCCAGTAGACATCTCCTGATTATGTTGTTGGCACACACCTTAAACAAGTAAGGTTCATCCCAGTAGAACTTATTCTCATCATGCCAAAACTTCTTCCTTTTGTGGGAATTCATACCATCCGACATCACCTTGCTAACTAGAAAATTAGCGATATCAGCAAACCAAGGGATCAAGTCATGTGAAGTTGCCACCACCTGTTCATCTAGGAATGCTTCATTTATTTATAGCTAATGTTTTGGTCTCCCTCATCTTCAAGCCTTGAGAGATAATCATCCACTTGGTTTTCACACCCCTTTCAGTCCCTAACATCAAAATCAAATTCCTGTAAAAGCAAGACCCATCGGATTACTTGGCTTTGCAATTTTTCTTAGCTATTACGTATTGAATGGCTGCATGATTTGTATGGATGATGAAGTTGGTGCCCAACAAATAAGCTCGAAACTTCTGAAAAACATACACCACTTCTAGCAACACTTGCTCAGTAATAGTATAATTCTTTTGAGCCCCATTGAGAGACTTGCTAGAAATATACCGGGTGGAAAAGCTTCTCCTTTCTCTGTCCCAGAACAGCTCCCAATGCAACCCCACTTGCATCACATAACTTCAAATGGTTTGTTCCAGTCAGTTGCAATAATTATTGAAGTTGTGGTGAGTTTCTCCTTTAAGAATTCAAATACTTTCAAACACGCCTCATCAAAATCAAACTTTGTTTCCATCTCCAACAATTTTCACAACGGATTTGCAATTTTGGAGAAGTCTTTGATAAATCTCCTGTGAAATCCAGCATGGCCTAAAAAACTCCTCACTCCCCTCACTGATATGGGAGGAGGCAATCGTGATATAACATCAATCTTCACATTATCAACTTCTATGCCCTTGCTTGATATTCGGTGTCCCAACACAATTCCTTCATTTACCATAAAGTGACATTTCTCCCAGTTCAATACTAAATTTGATTCCTCCCAATGCTTCAATACCGAAGCTAGGTGAGATGGACAATCTTCAAAAGTATCCCCTGCCATAGAAAAGTCACACATCCATCACATTTGAAACCTCAATCAACTCATACTCAACTAACTAGCATGGAGCAAATTTAGAGTGGTTTATCATCATACAACAATTCTCAACAAAGCACATAGAAAGATTTCACAATCAAGAACACACAACCTCTATATATGACTCATCTTTTCAACACAAAGGTCCAACATGGTTAAGTGTGATGCATGCAACAAGTAGTACACCGAATAAGAGCTCTTGTGCCCCTCACTTTTAGTGATGTTCCTTTCTCAACTTCATCAATATAATACATTGTACATGATAAGTAAGGCACACTCACATTTAGAAATGATGTAATACACATATGAAACATACCATAGGCTTGCCCGTCATGTACATTTAGACTACCTAATTGTTTCAAGAGATTAAGATCACAAGGACTTTTCTTGGTTGTAATGTCGGCTAAGGGGCGGGTAGGATTGATATTTCAATTAATAGTGACTACCATCCTAAGCACTTTCAAGACATATTCACTTTAATTGTCCACTACTTATTTCCTTGTTGTTCATTCATCCTCTACTCACCCTTGTCTTTTCTTTTCATGCCCCATTCTTTTACTACTTGCCTTCTAGTTTTCTAATCATAGAATAGCTAAGGATTTTGCAATTAAAGCTCTCTTTTTCCATTCCCTAGCGGCAAGTAAACAACACAATTTTTATTGGCACCCCTTCTCTCACATTTCTTTCCTTACCACAATTTTTTTCTTTTTCCCTTAACATTGTATTTAGGTAGACCTTAACTTTCAAGTCTCAAAGTGGTTAAGACTACTTTGCATCAATAAGTCTGAGGTATAAAAACAAAAGGGATTAAGCCACTATTGAGGCTAACATAGAATAAAGTTTTTAGGCTCAAAGGGGTTAACTAGGGAGAATGAATGGGAAGGTAAAACAATTATGGGAAAACATGGCTTTTCAAAGAAATTCCTTGATCATCTCTCAACTCCCTACCAACTAGTTATCCTACATACACTAGGAAAGTTCTAGCTACTATGATATATACATACAAAGCAATTCAACTCACCTCTCATGGAAACAAGAATCTAATCAGTTTTCACAGGTACACATTCACACAACCATATTGAATGACAATTTAATTTCATAATTATGCCCTAAAGAATATGTTGAGTCAAATTAAAGATATATGTGTATCTCTCAAGGATTATACTTATGCATTCAACTTAACCACTTTGTTTACTCTAGCATAGCAGCTAAGCAAAATATCAACAAGAATACAAGTGGATGATCTACAACTCAATCCTTAAAAAAATGTGTTGAAACTTCCCATAAGACGATCGACATCCAACTCTCATAGAGAAATGTCATTATTCTACAATGACACGACTCCTAAAAATGAAAAATATACCCGGTTCAAAGAGCTCCCCTTCAGAGAAGAACCGAGGCACATAAGAAAAACTAAAGGGTGGGTGAGACATGCCATTTTAAAAAATTATTTCAAACAACGCATGATGGCATACACACCCTATACTTCAACGACTCAAGCCAAATGAATATTTTAAAAATTACCCTAAAATAAAGAAAATCAAACATATCATAGTCAAGACGAACACAAGTCAAATATCCAAGCATCTTAAGTCAACATCATTATACTATCTATTACAACCCATGACCTACAAATCATCAAGCTACTGCTACTAGGAATATAAAGATGTTACGGCCTATAAATATAGAAATTAAAGAATAATAGGACTCTAAATTTCCACCACCCCACACTTAAAAAGTTGCACTATCCTCAGTGCACACACAATCACATCATAAGGGAGAGAAAAGAAACTTCCTGGTCACTAAGCATCATCCTACATGAAAACCTATAGCAGCAGCATCCTCCTCCAGGTCTATATCATCAATGCCATCAGTCAGAACAATAGCCTCGTCAACATCAATTGGCTCCTCAAAAGTTGAGCCTACTCTGCACATCAACATGACACTCTCTGTGAGCGGATACTATGCCTCTAAAGCTGATATCTCCTCTATAGTGGATGGTCGTCCTCCTATATTCAATTGTAGCTCCATCATCCCAAACATACGACCCTACAAAATCTCATCTCAGACCTACTTATCAACTATAGTAAGAGAGGGACCTGCAAAAGAGGAAATCTCCTTTACCTTTGTGACGTCTATCATCTGTCCAGCTAAGTGTCCTGCCAAAGGTAGAACAAGGTCTGCATCCTCCTCCCCGATACCTTCCTCTCTCAAGTACATGGTTAAGAGGCTGCCTTCACAATATTTTCATCTCCAATTATCTCAGGATCTCCTCATATTATGGCAAATCACAGTACAAAAATTCACCGGCATCCCCTTCATCAACATGTAAAATAAGATAATATGATCGTGAGTCACCTCTATCAAATGAATCCCCGAGAGAAAGACAGCACACCCAAATGTCACCCACACCTTTGCCTCCTTATTCAAATAGGAAAACACAAGTGTGGAATGGGTGCCATTTTGATCCCTTGCCTATCGGGCGTATGAGTGCTCCCCGCACAAAGTGTGGCAGATGTCTTTGTATGGAGGCCTATCTAACAAGATGAAGTACCTCGAAGAGTTTACTGTAGGTGTCTCTAAGAAATCATTGAAGCTCTTTGTTGTGAATCGCACCACCTGTCCTCTGAGCTTAACCATTGTACTCTCACTGAATGAGGTGTCCCAATTTTCGTATAATTCCCTCACCAAGGTGAGGTTGCACATTTCCAGCTCATTGAAGATATAACCAGCTCCCAACTCCTGTATCTTTTCTCAAATAGCCAGGAACTCTAATGCCAAGTGGCCCTCATCTATCCAGTTCTCAGGGGAATACTTGTCTTCTTTTTGAGTGTTAATCCAAGTAATCCTGTGGGGCTCAACTTCTTTTGCTCCAAATATCCTTGCGGGACTTGATTTGAGAGCCAAGGAATTAGCATCCTTCTTCCTTGGTCTACCCCTCTTTCGGCTTTTATTGGCTACATTTGTTGTTTTTTGGCTCAAAGTCCCACATCAGAAGATAAGTAGACATAGGGAGGCAACCTTAGACTATAAAAGGAAGCCTCCCCCTTTTGTTTTAGACACACCAAACTTGAAGCCTTCTAACTCTTCTAGAGGCTTAGTTTATCTTCTCTCTTTTGTAATTTCTCAGAGAAATATATTTGTAGTGGTGTCCGAGGACTAGGCATAATTGGCCGAACCTCGTTAAATCTTGGTATTCTCTTTATTTGATTTTCTGCTTCTTATTTATCATTGTTAGCCATTATTAATTTGCTATTGGTGGAAAAATAGCTCGAATTTCCACAACAACATTCATTTTCTTTCCTTTTGATGCCATTGTACCTTTCAAGATGAAAAATCAAGAACTTTACAACATTAGTTTGTGAATCGAATGGCTAACTAATTAAGTGTGGAAAGTTCAAAATTCACCCCACACTTAATTTTCTAGCGTATATATAAGAATTTGTCAAATAGGGTACTCAAGACTTCCTCCATCATCATCCAATCTCATCAATTTACTTTTAAGTCACTAACTCATAGTACATGAAGTTCATGCATTTTCCTTTCTTTTTAACTCTTCTCTAGCTTTTATCTTTTAATCAAGAATGCCCAACCTAAGTTATACCTCTTACTTTCCTTCTCCAATTCCCAATTCAAGTAATTTCATGTAATGGAGTAACAAAATTCAATTCATTCAACCAACCATAACAATTTACTACCATTCACATGAATTAATCAAGAAATTCACCAACTCAAGCAATTATCACATTCAAGAATTAAAAGTTTCAAGTACTTTCTCTCTCTACAATCAATACACCTACCCACCAACATTCAAGAATTCAACTCACCTACCCCATCATTCCCCCATAAGTTCAAATCACCATATTCAACCAAAAATCAAGATATCCATCAAAGATAACATGCATTCATGGAAAGAATTTAAGACTTTAAACTCATAAAACCCAAAATAAGAAGTTCAAGCTTTTCACCAATAATGGTGATTTTGGGTTCTAAATCTTAGGGAAGAAGGGTGTCAGAGCATGCTTACACTATTAATCAACTAAAAGATAAAAAATATACTTACTTGAGTGGAAGATGAGAGCTTCACTAACTTGTTAGAGAAGACAACAATGGAGGAAAGAGGAGATGGGGGAGTTATGGCCTTAGGGAGAGGGAGAGAGGAAATTTTTGTTTTTTTTGTTTTTCAACTTTTTGAGGGAAAAAGGATGAATGGGACTTTAAATAAAAGGTGGGGCATGAATTTATGTAATTTTAAGGTTTTTTGAGTCAATATTGACTCAAATTGACCAAAATATTTTGGCCATTTTCCCCTTGGTGTGCTTCCCCTCCTATTTCATCACAGACTTAGAAAAAGAATTTTTTCTAGAGATAGGGGTGGGTATGGTGTACCACCTATAGCCTCACCTGACAAAAATTTTTTCTTCTATGATTTAACTCCTGGCGTCCATGCCAGGCGTCTCAACCCAGACTATAATACCCCAAAAGTGCCTAAGATTAGACCCAGGATCAAAAAATGGAAGTTGGCTGAAACTGGGGAAAAAGTGTACAAGACGAACGATGTCACGACTTATTGTTGGGAACAATTAGTCGTCGTTGGCAATCGTGGTTGGTATGACACTTTGGCAGTTGGGGATGCCATGGGTCATCCTATTACCCGTGGTGAGATGTAACGACCCATGGTAGCCAGTGGTTGTTTGGAGTGCTAAATTTCTAATGAACCTAATGGAAGGATACCACGACTCATTGGAGGATACCACGAGTTTTGGTGAGGCTCATTGTAAGGGAAACTCAGGAATTTTCAGAAAGCTAACAATTGTTGAACTAACGACCTATTAGAAGAGACCACGACTCATCCTGTTGAGTCTTGGCTAGAATCAGAAGTCAAGTTTGGGCAGTGCATACGACGGATCATACCACGGTTCGTGGTAGCCTCCAACGACTCGTAGGTACGTCCATGGGATCGACTAGTGTAGATTTACAAGGTATTTTTATTAAGGGTATTTTCATCTTTCCTATGCTCTAGGGCCCTAAAATATGTTATTTTATGTTTTTTCAAGGCATGTTAAGATAGGTTAAGTCCCCCTTTCATAGTCATTCCCATGCATGCAAAATTAGGAAGAATTAAGAGAGATCAAGCCAATTCTCAAGCTCTTCTTCATCAATTCTCCCTTGGGCATTCACGGAGCTTTGAAATCTGATCTTACCCAGGTATTTAGGGTTATGAATAGGTATTTTCATTCACACCCCTGCCCAATCTCTATTAAATTATGAAATTTTATCAAAAATCTCATGGGGTTTTTAAGTCAAATTTTCTTAAATTCTAATGATTTACCAATGGGTTATTATAATCTGTGACTTACATCATATTTTATGAATTTTGATCAGATTTTACAACTATTTTGATTATAAAATTATTGATTTCGATTTCTACTAAATGAAGCCTAATTATGTATGATCTATGATTAATCGACTTATGATCTTCTCTTTAGTTGTTGATATTTACAAACCCATCATGATTTGTGATTTGAAATATGGATTTATTCAAATACCCATTATAATTTTATGATTTACAGGGTATATGTATGATCTATAAGTATGCATGAAACCTATGATTTATGAATTATATTTTGTCCAACTCACAGGCCTTATCTCATGGCTAGTTCACGTATGTACAAGTATGTTTATGATTATCATGATTTAACTAGTCCATGAATTCATGAATATTATACTATGAGCACTATATATGTTTTAGAAGTAGTATTTAACACCGAGTAGGTTCGAGGCCTAGGTTCTACCTCGTATCTCATAAACTATGTGCCACCATAGGATATGTTGGAACCTCCTTTGTGACTGTCCCCTAGCCCTAATGGCCCTTTTCATGAGTGATCACGCCCTTCACGGTTCTACCCATGGCAAAGGTACGAACACCCTCCCGACTAGGGATTTACAGGTCGAGCTCCATGTGTGCTATATAGGGTATGTCAGTTATAAGAATCTCCCTTTGTTCCTCATGATTTATGCATGTTTATGATTATGTATATTGGTTCAAGTCATGTTCAATAAAGCTTTTCTCTTATAATTATGATTACGATTGTATTACGAATGTTTTAAACCCTTGATCCTTATGTTATGTTACGATATTTTACGATATGAGCATGATGTCCTACTCTTATGATGTTTTTATGATTTTTTACATTTTTTAAATGACCTTCATACTTACCTTGCATACTCGATACATTCCATGTACTGACTGCATACTTTCTATGTTGTATTGTTCATGATACAGGACCCGGCTCTCAGGCTCATCTCCATTCTTAGTCCATTCCAGAATTTGCTATCAGCTTGTTGGTGAGTCCTCATGTTCCGAGGGCTGTATGACTAGAAATTTATGATTTTCTTTTGTTTCAGTTCTTTTGCTGGGTTAGTTGCGGGTGTTGTTCTATTAACCCTAGAGGCTTTTAGACTGCATGTAGTACTCAACCTATATGATGTCTAGTACTTTACGAATGTTATGCTATGATATGTTAGGTTTATGTTTCCTCTATGTCGCATGTTCAGTATTTTGCCTTAAGTGATATGAAGTTAGATGTATGCTTTTGTGATGGGTCGACTTGGGGCCTCTCGGGGTTCCTTGTCCCATGTTATGATTTGGGTCTACATTCGGGTCATGACAAATATGGTATCAGAGAAATAGGTTTGAAGCGTCCTAGGATGCTCGAAAGCCGCATTGAGTAGAGTGTTTTTCATGGGTGTGAAGCGCGCCAAACTTATGAATAAGAGGCTACGAGATGTTTTGGAAATGTTCCCTTCTTTCATTATCTATGTAGTGCAATGAAAAGTCTTTCTATCCTTCTAATTCGTGCTATTCGCGATTGCGAATCATGGCTCCTCGAAGAGTGAATGGATGAAGAAATGGAAATGGTGAAGGCAACGAAGATGGTAATGGTCATGGGCATTAGAAAGCCCTACCTATTCAGGAGCTCCAGGTACCAAAGCCAGTTGCCCACGCTGAGTTTCGGGTAGCTATCCAAATGTTGGTGCAGGCCTTGACCGCTCAGGTCAACTTGCAGGCTATTTCACATATTCCACAGAATAGACATGCGGCAGTGGCCCAAATTAGAGATTTCTTGAGGATGAACCCACCGGAGTTCCTTTGGTCCAAGGTGGATGAGGATCCAAATGAATTCATCAAAGAGATTCTTAAGATCACCTAGGTCATGGGAGTGACAAACGGAGAGTGCGTTGATTCGGCCTCCTATCAACTTAAAAGGGTGGCGTATATATGGTTTAAGCAGTGGAGAGATGCTAGGGTAGTGGGTGTAGGCCCTATAGGTTGGAAAGAGTTCCACACAGCATTTCTGGACCGGTTCTTCCCTCGTGAGATGAGGGAACTCAAGGCGAACGAGTTTATTAACCTGAAGCAGGGTAACATATCAATTCAGGAGTATGCTTTGGACTTCATCCGTCTAGCAAAATATGCGCCAGTGTTGGTGGCAGACTAGAGGGCTCGAGTGAGCCGATTTATGCATGGAGTGGTACTACCTGGATAAGGATTGTGGGATCACCATGTTGCATCGGGATATAGATTTTCCCCGCATTGTGTTTCATGCTAAGCAGATGGAGTCAGTATATCGGAGGCAGAGAGAGGCCAAGAGGGCAAGAATCGATAATTATGGGACTTCTCAGGCCAGATCGGGGGGTGGACAACGTCAGCAGTCCCCATTGCTCCAGCACCATCATCGGCTAGTACACCATCTAGATTCTGAGGGGATCGGAAGAGCAGGACTCCATATTCGAGAGGTCAGGGTAGCATGCAGATAGAGCGCACCTTCCCAACTTATGCGAGGTGCCACAAGAATCACTCAAGGAGGTGCCTAGTTGGCTCAGATGCTTGATTCGGGTGTGGCGAACCCAGAAATAGACTTAGGGATTGCCCTTTAGACAGAACAAGGGGCGGCAGAGCCCGTATGCCAAAAGCCAGTTCAGCCCCTCTAGCAACACGTCCCCCTCAGCAGGGTGCCTCGACTAGTTCAGCCAGCGATCAACGCCAAAATAGGTTCTATGCTTTAGCACCCCTCCAGGAGCAGGAGGTCTCCCCAGATGTGGTTACTCGTATGTTGAGAGTTTTCTATATTGATTTTTATGCTTTGTTAGATCCGGGAGCTACCTTGTCTTTTGTGACTCCTTAAATTGCTAGTAGCTTTGGAGTTAGTCCCAAGACTTTGTCAGAACCATTTTCAATTTCTACTCCTGTTGGTGATTCGGTTGTAGCTAGCGAGTGTAAAGAGGATGCCTGGTCACTATATTGCAAAGAGTCACCTCCGCAGACCTTGTAGAGTTAGCTATGACTGACTTTGATATTATTCTTGGCATGGATTGGTTGTATGCATGTTATGCTTTTATTAATTATAGATCCTGTGCAGTGGAGTTCCATTTTCCAGGTGAGTTAGTTTTGGAGTGGAAGGGTAGTTCGGTTGTACCTGTAGGTCATTTCATCTCCTATCTTAAGTCTAGAAAGATGATTTCTAAGGCTTGCATTCATCATCTAGTTAGAGTTAAGGATGTTGAGTCCGAGACCCCGACTATCCAGTCAGTTCCGGTGGTGCATGAGTACCCAAAAGTATTTCTAGATGATTTACCAGGTGTTCCTCTTGAGAGGGAAATTGATTTTTGTATTGATCTCCTACCCGACACGCAGCCTATCTCTATCCCTCCTTATAGTATGGCTCCAGCCGAGCTAAAAGAGTTGAAGGATCAGTTGAAGGACCTGTTAGATAAGGGTTTCATTCGACTGAGTAAGTCTCCATGGGGTGCACCAATTTTATTTTTCCGGAAGAAGGATGGTTCGCTTTGCATGTGCATTGATTATCGGCAATTGAAAAAAGTCACCGTCAAGAATAGGTACCCTCTACCCATGATCAATGATTTGTTTTACCAACTTCAGGGTGCCAAGTGTTTCTCAAAGATAGATCTCAGGTCCGGGTATCATCAGCTTATAGTTCGGGAGTGCGATATTCCCAAGAAAGCTTTACGATGCGGTATGGTCATTATGAGTTTTTAGTTAAGCCTTTTGGACTAACAAATTCTCCTACAGCTTTTATGGACTCGATAAATTTGGTGTTCAAACCATATTTGGATATGTTCGTGATCGTGTTCATTGATGATATCCTTATATACTCTCGAAACGAGGAGGAGCATGTCGCTCATTTGAGAGTAGTGCTTCAGACTCTCAAGGATCGCCAATTGTATGCCAAGTTCAGCAAGTGTGAGTTTTGGTTGAACTCGGTAGCATTTTTGGGCTATGTGGTATCAAGTGAAGGCATCAAAGTAGATTCCCAGAAAATAGAGGTGGTGAAGAATTGGCCTAGACAGGTGAATCCTTCATATATTCAGAGTTTCTTAGGTCTAGCTGGGTATTACCAGAGATTTGTTGAGGGTTTTTCATCCATTGCATCACCTTTGACCAAATTGACTCAGAAGAAGGTGAAGTTTCAATGGTCGGAGGCTTTAGAGAAGAGCTTCCAAGAGTTAAAGACTCGACTTACTATAGCACCGATGTTGACCCTACCCGAGGGTACTGATGGTTTCATGGTGTATTGTGATGCTTCGAGAATCAAACTCGGGTGTGTATTGATGCAACGTGGGAAAGTGATAGCGTATGCCTCTACACAGCTGAAAGTTCATGAGAAGAATTACCCGACCCATGATCTTGAATTGTCCACAGTGGTGTTCACATTGAAGATATGGCGACATTACTTGTATGGGGTCCATGTGGATGTGTTTACAGACCACAAGAGCTTACAATATGTGTTCTCATAGAAAGATCTCAATCTACGGCAAAGAAGGTGGTTGGAGCTTCTCAAAGACTATGATATGAGTATTCTTTACCATATGGGTAAGGCTAATAGGGTAGCAGAAGAACTTAGTAGACTCTCTATAGGACGTTTGTCCCATGTGGATTAGGAGAAGAAGGAGCTGGTGAGAGATGTACATCAACTTGCAAGGTTGGGACTTAGGTTGGTTGACTCGACTGATGGCGGTGTTATTGTCTAGAACGGGTCAGAATCTTCCTTGGTGACTGATGTAAAAGCTACACAAGATGAGGACCCAATGTTGGTAAAGTGGAAGGAAGTCGTTCGAAGTTAGAAGGTAGAGGTATTCTCTCAAGGGGGAGATGGTGTACTTTGGTACCAGGGTCACCTGTGTGTTCCAGATATTGATGATTTGAGGAACTGGATGTTGCATGAGGCTCATGGACCAAGTATTCTATCCATCCAGGTGCCACCAAGATGTATCGTGAATTACAAGAGATCTATTGGTGGAATGGCATGAAGAAGGATATTGCAGAATTCATAGCCAAGTGCCCCAACATTCAGCAAGTGAAGGTTGAGCATCAAAGGTCGGGAGGAGTACTTTAGGATATCAGCATTCCTACTTGGAATTGGGAAGAAATTAATATGAATTTCATCACAAGCTTACCTCGTACTCGTCGACAATATTACTCCATTTGGGTAGTGGTAGAATGGGTGACCAAAGCTGCTCACTTTCTACTGGTCAAAACTACAGCCTCAATGGAGGATTATGCCAAACTATATATCTGGGAGTTTGTTTGATTGCATGGAGTGCCGTTGTTAATCATCTCAGATTTAGGTACTCAATTTACCTCTCAGTTTTGGAGGTCATTCCAAAAAGGGCTTGGAGCTTAGATTAAACTCAGTACAGCATTTCATCCGCAAATGGATGGTCAAGCAAAGAAGACAATTCAGACTCTCAAATACATGTTTAGAGCATGCGTGATGGACTTCAAAGGTAGTTGGGATGATCACTTGCCCCTGATCGAGTTTGCTTACAATAACAGCTATCACTCCAGCATTCAGATGGCACCGTTTGAGGCTCTTTATAGGAGGAGGTGTAGATCGCCCATAAGATGGTTTGAAGTTGGTAAGGCAGCTATGATAGGACCAGATTCGGTTCATGAGGCTATGGTGAAGGTTTAGTTGATAAGGGACAGGTTGAAAATCACTCAGAGTCACCAAAAGTCCTATGCCTATGTAAGAAGGAGAGAATTGGAGTTCAAAGTGGACGATTGGGTATTTCTGAAGTTATCTCCCATGGAGGGAGTGATGTGATTTGGGAAGAAAGGAAAACTAAGTCCCGGTTATGTTGGTCCCTACCGGATTGTGAGAAAAGTTGACAAGGTGGCATATGAGTTCGAGATACCCTCAGAGTTATCTTCCGTGCATCCTGTGTTTCATGTATCACTTTTGAAGAAATGTTTGGGAGATCCACCTCTAGTTGTCCCGGTGGCCAGTGTTCGAGTAAAAAATAGCCTTAGTTATGAGGAGGTTTCGGTGGATATAATAGATCGTCAGGTTTGGAGGCTAAGGAACAAGTAAGTAGCTTCAGTTAAAGTATTATGGAGGAATCAGCATGTTGAAAGAGCTACGTGGGAAGTCGAAGCTGATATAATTGCTAAATACCCAAATTTATTCTCTACCGGCTTAGTTCTGACTTGAAGTATCAATTCTGCCCTATAAATCTATGTAGTTTTCATGTTCAGTTCATGTGTTCAAGTTTCTTGTATGTATATGGATGTTTATGTGAATTGTGAAATCGGTTTAATTATGTGATATGTTGCGGAGATAGTCATTCTATTAGTTTTCAATTTAAATGGTCAGTATTTGGGTGTAATAATTGCATGTCATTATTTTCTACTTGTTTCCAACATTTGAGGACGAATGTTCCCAAGAGGGAGATATTATAATACCCCGAAAGTGCCTAAGATTATAACCGGGAAAAAAAAATGGAAGTTGGCTGAAACTAGGGAAAAAGTGTGCAGGACGAACGATGTGACGACTCGTTGTTAGGAACAACGAGTTATCATTGGCAATCGTGGTTGGTGCGATACTTTGGCAGTTGGAGATGCCACAGGTCATCCTACGACCCGTGGTAGCCACTCGTTGTTTGGAGTGCTAAATTTCTAGTGAACCTAACAAAAGGATACCATTACTCGTTGGAGGATACAGCGACTCGTTGGAGGATACCACGACTCGTGGTGAGGCTCGGTGTAAGGGAAACTCAGGATTTTTCAGGAAGCAAACAACGGTCAACCTAACGACCCATTAGAAGAGATCATGATTCGTCCTGTTGATTCGTGGCTAGAATCTGAAGTCAAGTTTGGGAAGTGCAGACGACGGATCGTACCACGAGTCGTGGTAGCCTCCAACGACTCGTAGGTACGTCTGTGGGATCCACCAGTGCAGATTTTCAAGGTATTTTCATTAAGGGTATTTTCATCTTTCCTATGCTCTAGGTCCCTAAACTACATCGTTTTATGTTATTTTTCAGGTATGTTAAGATATGTTAAGTACCCCTTGCATAGTCATTCCCATGCATGCAAAATTAGGAAGAATTAAGAGAGATCAAGCCAATTCTCAGGTTCTTCTTCATCAATTCTCCCTTGGGCATTCAAAGGGCTTTGAATCTGATCTTACCCAAGTATGTAGGGTTATGAATGGGTATTTCTGTTCACACCCATACCTAATCTCTATTAAATTATGAAAATTTATCAAAAATCTCATGGGGTTTTTTAACTCAAATTTTATGAAATTCTAATGATTTACTAATGGGTTATTATAATCCATGATTTACATCATATTTTATAAACTTTGATCAGATTTTACAACTATTTTGATTATAAAACTATTGATATTCAATTTCTACTAAATTAAGCCTAATTATGTATGATTTATGGTGAATCGACTTATGATCTTCACTTCGATTGCTGACATTTACAAATCCATCATGATTTATGATTTGAAATATGGATTTAGTCAAGTACCAATTAAGATTTGATGATTTACAAGGTATATGTATGATCTATTAGTATGCATGAAACCTATGATTTATGAATTACTTTTTGGCCAACTCATGGGCCTTATGTCATGGCTAGTTCACGTATGTACAAGTATGTTTATGATTATCATGATTTAACTAGCCTATGAATTCATGCATATTATACTATGAGCACTATATATATTTTGGGAGTAGTATTTAACACCGAGTAGGTTTGGAGCCTAGATTCTGCACTGGATCTTATAAACTACGTGCCACCGTAGGATATGTTGGGACCTCCTTTTTGACTGTCCCCTTCCCCAAATGGCCCTTTTCATGTGTGATCACGCCCTTCATGGTTCTACCCATGGCTAAGGTACGAACACCCTCCCGACCAGGGATTTACAAGTCGAGCTCCATTGGTGCTCATATGGTGTATGTCAGTTATAAGAATCTCCCACTGTTCCTCAAGATTTATGCATGCTTATGATTATGTATATTGTCTTAAGTCATAATCAATGAAGCTTTTCTCTTGTGATTATGATTATGATTGTATTATGAATGTTTTAAACCCTTGAACCTTATGTTATGTTACGATATTTACGATGTGCGCATGATGTGCTACTCTTATGATGTTTTTATGAGTTTTTACATATTTTAAATGTCCTTTTTTCTTAACTTGCATACTCGGTACATTTCACGTATTGATCGCATACTTTCTATGTTGTATCGTTTCATGATATAGGACCCGACTCTCAGGCTCATCTCCATCCTTAGTCCTTTCCAGAATTTGCTATCAGCTTATTGGTATGTCCTAATGTTCCTAGGGGTGTATGACTAGAGATTTATGGTATTCTTTTTTTCAGTTCTTTTGCTGGGTTAGTTGGGGGTGTTATCCCATCAACCTATCTTATATGATAGAGGCTTTCAGGCTGCATGTCGTACTCAGCTTATATGTATGTCTAGTACTTTTCGAATGTTATGCTATGATATGTTACCTTTATGTTTCCGTTATGTCACATGTTTAGTATTCCATCTTATGTGATATGAAGTTACATGTATTCTTATGCCATGGGTCGACTTGGGGCCTCTTGGGGCCGCTTGTAACACTCTAAAACATTCCTAGACCAGACTCATCCCTTGCAAGAAAAATTTAGAAGAAAACTAGAAAATCTGCCTCAGAACGACTAAGACAAAAAGTCGTGGTCAGCTCAAATGACTCATTGTGCAGTCGTGATCAGCCCTGCTTTATCAGCCGACAACCTACAGGACAAGGAATGACCCGTTCTGAGAATCAAAGAGTATTACTTTCACTCGTTGGTTCCCCATCTCAAAATCCTTTCTCTAGGACCCCACGACTCAACCAACGAGTCATCATCAGAAACAACGACCCGTTGTGGGTGTCGTTAGGTGAGAACCCCAGAAACTCTTTCCAGTGATGAAGAGTGGAAACAATGACCCATTGTGTCCCACAACGAGTCGTTGTAACCACCGGTCATGTCAACTTTGACAATTTTTAGAAATTGTCTAGTGAAAGTAACGACTGGACACAACGACCTGTTAGTTCCACCAACAAGTCTTTGTGTCACTCGCTGTCAAGCTTTCCAGGTTTCCTCATACAGTGACCATGGGAGGAACTAATGGCTCATTGGTTCATTCAACGAGTCGTGGTATTCCTCGTTGCTAGATCCAGTGTTTTCAACCCCTAGACAATAGGACCAACGAGGTGTCCCAAAGAATTGTGGTCTCAACCAACGACTCATTGAGTGACCCGTTGGATCCTTGTCAGTCAATTTATAGATTTTTATTTCAGGGATATTTTTGAAAATTTTCATCTATTTAGTCCCTAAAAGACATCATTTTAAGCATAATTTTAGAGATATTAGAGGGATTAAATGGTTTTCCCCCTCATTCCCTACGTAAACTCTAAGAATATCGATCGTAGAAACTCAAACTTTTCCTCTCAAGCAAGAACTAGGGTCCATCATCAGTTGTAGAGATTCAAGCTTTCTTCTTCAGGGATTTCTAAGCCAGCTATGTGGGAATTCAACAAGGGAATAGTTCTTCCTTTGTGTCCCCAAAATCTTCTTTATATTCTCTATTAGTTCAGCCCTTTGGATTCGAAATGTAGAAACTTATCAGACTAATTTCTTTAAGATTTCAAGTGGAATATCTCTGATGATTTTTAATTGCTTTATTATTCCCTATTTCTAAAAATTTGTTAAAATTGTATCTAATGGAATGATTTATCCCTATTTCTCAATTCAATAGAATTTAGAATCTTGCGTGTTGTACTAGTTTCCTTGTAGCATGATTCTATCAAATTTGAGATCCCCATATTGTTAGTATATGTGGAAATTTTAGTCAGACATATATTTGTCCATTCTCATTTAGATTATTAAAATTAGTGTTGTCCAGAAATGTCAGTTGATCAGTTTGACTACAGTTAATTCTGTAGGTGTCAGTGGTGCCTCCCAATTATCAGTATTGGACTCAGTATCAGATTTTAGTGGTTCTTTAGACAGTTACGATTCTTCCAAATAAGCAGCTCTGACCAGTATTAGAACACCAGTTATAGAACCCGGTTCGATAAGACTCTCAGGGTACTTCTACATAGGTATTCCTGACTTAGTCTTCGGCCCCAGTTTCGAGCTATCAGCCTAGCAGTCAATCTAGAACTATCCAGTAGGAGTAGGACTTAGCACCGAGCGAACTAGGGTTCTAGCACACCCAGGTTCCCATAAATACATTTCCACCGTATGTAATTTTTATTGGCCTCATGGCCCCAAACTTGTGATCACCTAGTTCATGCCTTTATACCCTAACAAGGTATATTGGGTCTTACTGATGGGGTGTATACATCGAACTCCATGTCTAGCTCACGTGATTATATGTCTGTTATAGACTCTCCCACTAGTTAGTTTAGTCTCACGTTAGCTCAGAGTAGTTTCATATTACTCAGTCCATATCAGTTAAGTATAGTAATGCAGATTAGTATCTCAGATTTAGGTCATGTCTTTGACCATCAGACAAGTCATTTTGACCGTCTCATTATCGTTCTATTTATTCAGTTTCAGCATTTTAGTTGGTCATTGCATGTCTTCACAATTCAGTTATTTTATTCTCCGTGTTATGATTTCTCCTACTTACTCAACACATTCAAAGTACTGACGCATACCTTTTATGTTGTATCGTTTTATTATACAGCTGCAGGTTCTCAGTCTCAGCACCGTTATCTGATCGCATCTAGGATTTTTCAGCTGCACCTGTGGTGAGTTCTCATCTTTCGAGGACGGTGATTATTTTTCTTCAGTTGTTTTTTCCCTTTAGTTAGACTTAGAGTTAGCTAGGGGCTTGCCCCAGCAACTCATCAGATAGATGGCTTTAAGATATAGACACAGATCCAGATTTTTAGTTTGTTTTTAGTTGTATTAAAACTTTATGATTTAGTTCTTCTTCATAAATGGTTTTATTATTTTAAAGTTTCTGTTATGTTTTTACTCAGATTCCCAGTATGATGACAGAATATGGGTTGACTAGGGTTTACTTGTGACTCCAAATATCGCATCTCATCAAGGATATAGACTCGGGGTGTGACCCACTTAGTATCAGAGCACTAGGTTTAGAGTATCCTAGGATGTCTAAAAGCCCCATCGAGTGGAGTCCTTTTCGTGGGTGTGAAGTGGGCCACACTTATGATGGGGAGGCTACTAGATGTTATTAGGAAAAAAACTCCCTTTCATACTCTTTATCGTGCGTTGATGTTTATTTCCAGAAATGTTCTCCTAACTTGTGCTCTATTTTGTTTCAGTGAAATCATGCTTCCACGACGTGGTAAGGGAAGAAGGGTCGACAATGCTCACTGACCTGCCCACCATCTCCAGCAGCCCCTAAGGACGACCTAGTGTCCTCCGTAGAGTTCAGAGCAGCAATCCAGCTGCTCGCACAAATAGTTATAAATTAGGTGAACCAGAATGTGGTTTCGATCAATACTAATGAGTCCGCAGTAGTTTCCCGTGTTCGAAACTTCACCCGAATGAACCCTCTATCTTTCCATGGATCTAAGGTTGTCATGACCCGAGAGGAGACCTGGATCATAGACACGGGACAAGGGACCCCGATATATCCCAAGTCAACCAATGGCATAAGCATTCACTAACTTATCCAATAAACATAAAGGAAACGTAAATATGAACTTAGCGGAAGACTAACTTAACATAACAACAGAATGAACATCTGAAGTTGAATACATGTCTAAGTTATATAAGCCTCTAATCTAGAGGAGCTGATGAGAAAACACCTCCAACTAGCTCAAAACTACTAAAACTGAAAGTATGCTCAAAATAACTGAAAGTCTAGTCCTCGGAGGATAAGGACTCACCAAGCAAGAAAATGCTAACTCTAATAAGCAGCTACGAATGGGGCTGAACCTGAGAACCCAATCCTGCATCATGAAATAATGCAGCATAAAAAGTATGCGGTCAGTACGTGGAATGTACCGAGTATGCAAGGTTCCTGAAACCGCAAGATCAATAATAGTCTTTCAAAATAAGTCATGCATATGTGATTGCCATTAAGGATTAGAAAAGATCACAAGCATTTATTATGAAATCATTCTTATTTTATACGTGGTCATGCATGGCTTTAGAACATCATGACTAAATCGAATGACTCATAGCTAAATAATAACATTTATAACAAAAGCTGAGCAATGAGTAAAGCCTTTCTTCTTAAACATGCACGCATAAGATAATCATCATGAGTAATGGATATGCAACTCGAATGATATAGACAGTGGAAGACTCGCCACTTAACTGACATACCACGATAGAGCTTACGTGGTCCCAACTATTACACTCAAGTGGGCAGAGCCATCCATAACCTTGCCAGGGCTACGGACGATACCATGATATTTATATTAAGCTCAAAGGGCCAATCGGGTCGGGGATAGCTCACAAGGGAGGTCCCAGTAATATAATAGAATCAACCTACGTTGGCGCGTAGTTCTGGGGCATAGGGTAGTCGACCCTTAGCCCACTCGGTCCTAGACTCTTTTGCCAAAACATGCAATGCTCTACATCGTATAAATTCGAAGCTCAACATCGTCTAGTGATGAAGCTCAACATGAAATCATGCATAAACTCAACATCATATGAAACGAAGCTCAACATTGTCTATTGACAAAGCTCTTATGAAATCGTGCATACATTAGACATCATATAGATATGAAGCTCAACAATGTCACCTCGACAAAGCTTAGAATAGAATCATGCTTATACTCAACATCACATGAAATGAAGCTTAATGACAACATACATCTCAATTATGAATTCATGCATATGAGAATCTTTACTACGACACATACCACAAGATCAATGAATAGTGGGAGACTTTACGCCAAATCATGTGGTAAGACTACTTAGAAATAACACTTCATCATCATCAATACAAGGGCCTTGCCCAAAACCTTATCATGCTTGAACTCATACAATTCATTTGAAAACATTGTAATTTGGGAGATTTCACTCCATTGTAATTTGGGAGATTTTACCCAAAAGAAGTAAATAAGTCAATTCATAAAATCGTCATTCATGCTCAACATTGGACACTACCCAAAGCTTCATCATACATGGGTCTACTTAATCTTCTTTAAAAATATCATAAAATCATGGGTAAGGTTGAAAACATTCTTTCATCATCTACCCATCATCACATTCTATCATGAACTACCCATACATGGACGTTTTAGATTCAACTTAAGAAAATAATTTTGTAAAGGAAATTAAGATAGAATCATTCAAGCTCGCAAATCACCAATATCAACTCAATTTGATCATACCTAACGAAAGGGAAATGTAAGAATCATTAAATTAAATGAAGATCCATACTTGATCATCACAAACCAATCACAAATTAATAGGGAATGGGCATGGGTGTGGAAGGAAGCACCCAATAATAGCCTTTACATACATGGGATTGAAGAATTAATTCTTCCCAATTACCCAACCGAGATTCCCCTTGGAAACCTTGAAATTCTCCTCACTCCTCCCTCAGCTTTCAACCTTGCATGCATGAAGAAATGGTCTAAGATGGGTTTTTCTCGCACTAAACCCTCTATTACGAGCTTAAACGACGTACTCATGTGCCCTTAGAACTTAGGAATTACTAAAGACCCTACTAAAATCACCGAAAATAACTTAGTTTCGTGGGGTCTCAACGACGACCCGATGACTCGCTACTAGGCACATGATTCGTTGGTTCACCCATCTATTACACTGCCTCGTCATTCATGAAAAGTCAATTGGCTTGGTAACGGCCCACTTAACGGGTCATAGGACCGACGACGACTGCTAGGTGCCATCCGTCATGCCACTGGATAAGTTTCAAAGATCTTTCTCTAAGACCTCCCACGACCGACATGATGACTCATGGCATTGACCATGAGTCATTACACGCCCCATGAGACCTCGAATCCTCCATCATCCCCGGCCTTTCCCCACGCAGTCACTTGATGACACGTTTGGCCTCTTCACGAGTCGTGTTAAGTGACCCGTTTTAACATAACAAACTCGCAACATTTTCTAGTTTTCTCCCGATTCACTTATGGGTTCGATTCTTGAATTCCTGGGGTATAACAATATCATTTCCCTTGGGAACATTCGCCCTCGAATGTTAGAAACAAGCAGAAACCTTAAACAAACAATCACTATATATATATATATTGATGCTAATCATTGACATTCAAGTCGAAACCGATGGAACAACTACCCCCAAAAAGAATCACATAATGGGTCGAGTTCCGACATCACATACATATATCATATCATAAAACAAACTTATTCGCATGAATAGAACATGAACAAATGATTAGAGGTTTAGGGATAAAATTTGATACCTCAAATTGAAACTAAGCCGTAGGGAACAAATAAGGGTATTTAGCTATCGATCCGTCGACCTCCCATGTGGCTCCTTCAACATGTTGGCCCCTCCATAAAACCTTAAGTGAAGCTATTCCTTTTTTCCTCACTCCCTCAAACTTGTCGAATTAAAATTTCAATCTGAGTTTCTTCAAAACAGAGGTTGTCTTTCACACCAACGCAGCCTGGTCGAAACTACCAAGGCTTCGATCACCCAAGAACTTTTTAAAAAGAGATACATGAAACGTGGATGAATCAAGCTAATTTCAAGGAAAGTCCAACTCATACGCTACCTTACAAACTCTTTTCTCACAACTCCGGTAGTGGACCAACATAGCTAGACCGAGTTTATCTTTCTTCGTAACCGCATGACTCTCTGACGGAGATACCTTTATAAACACCCAGCCGTCAACATCAAACTCCACCTTCTTCTCACATCGCATACTATTTCGATGAATCTGGAAATAAGTTCATCCGGCCCTTATCAACTAAACTCTTCACCATCACCATGAACCGACCCGGTCCTACCACAACGCCTTACCAACCTCAAACCATCCGATGGGAGATCTCGCACTCGCCCGTAGAGAGCCTCGAACGTTGCCATCTCGGATACTAGAGTGGTAAATCAAGTATTATAAGCAACCTCGATCAAGGGAAAATGATCATCCCAACTACCTTGGGGGAATCCATAACGCATTCCCTCAACATATCCTCAAGAGTCTCGAATGGTTCGTTCCGCTGGCCGTCTGCCCGGAGACGAAAAGTCGTGTTTACCTTAACCTCGAGTCCTGCCCTTTTGGAAATGAAAGCGACTGAGAAGTAAACCGAGTACCTCGATCAAAATAATAGAAAAGGGCACTCCATGAATCCAAACTAACTCCCGAATATACAACCTAGCATAATTGATCAAGCGAACTGCGGGTTTTGACCGTAGGGAAGCGTGGCTTCTTGGCACCGACCTGTCATGTGTCTCAAAATGGATATCTATTACCTGTGAGTAACGAGTGTATACCTTAAATGTTCAGCATTATTTTCTTCAATTCGGTGGATGTAATATCTGAGTAGATCACTTCCAGGTCATTGATGCTGATTGACTTGCTTGATAAGGTTGACATTTTATATGAACTCAGTAAGTCCTTCATACTATCCTGCCATAATAGATTTCAAAACTTATATATTGTATCTTGATAATAGAATATTTTGTGCCATGTATCATGTAATATGCTAACTTCAATGTTTAACGCCTCAGAACATGAATGACCTTGAAAATGAACAATCAGTTTCCTTGGTGAGTAAGCTGGCTGCACTCACTGCCTTCCAGTTTTCACATAATTCATCTTTGCCTCCGATAACATACTCAGTGATTTATTTCATCATATGCAGCAACGAACATTGCACAGTTGGATTTATTAATCTAATTTCTGCTTTGCAAAGTCGATGGAACATTTCACTAATTCTCTCTCGTCCATAGACACAGATTTCCATTGAGAGTCGTGACTAAAATGCATCGCAAATTATGTTATTTTAGCCGGTGGAAGGATACTTCATATTATAATCACCCTGAGTGCAACTCCAACCACCTCCTTTGCCAAAGATTTAGATCTTCTCTCGTGTCAACACATATTGCAAGCTATTTTGGTCCATAAATACATCCATGTGGACCCCATACAAGGAATGCCGCATATCTTCAATAATGAACACTATCGCGTCAATTCAAGATTATAGGTAGGGTAATTTCTTTTCATGCACTTTCAGCCGGCCGAGAGGCATGTTGGTCATCCTCCCACGTTGCACGCACACACCCAAGTCCAATCGGGGAAAGCATCACAATACACCATGAAACCATCATACCCTGCAAAAATGGTCAACATTGAGCGAAGTAAGCCGAGCCTTCGACTATTGGAAGTTTTTCTCGCAAGCCTCCGACCACTCAAACTTCACCTTCTTCGAGTTAAATTAGTCAAAGGCACCGCAATGGTCGAGAAACCCGACAAACCTTCGATAGTAGCCGCCTAAAACCAAGAAACTCAAATATTTGAAGGATTCACCGCTCTAGGACAATTCTTCACCGCCGATTTTTCGCGAGTCTACTTTTATGCCTTCGCTAGACACCACATGGCCCAAAATGCCATGGAGTCCAACCAAATACCACACTTGTCAAATTCTTTTCATATAATTGGTGGTCCCGAGGTTTGGAGCATTACTCTAAAGTGAGTGGCATGCTCCTCCTCACTCCGAGAGTATACCAAGATGTCATCAATGAACAAGATCAGGAACATATTCAAATATGGCTTAAACACCCTATGCATCGTGTCCAAAAGTCAGCAGGAGCATTCGTCGCCCAAAAGACATAACTACAAACTCATAATGACCATGCTACTATATCCGAATGTCGTCTTTGGGATGTCACTCTCCCAAACTCTAAGTTGATGATACCAATATCGAGATTCATCTTCGAGAAACACTTCGCACTCTGAAGTTGATCGAACAAATCATTGATCCCCGGGTAAGGGATATTTATTTTGACAAAGGGCTTTGTTCAATCGTTGATAATCAATGCACATACACGAGTTAACGTTAGAAGGAATGGAAACTAAGCAATAGAAACGCGCACCAAAGAAGTCTCACCAATCAAAGAGCAAGATGCACTAGAGCCGCTAAGCCCATGCCGAAGCCGGTAGCTATTTAGATGTTCACGTAGGCCTTGACCGCTGTGTCAATCAATAGAAAGTTGCGCATGTCTCGAAAAATGGCAATGGCAAACTGAAATGAATTTCTTCATAATGGACTTTCCAGTTCCTAAAGTCAAAAGTAGATGAGGACCCGTATGAGTTCATTGATGAGATTGTTAAGATCACTCAAGTTATTGGGGTGAAAGGAGTTGAGGGTGCGGAGTTGGCCTCATACTAATTGAAAGGGGTCAAACACATCCGGTTTCTCGGCAACGGAAAGATAGTAGGGCCACCGGGGCAGGCCCGGCCACTTGGGGAAGAGTTCCATGTTGATTTCCTAGTTTTGTTCTTCATTCATGAGATGAGGGAGTTGAAGGACACCAAGTTTTTGAATCTTAAGCAAGGAAGAACACTATAAAGAGTATGCCTCGAGTTCACTCGCCATCGAAGTACGCCCGGAAGTTACTAGTTGATTGGGGAGGGGTGATGAGCAAGTTTGTTCATGGTGTGGTAGACTATTTGGAGAACAATTGTAGGACCTCCATGCTCCATTAGGATATGTATTTCCCTAGATAGTATTGTACATCCGAAGAAGCAGGTGGCACATATGAGGGAGAGAGGCCAAAAGGGCTGTGGATCGAGTAGTCATATATTCTCTCGCTAAGGCCGCTTGGTGGGCACCGAAAGTAGACTCACCAGAGATCTTCTACCCTAGCATCCTAGAATTAAGGTTTCCATCCGCACGAGGCACGATCACAGAGGGCGAGCATTAGGCTCTAGGGCCGAGTAGTAGACTCGTAGATTTCCTAGCATCCTGCATTGCCGTAGGTATGGCCGGGGCCAGCCGTTGCTTGGAAGGCATGTGTGCTTGCTACATGTGTGGGAAGCCCAGACACATGCTCAAAGACTGCCCAACAGTTGAGAAAGGATCATGATGAAGGGGGCTTGCTTCCAAGCCGTAGCCCTCCCGCACGTTCAGCACAACAAGGGGCATCTACTAGCACATGTAGCACCGGCTCCAAAAATGACATATACTTAGCATCCTTTCTAGAGCAGGAGGCTCCCCCGATGTGGTCATTGGTATGTTACGAGCTTTCCATCTTGATGTTTATGATGGTTAGATTCTGGGGCTACCTTTTCTTTTGTGACACCTATGTGGCCAGAGTTTCTGTGAGTCGCCTCCCGAAGTCTGCTAGAACCCTTCTTCTCGCCTCTCTACTCTAGTAGGTGATTCAAATGGTATCTAGACGTATATAGAAATTTCCCGATCTCGCCCTTAAAAAGTCACTCACCAAATTTTATAGAGTTATCCATGACCTTCTTGATATTATCCTCGCATGGATTGGCTATTTGCATGTTATGCCTCGCTAATTTATGGAGACTCGGCAAGTAGAAAGTTCCGTATTTCTAGGTTAGCCGCTCTTAGAATGGAAGGGTAGTTCGGTCGTGCTCGTAGGTCGTTTCATTTCCTACCTTTATGCTAGAAAGATGATTTCTAAGGGTTGTGTACCATCTAGTTAGGTTAATGTTGTGTCCAAGACCCCGATTATCCAGCTTAGTCCCAAGAGTATGCGAGTATCTAGAAGTTTTCCTGTGATAATTTAATGAATCCTCTAGAGAGAGATTGATTTTGGTTGTGGTCTTTCCGACACGCAACCTATATCTATTCCTACCTATAGAATGGCTCCAGCCAAGCTAAAGTAGTTGAAGGATCGCTGAAATACTTGTTGGTTAAGGGTTTCATTAGACCGAGTAAGCCCCATGGGGTGCACCAGCTTTGTTCGAAGAAATTTGGTTCCTTCGTATGTGCATTGATTAGAGGTACTGAACAAGGTCACTGGGCTGGGAACAAGTATCCACTACCCATGATCGATGATTTATTTGATAAAACTTCTGTGGTGCCAAGTGTTTTTCAAATATAGATATCGTATTTAGTACCACGCCGTAGCTCAGAGACCGACATCTCGAAGACAACCTTCAAGATGCGGTATGGTCATTATGAGTTTGTAGTTATGTCTTTTGGACTAAAGAATGCTCCCGGAGATTTTATGGACTTATGAACAACAGGTGTTCAAGCCATATCTAGAGATGTTCATGATCGTGTTTATTAATGACATCCTTATATACTTAAAGGAAGAGCATGCCGCTCATTTGAGAGTTGTGCTGCTGCACTCAAGGAACACCAATTTATGTCACACCCAGCAAGTGCGAGTTTTGGTTGAACTCAAGTGGCATTTTTGGCCATGTGGTATCAAATGAGGTCATAAAGGTGGACTTCTAAAATAGAAGTAAAAGTGGAAGAATTGTCATAGATTGGTGAATCCTTAAGATATTCCTGAGCTTTTGGGCTTAGTCAGCTATTATTGAGGGTTTTTGAAGGTTTCTCATTGATTGCGCATCTTTGACCAAATTGACCCAAAATAAGGTTAAAATCCAATGGCCGAGGCTTGTGAGAAGAGCTTTCAAGAGTTGAAGGCTCGACTTGGCCCTCAAAGACCTGAGCACCCTACCTCGAGGGTATTAATGGGTTCGTGGTGTATTGTGATGCTTCGAGGATCGGACTTGGTGTGTATTGATGCAAAGATGGAAAAGTTATCGTTCACATGCCCCGCATAGTCGACTTGGGGTCTCTCGAGGCTCCATGTCCCCGTTGCGATTCTAAATTCGTTAGAGTCGTGACACCAGCCAAATCGGTCACAATGACTCACAGGCATCAGTCATTGTTTCTACTCGTCATCACTAGAGGGGGTTTTGGGGATTCTCACTCAATGCTCACACGACAAGTTTTTGTTTCGACGAAGACTTGCTAGTTAAGTCATGGGGTCCTGAAAAGGGGTTCTAAGTCGGGGAACCAACGAGTGATAGGACCCACTGCTGTTACTCACAACGGTCATTCCTTATCCCGTGGGTTCTCTATTGGCCAAGCAAAGGCCGATCACTTACTAACACAATGAGTCATTGAGCCGAATTACCACTGCTGTACCATTGTGCCGAGGCAAATTTTCTAGTTTTCTTTCTCGGGATTTTCTTGCAAGGTCTCGATCGGTCTAGGAAAGTTCTGGGGTGTTACAATATCTCCCATTGGGATCATTGTCTTCAAATGAAGACTAAAACTCAAGCTTTGAAGACTAGGAAAAGAGTTGTAATTCCTAAACTAAGACTACGGGTAGTCTCCCGAAGGAGTAACTAACTTCGAGCCGTACCTTGGGACGAGACTATGAGCGCCAGTTCCCGAAGGAGTACCAACTCCGAGCCGACTCTTAACCTTGCTAACATAGCTGATACAACCATAGTGCACATACAAAATCTTAACAAAGCCGATGAGTACTTTAACTAAACAGAGTACTAAGGAGGAATTTAATACTCGACGTTGGAATCAACTAGAAGTGGAATAAGTTAGGTATCTCGTCCATCATGTCTCGCTTCTTATTCCTGCCAGCCTCCTCAACTAGCCGGTTCCTCCACAGTATCTTCAATAAGCAACTTCCTTGTTTCTTACCACGAACCTAACAATCAACGACCACCTGGGACCTTGCAAGAGACTATCTTACTCCCACGCCGTTCAGTGGCACAACCGGTTGATCACCAATGCACTTCTTCAATAAGGACACATGGAAGACCGGGTGCACCGATGCTAATTTTGGAGGTGTTTTAACTTCATGCCACAATCACAATTCACTTAATTCTCAGAGTCCTATATCTTGGTCCGAGTTTTCCTTTCTTCCCAAATTCATCACCCTTTTCAGGTGAAATTTCTAGATAAACCCAATCATCCAATACAAACTCTAATTCTATTCTCCTCACATGAGCATAGAATTTCACGCCCCCGTGTTGTTTTCAACCTCTCCCTAATAAGTTGCATCTTCTACATAGCCTCATGACCGAAGCTCCGCCTCTATCATGGTAGCTTCACCAACCTCAAAAAACCACCTAATAGGAGATCTACATCTCCTACTATACAATGCCTCAAACGAGGCCATTCGAATACTCGGAGTGATAGATGTTATTGTACGCAAATCCCGATAGGTAGGTGAGTATCCCAACTACCCTCAAATTCAATCACATATGCTCTCACTATATCCTCCAAAGTCTATATAGTCCACTCATCTGTCTATCTGTCTCATGGGTTAAAAGTTATGTTAAGCTTGACCAAAATTACAAGTCCCTTATAAAATGGCTTCCAAATATGCGAGGTGAATCCGGGTACCTTTATTAGAAATAATGGAAAATGGTACTCCATATAATCTGATAAACTCCCTGATATAAATCCTAGCATAATCCTCGGTTGAGTCTCGTATTTTTAATCGGGAGGAAATGTGCTGACTTGGTCATCTGATCCACTATCACCTGCATTGAGTCGTTGCTACCGATGAGTCCGAGGTAGACTTGTAATTAAACTATTTACTTATTCCCTCTTCCATGCGGGTATGCTGATATCCCGAGTCATACCTCCGCATCTCTGATGCCCTATTATACCGTAAGTCCCAAAGATCACTCAGAGTTGACACCGAGATAAATTAAAAATCCGGCACCCGGCATCGGGACGGGCTATGAGGTGACCCATTAGAGCGTACCCGTGAGTCATGATGTGACCTACGGGGAGGCCTGGGGATGAATTTGAAATTTGAGGATTTAAGATATCCACGGGCATGAACTCGACTTCAGGATCGTGCCCCACAAGTCATTAGGTCATTTGTGGGGTGGTGTCAGTAAGAAAAGAGAAGGAAGAGGGAAGTGTACCTAATTCCGGAGCACCCACGAGTCAAGTGCTTAGTCACCATGGCTCGTGGGGAGGGCCGGTCTCAAGCACTGAAGAATTTTTGGAATTCCGAGGCAAGCAGGACATAACGGGTGGTGACCACGAGTGGTGGTCACCCAAAGAATTCTAGTCGTGAAGTCTTCCATTATGAGCTCTAAAGACTCGATGAGCGCAGGTACTACAAATCATGCTATGAGTCGTGGCCATAGAGGACAAGGCGTTAGGTCCCTCGTTTGACCATCTGCGCTATTTTCGCGAATTTAGTAAGGGCTAGTTTCATGTGAATTCCTAAGCTTTCTAAGGCCTAAAACTACGTCTTTTGAGTTATGAATGATGATTTTAAAGGGGTTAAGTTCATTTTAGGCATTATTCATTCGTGCATGCAAGAGTGATAAACTAGGGAGGTGATCAAGGAAATTCCTTCAAAGTTTTCCTCAATTTCTTGCGCTATCAAAGAAGTGTAAGACCAACTACCATCGTGTACATAGGGTTATGAATAGGTGAATCCTTTCACACCCATGACAAATCTCTCACTAAAGTATGAAATTCCTATGTCTAATCTATATGTTTTAACCCAATGCATGAATTTCCAAATTCTTTTGGTTAATGGGTATGATCTAAATATGTTTCTACAAGCTTGAATTATGATTCATGGGAAGATTTTATATTGTTTTCACTTAAATCATGTTTATAGTTTTATAAACTAAAAAGCTCATAATGATGAGAATTTCATGAAAGATGAGATTTGTAATAAATGTATGTTGATGATGAGATATTATGATGAAAAGCATGTTTTTGAGCTACCTATGTTTATAATCATATTTTCGTTGTGAATTGAGTATTTTCCAAGAATGATAAAGTATTGGGCAATTCCCATGTTTTAGTATGATTGATAATTGCCCGAATTAATCTTACCATTACGGTTTTGGAGCGAAGACTCCTAATTATTCTTCGCCTTATGGTATATTTGAGTTAAAGCTTCTCATATGGTATGGATTTCAAATTTTCTTTGAGATGTACTTTATTTATGAGCTTATTCAATAGATTATGTTGGATTCGTTGAAAAACGATGTACAACATATGCATATTTCTTTTGGGAGTAGTGTCTAGCACCGAGTAGGCTAACGGGTTGATCACCCTATGCCTCGTAACTACATGCCACCCGTAGGTTTTTTATCGATATATTACTTTGGTACCTCCTATGAGCTATCCCCTACCCCATCGGGCCAAGCTTGATATTGATATCATGGTATCATCCCTATCCTCGGCAAGGCTTTGACGGCTCTACCCACTTCGAGTGTGATAGTTGGGACCATGTGCAAGCTCTATCGTGGTATGCCTGGGCTAAAAGACGAATCTCCCATTGTTCCTCGTGGATTTCGCTATGCATGTTCATCATTCATGAGATTTATATATACCCATGCATGTTCTAAAGCAGTTTGACTCAATGTTCGGGCTTACTTATAAATATCGATTTCGCCTTGAGTCAATCAACCCGATATGATGTTATGTTATGTTATGACGAGATCATGATTTCGTAAAAGAATGCATTCAAACCTACCCGCGCATACTTACTGCTTATCTTTTACATTATGTATTATCATTAAATGATTTTACTTCCTTAAGTGGTTTTACTTACCTCGTAAACTCAGACATTCCACGTACCTGACTATATACTCTTTTGTTGTATCATTTCATGACATAGGACCCACTTCGGCCACCCGCCATAGTCTGGCCTCGAGATATCATCGCACGTTGTTGGTGAATCCTCACTTCCGAGGACTAGACTCATTCGGATTTTCTTTATGTATTTTCACTACTTTTGAGTTAGTTAGTCTTGTCCCCATCGCCATCATGTTTAGAGGCTTTTTATACGATGTATTCACGATTGTGTATTCCGCATGTTATGGCTGGGATTTGTGACTTCTTCGCTATGATTATCTTATTAATTATTCAATTTTATTGATCGAAGTTAGATGTATGCTTATTCCATGGGTCAACTTGAGTTCTCTAGCCTTTGTCCCTTGTCGCAACTGGGCCTCTCCGCCGGGGGCATGAAAAGCTTAGTATCGAGAAAATAGTTTGAAGTTTCCTAGAGTGAGTATTTTCACAGGTGTGAAGCGCCACACTTATGATGAAGATATTACGTAGACATTTAGGAAATGTTCCCTTTTTTTCATTTACCTATGTCGTGCGATGAAAGTATCCTAACCTTCTAATTCATGCTCTTCAAGGACAGAATCATGGCTCCTCAAGAATGAATGGCAGAAGGAATGGGAATGGTGAAGGCTACGAGGATGGCAACGGGATGGGCACCAAAGAAAGCCTACTATCAGAGTACTGCATTGAGCAAACAGCCTGCAAAGTTTTTCGAGTAGCTATTCTATGTTTGGTGCTGTGCCTGATCAAGCCACAATCGCCAGGGCGTTGCATGTTTCGTGAAATGGCAATGCAGCCAGCTAGCTCGAGTAAGAGACTTCTGAGAATGAACCCGCCGTGAGTTCCTCGTGTCAAAAGTAGACGAGGACCCACATGAATTACAGATTTAGATTCAGAAGATCACCCATCATCGAGGTGAATGGAGGAGGCACTGAGCTGGCCTCGCATCAGTTGAAAGGGGTCGCACACATCTGTATCACCAATGGAAGGATAGTAGGGCCACTGGAGTCTTTGTCACTTGGGATGAGTTCTATGTTGCGCCCCACACCTGCTCTTCCCTCGTGAGATAAGGGAGCCGAAGGAAGCCGAGTTCGAAAATTTAAAGCAAGGGGAGGATGACGGTGCAGAGCATGCCCGAGTTCACTCGCCGATCAAAGTATGCCCTGCAGTTAGTGGCCATCGTAGGGGTGGCTATGAGCAAATTTGTTCATGGAGGTAAGGCAGGAAATTTGAAAGTATTGAACAACCGCCATGCTCCACCAAGACATGGACTTCCTCTAGGTTTGTACTCCAGTGATGGGAGGCGGTGCATATGAGAGAGAAGGCCAAGAGGGCCAGACCGATAGTCGTGGGATTCTTACAACCGAGGTGAGGTAGAGGGAATTCTGCTAGCCGACTCACCGCATATCTTCACCACAACATCTTTCAAGATTGAAAAGCATCTAGACCGAGGCACCCATCGAGGGGTGAGCATCGTGCCTAGGGCCGAGCAGTGAGACATGCACATTCTAGCATCCTCTAGCTTGTCAGCAGATATGGTCGTGGGCCTATGGGCCAGCTTAGTAGGTACATATTCTTGTTTCTGTGTGGAAGCCTAGACACATGCGCAGATTGCCTGCAGAGTGAGATATAGGATCACATGGCCGCCAGGCCTGGCGAAGCTCCGCAGCCCTCCGCACGCTCAGCCCAAAGGGAGCACGTACTAGCACAGTGGCTAGCGCCAAAATGATTTTATGCCTTAAAGATCCCGCCGTATGTGAGGTCTCCCCAAATATGGGCCACTAGTATGTTATGAGTTTTCTATCTTGATATTTATGCTTTGTTAGATCCGAGGGCTACTCTTTCTTTATGACACCTTTATGTGGCCGTAGCTTCCAAAGTTAGCTGCAAAGTCTGTCGAACCCCTTCTCGCCACGGTAGGTTATTCGGGCCATAGCTAGACGGTGTATAGAGTGTTTCACCCGCCTCTTCGTGAAAGTCACCTCAATGCATTTGGATCGAGTTAGCCGTGACCAGCTTTTGATGTTATCCTTGGCATGGATTGATATTTTCATGTTATTCTTAAGTTAATTGTAGAACCGGGCAAGAGTTCGTATCTGGTGAGCTACTAGAATAGAAGGGTAATCTCGCTTGCCTGTAGGTTGTTTCATTTCCTACCTTAAGGCTAGAAATATGACATTCAAGAGTTGTGTGTACCATCTAGCTAGAGCTAAGGATGTTGAGTCCGAGACCCGAATATCTAGTCTTGGTTCCTAGTACGTGAGTTTCCAGAGGTCTTTCCTGAGATTTACGGAATTCCTCCGAGTGGGATCAATTTTTGTATTGTCCTTCTTTCTCAACATGCAACCTATATCTATTCCTCCCTATAGAATGGTCAGGCCAATCTAAATGAGTTGAAAGAATGCTTGAAGGACTTGTTAGATATGTATTAGACCGAGCAAGTCCACCAGGTACCGGCTCTCTTGTTCAAAGAAAGATGGTTCTCTTCGCATGTGTATTGACCATATGCAATTAAACAAAGTCACTATCAAGAACAGGAATCCTCTACCTAGGATTGATGATCTATTTGACTAGCTTCGTGGTGCTAAGTGTTTTCAAAGATAGATCTCGTATCCTGGTATCACGCCTCGTATTATGGAAGTGACATCCCGAAGACAACCTTGTAGCAAGATGGTCATTATGAGTTTGTAATTATGTCTTTGACCAATGAATGCTCCTACGCCTTTTATGGACTTGATGAATGTGGTACCAAGCCACACTTGGATATGTTCGTGATTGGTTTATTTCCATGACATCCCGATATACTATCGTAGCGAGGAGGAATATTCCACTTATTTTAGAATAGTGCTTTAGACTCGTGATCCTCAACTATATGCCATATTCGAAAGTGTGAGTTTTGGTTTAACCCTTAGCATTTTTTTGGTCCATTTGGTATCAAGTGAGGGTATAAAGGTGATTCTCAAAAATTGAAGCGGTAAAGAATTGGCCTAGACTTCAGAATCCTTCGATATTCGGAGCTTCTTGGGTTTAGTCACTATTATCGAGGTTTGTTGAAGGTTTCTCAACTATTGGTACCCCTTGACCAAATGACCCGTAAGAAGGTGAAATTCCAATGGTCGGAGGCTTGTGAGGAGAGATTCCAAGAGTTGAAGACCCTACTTACTTCAAAGATTGGTGTTAACTCTACCGGAAGGTACCGATGGGTGCGTGGTGTATTGTGATGCTTCAAGGATCGGACTTGGCCGTATTGATGCAAAGCAAAATTCATAGCATATGCCTCCGCACACTTGAAAGTCCATAAGAAGAATTACCCGACCTATGATCTTGAATTGTTCGCGGTAGTATTCGCCTTGGAAGATATGGCAACATTATTTGTATGGCGTTCATGTGGATTTTATGCCATAAGAGACAAGCAATATGTGTTCACTCGTAAGAATCTCAATCTTCGACAAAGGATGTGGGTTGGAGTTACTCAAGGACTACGACATGAGTGTGCTAACCTCCGGGCAAGGATAATGTAGTGGCGACGCACTTAGTGTACTCTCTATGAAAAGTGTGTCTCATGGGATAAAGGGAAGAAGGAGTCGGTGAAGGATGTTCATCGACTCGCAAGGTTGGGGATTAGGCCAGGGGTTGACTCCGACCAATGGTGTGCTGTTGTTCGAACAAATAATACTTATCCTTGGTGACCGATATAAAGGCTAGATAAGATAAGGACCTAATTTTTGTAATGTTGAAGGAAGCCGTTCAAAATCACAAGGTAGAGATCTTCTCCCAAAGGGGGAGATGGTGTGCTTCGCACCAAGGTTGTGTATGTCCTTGAGCAAGTTGATGATTTGAGGAGCTCTGATGTTACATTAGCTCATGGATCCAGGTATTCTATCTCATCTAGGTGCCACCAAATGTACCGTGATCTGAAGGAAAATCTATTGGGCGAACTAAGATGAAGAAGGATATCGCAGAATTCATAGCTAAGTGTCCGAACTGCCAACAACTAAAAGCATGCACCCGAGACCGGGAGTGTGTGCTTCCGGGTATCAACATTCCTACTTTTGAAGTGGGAAGAAATCAATATGGATTTCTTCATAGGTTTACTCACACTTGTTGACAATATGACTCCATTTACATTGCGGAGACAAAGCTGACTCAAGGCCGCTCATTTTCTACCGGACAAAACCACATATTCGTAGAGGATTATGCCAAACTATAATCCGGGAGCTAGTTCAATTAAGCATGGAGTGCCCTTATCTATTATGTTAGACCGGTACCTAATTTACCTCTCAATTTTGAGATCATTTAAAAGGATCATACGTTGTGTTAAGTCAAAGACAACATTTCACCTCGGCAAACGCGATGGTAAAGCGGAGCTGACAATTCACTCTCGAGGACATGTTGAGAGCATGTGTAATTGACTTCAAAGGTAGTAGGGATGATCACTTACCTCTTATTGAGTTTGCTCTTACAATAACCGCTAGCATTCCAAAGATTCGCATGGCTCCACTGAGGCTTTCTATGGGAGGATATGTAGATTGTCCATTGGTTGGTTCAAGACGGTGAAGTCATGAGTGATAGGACCAGATTCTGTCCATGAGGCTATGGAAAAGGTTCAAATTTCATACGGACTCTGCTGAAGACAGCCAAAGTTTTCAAAAGTACTATGCCGATGTGACAAGGAGAAAATTGAATTTCCGAGGTGGATAATTGGTGTTTTTGAAGGTATCTCCTATGAAAGGAGTGATGCGGTTTGGAAAGAAAGGAAAGCTCAGCCCTATGTTGGCCCCTAATGGATTGTGAATCGGATTTGGCTGCGTGGCATATGAATTGAGTTGCCCTCGTAATTATCTTCCATGCATCCCGTATTCCATGTATCTCTCTCTTGAAGAAGTGTTTGGGCGATCCAAATCCCTAGTGGTCTCTATGACGCTTGGTGTGAAAGACAAAATTTTTAGTTATGAGAAAGTTCCGTGGAAATACCGGATCATTAGGTTTGAAGGCTAAGTAAACAATAAAGTAGCTTCAAGTTAAAGGTGTTATGGAGGAATCAACAAATTGAAAGAGCTACATAGGAGACCGAAGCATATATGATGGCTAGATACCACATTTATTCTCTACCGCCGCTTTTAGCTTGAGGTATCAATTTTGTTCTCGTACTCTATTTAGTTTTCATGTTCGGGCATACGTGTCCAAGTTTCTTTTATGTATGTGGACGTATGTATGATTCGTGAATTCGGGTCAGCCTATGTAGTTTGCATCGAGATAGTCATTCCGTCGCTTTGTTTAAAAGACCAGCATTTGAATATGATAATTGCATTTCTCTATTTTTCCGTGTGTTTTCCAATATTCGAGGAAGAAGTTCCCGATGGGGAGATATTGTTATACCCAAGCCCAAAGATTAAACCCCGGCTGAACAGAGAAAAGTTAAGAATCTCGGCACTGTGCACCAAGATGGTTCATGAGGTGACCCGTGAGAGCAACCCACGAGTCACAGATGTGACTCATGGAGAGGCCTGTGGATGAATTTGAAATTTGAGAATTTGATATTTCATCGCATGACCATCACTGTGGTCAGCACCTCGAGTCGTTAGGTCATTCGTGGGTGGGGTGAGTAAGAAAGAAGGAAGAGGGCGGTGTACCTAACAAAGCACCCACGAAGTCGTGGTCAACCACCACAATTCGTGGGGAGGGTTGTAATGATAATTAAAGAATTTTCGTATTGAGGCATTATACATAACGTGGTGACCACGGTGGTCCGCCACCAGCAATGAGTCATGAAGTTCGCTATGAGCCCCTGGGAGACCGATGAGCGCAGTAATGGCAGATCATGCTACGAGTCATGGCACAAGGACGGTCTATTAGGTCCTTTCGCTGGGACCATCTCGGCGCTCATTTTCGTATATTTAAGAAGGCTATTTTGTAATTCCTAAGCTTCTAATTCCTAAACAACGCCATCTTGAGTTATGAATGATGACTTTTAAAGGGGTTAAGTTCATTTTAGGCCTTAGTTATTCATGCATGCAAGACTCGATAGACTAGGAGGTGATCAAGGCAATTCCTTCAATGTTTTTCTAAATTTCTTATCGTCTATAAAAAGTGTAAGAATCCGCCTACCATCGTGTATGTGGGTATGATGTAGAATCTTTCACACCAATGCACAATCCCTCTCTAAAGTATGAAATTCTTATGTATAATCATATGCTTTAACCCAATGCATGAATTTCCAAATTCTTTACATGGGTAAGGATTTAAATATGTTTCTATGATTGAATTGTGATTGTTTGGAAAATTTTATATTGTTTTCACTTAAAATCATGTTTCTAGTTTTATAAATTAAGAAGCCCAATGATGAGAAGTTCATGAAATATGAAGTTTGTGATGAATGTATGATGATGATGAGACATTATGATGAAAAGCATGTTTTTGAGCTACCCATGTTTATAATCATATTTTCAATGTGAATTTAGTATTTTCCAAGCATGATAAAGTATCGGGGCGCATGCCCACATGTATTAGTATGGTTGATGATTTCTTGAATTAAGCTTACCACATGGCTTTTGGAGGACAACTCCCAATTATTCTTCAGCTTGTGGTATATTTCAGTTAAAGCTTCTCATATGCATGATTTGTATTTAAGATGTATTTGATTTACGAGCTTCATCAATAGACGATGTCGAAGCCATTGGAAAAATGATGTACAACATATGCATATTTTTTGGGAGTAGTGTCTAGCACCGAGCAGCTAAGGGGCCGATCACCCTATGCCTCGAACTACGAGCCAACGTAGGTTTTTAACCGATATATTACTTCTTGGGACTTCTCTTTTGAGCTATCCCATGCCCCATAGGCCCCCGAGCTTGATATTTATATCATAGCATCGCCCCTAGCCCTCGCAAAAGGCTTTAGACGGTTCTACCTACTTGAATGTGATAGCTGGGACCATGTACTCCTATCATAGTATGTCTGCTAAAAGACGAGCCCCCATTGTTCCTCATGATTTCGGCTATGCATGTCCATCATTCACGAGACTTATATATACCCATGCATTTTCTAAAGCAGGTTTGACTCAATATCTAGTTTTGCTTATAAATACCGATTTCGCTGTTGAGTTAACGATTCGTATATGATGTTATGTTATGTTATGATGAGATCATGATTTCAAAAAAGAATGCATTAAAACCCTACCTACGTATCAATGTTTATGTTTTACATTATGCATCATCTTTAAATGATTTTACTTCCTTAAGTGGTTTTACTTACCCTGCAAACTCGGTACATTCCACATAACACGACCATATACTCTATATTGTATCGCTTTCATGATACAGACCCGCTCTCAAGTTCACCCTCGCCATAGTCGCCTTTTCGAGATATCATCGTACGTTGTCAGAGCCCTCCTCTTGAGGACTAGACTATTTAGATTTTTTTCATCTATTTTTAGTTTTGCAGCTGCTGAGTTAGTTGGGGTCTTGTCTCATCGCCTCATCATGTTTAGAGGCTTTTCGAATATAGATGTATTCATCTTCGGATTGTGTATTCGATGATATGGTTGATTTAGACTTCCTCTATGATTATCTAGTTGATTATTCAATTTTATTGATCGGGTTAGATGTATGCTTATGCCATGGGTCAACTTGGAGTCTCTCGGTCCCCTTTTCCCCATGTCGTGATCTCGGGTCCCGCCTGGACCATGACATGTTCCACCCAACTTGTTGGCCGTCGGCACTTAGCCAAATTCTTGCAATGTATCTGGTTCATGTCATTCCACCAAGAATAACCCGTAAATCACGGTACATCTTAGTAGAACCTGGTGGATAGAGTATCTCGAACTATGTGCTTCACCCAATATTCGTTGTTTCGTGTTACCCATATCCAAACACACATAACCTACCCTAGTAATGGAGTATACCATCTACCCCCTAGAGAAAGTTTTTCCACTTCTTTTTGAGAACTACCTCCTTTCCGCCCAAGCAACATAGACTTCCATCCCGCCTTGACTTAACTTAATCACCAATGAGGAATCTCGATCAACTCTCGCACCACTACTCCGCCTGTATCAACCAACCGCACTCCCAACCGAGCTAAACAGGATATCCTTCCAGCTTCCTTACCTCTTCAATATGAGGCACGCTCCCCATAGATATCTTGCTTAGGGCATCAACCACCACATTAGCTATGTCCGAGTGGTACATCACAATCTCATGTCATAGTCCTTCGCTAGCTCCAACCACCTTCGACAAAGATTTTTAGATCTTTCTCGACTAAACACACATCAATGCTCTTGTGATTAGTGAAAACATCAACACGAGCCCCATAAAGGTAGTGCCTCTATATTTTCAACACAAACACATTGTCGCCAAATTTCCGTGTCATGAGTCGGATTGTTCTTTTCATGAACCTGAGCCGTCTGAGGAGGTTATCACCTTACCCCACCGCATCGTAACTCAACCAGTCCAACAATGGAAGAGTCACAATACAAAACAAACCTAATTGCTCCTTCCGTAAGGTCAACACTCGAGAGGTAGTGAGTCGAGTCTTTCAACTCATGGAAATCCTCTTCTCAAATGCATCTAACCACTAGATTTTCACCTTTTCCTGAGTCAACCTAGTTAGAGGGGATGCAATAGAGGAGAAACCTTCCACAAAGCATCGAGATAATAACTCGACTAGAACCAAGAAACTTCGATTTCAATTGAAGAAATGGGTTCAGGACAAGCCATCAGTCAAGTCATCTTTGGAGGATTACCTAAATACCACCCGAGACCGCGTGACCAAAAGTCTAGTATTGACTTCAACCAAAATTCGCATTTGCCGAACTTAGCGAACAACTAGCCTCTCGAAAGACCAAAGACTATCCTAAGACAGTTCAGCATGTTATTCTCTTGCTTCCTCGAGCATACCTGTAATATCGTGAATAATTACAATGATGAACATGTCTAGATATGGCTTGAAAACCCCTGCTCATCAACTCCATGAAAACTACGGGGCATTAGTTAGTCCTCAAGACATAACAACTAATTTGTAGTGACCATACCAAGTTATGAAGGTTGCTTTTGGGTATGCTCATTCTCACCCTTAGTTGATGGTCCACTGACTTGAGATCTACCTTGGAGAAACAACTAACTCCTTGAAGCTGATCGAACTAGTCATCAATCCCGGGTAGAGGGTACTGCCGAACCGGTGGACCTTATTCAACTAACCTGGCCGATACACATTTCCAGGTACCGTCTTCTTCCGCACGAATAACACTGGAGCACCCCATGGAGAGATGCTATACCTGATGAAACCCTTAACAATGAGGTCTTTTTAACTACTCCTTCAACTCCTTGTCACTGAGCCATTCTATAAGGAGGAAATGAGATGGACTAAGTGTCCGGAATGAGGTCTAAGCCAAGTTTATTTCCCAATAAGAGGAAATCTAGGAAGATCTTTAGGAAACACATCGTGGAGCTTGCCGACAACCGGAATCGGGTCGTATAATGAGGTCTAAGAGCTAGTATCTACCCCAACTAGATGATAAATACAATTCTTTAGATAAGCTTTCGACTTAAGTTAGAAATGAACCGACCCTTAGGTGTTGAACTACTACCCGTCCACTCTAAAAACTAGCTCATTAGGGAATTGGAAATCAATAACCTAGCTCTGTAGTCGATCGAGGCATAACCAAGTGTAACCAATCCATGCAAAGAATGACCGAAATCAACCATGTCTAACTCTAGTAAGATCACCCAGAATGACCTTTATTCAAGATTGATAATCAAGTAATTTCTATACACCCGCCGGCTCTAACCGATCTACCAATCGGTGGAGACCGAGAATGGTTCTAAGAGGACTCGACCGATATCAACCGTACAGCCTAAGCATAGGGAGTCACAAATGATAATGTGGCTCCTAGATTCAGTAGGCCATGCATATCTAGATGTAAAAGGTCTAACATATTCTGTGACCACGCCGGTGAGCTCTCCCGATCCCGACGAGGACAAAGCATAAAATGGCTTTGGCGCTAGCCGCCATCCGTACTCCCTAAAGTGTTGGCTCTGTTGGATGTCGCCCGCTGAAAGCCAAGTGGTGGATTTGTGATATCTCTCGGCCATGCCGACGGAATTCCTTGAGCCGATGACCAAGCCGGCTCCATACCCAAAGAAACCTCTCGTCCCTAAGGCATTCCCCCGATAGTTCTGCCACATTTGGGAAAGCCGGGTAGCGGTTGTTGGTACCGTGACTCTAGGACTACGAAAGGGTGATGCCCACCCTCTAATCCTCATGACCGGCGCCGGGGCACTCCTCGGGGCGCGTGCCGGAGCCCCCTCCTACCGCTGCCGGTGTTGTTGTGGATACACAAACTGCACTGCAACCATAATGTGACCGGCTAGTCCTTTCCTACTTGTTTTTCCTCTCTAAGTCTTTTTAGTTTTTCCGCTCAACTGTTGGGCATCAACTATGAGGCTGTGAGAGATAGATATCTTTAATAAGCATTGTAGTCCCGCATTCCTTGAGGACCAAGTTCAATACCCATTGACGGTCCTAGCATGCCACCCCCTGGCTCACCATCTCCAAAGTATATTTATACAACCTTGTGAACTCAAGGTATACTCTTCCATCGTCCGATTTCACTGCTTTTAGATTATAAATTCAGCCACCTTAGCCTCCCTAAGCTCCTGTGGAAAGAATCTATATAGGAGGTTGTAGTGAAATCCACCCACTACCGCTATGCTCCCCCGGTCTCCCTCCTTCCACTAATGTATCAGATCCTGGACATCTACCCCTTTCACCGTAGGTAGCCGTGTCAACACTCGAGGAGCTAACACCTATAATTCGTGTGATCTTTCCCTAATCTCATTCATGAACTCCCGTGGGTCCTCTCCCACCTTAGATCCATTAAAATCTTGAGGGTTCATCCCGTGAAGTCCCGAACCAAGTGCGCTGCCGCGAACCCATTAAGATTGATTGAAATCACCCGCCGGTTCACCTTGCTCAGAATGTCTACGCGAGTAGATGTATTGCTGCTCTAAACTCTACGGAGGACATAGGTTGTCATAAGGGGTCAGCTGAGTCGGTGGGGTGTGCTATGAGCGTTGCCGCCCTTCTTCCACTACCACATCATGGAGTGTATGATTTCACCGAAATGAAATAGAGCACGAGTTAGAGATCGCTTTTGAAACAACTTCAACGCACGATAAAGAGTATGAATAAAAGGGAGTTTTCTAATAACATCTCGTAACCTCCCTGTCATAAATATGGCGCTTTCACACCCATGAAAGGACTCTACTGATGCGGATTTCAGACATCCAAGGGTACTCTAAACCTGGGCCGATACAAAGTTTGTCATACTCCCGAGTCTAGCCCGATGACACGGTACTTGGAGTCACAAGTAACCCCTAGTCAACCCATGGTCTATCATAACACCGTAAATTTGAGTAAAAATGTAAAGTGTATGATTTAGAATAATAAAATCATTTATGAAGACAAACTAAATCATAAAGTTTTAATACATTTGAAAACAAAACTAAAATTCTAGATATGTGTCTCAAGGTCTCGAAAGCCCCATTCGATGAGTTACCGGGACAAGCCCCTAGCTAACTCTAAGTCTAACGGAAAGAAAAATAACTAAGAAAATAATCATCATCCTCGAAAGATGAGAATCACTCACCGTGGAGTTGAAAACCCTGACGAGATCTAACGTGCCGACACTAAGAACTTGAAGTTGTATTATAAAATGATATGGCATAGAAGTATGCATCAAAAGATTTTTGGAATGTACCGAGTAAGTAGAGAAACATAACATGGAGAATAAATAATCGAACTGTAATGATACGCAATGACCAACTAATATGCGTAAACCGAATAAAACTAAAATACACTGATATTTTCAAAATGATCTTGTCTCGATGGCCAATCTACATGCCCTAAATCCGAGATGTTGAAATCCGAACTACATTCGCCGTAACTGATCTAAACTTAGTAATTTGAAACCTGTTTCGAACTAAGCTAATTTGAGACCGAATCGATCAGGAGAGTCTATACAATCGACATATACTACGTGATCTAGACGTGGAGTTTGATATACACCCTATCGTAGGGACCCAATATACCCGGGGTATGGGTATAAATGCATGAACTAGGTGATCACAAGTCGGGGCCATAAGGCCAATAAAAATATCCTATAGTGACAACGTAGTTCGGGAACCCGAGTGCGCTGGGAACCCCTAAGATGCTCTGCTAAGTCCTACTCCCACTAGATAGTCCTAGACGTACTACTAAGCCGGGTACCTTAAACCGGGGCCTAAGACCAAGTCGAATAGCTATATGGAAGTACATTGAGAGTCTTATTGATCGATTCTATAATCGGTGTTCTAAGACTAAAGTGAGCCGCTTATCTCGGTAGTGTTGTAACCGTCTAAAACAAACCGTAATTCAAGCCGGGTTTAAGACCGGTCGAGCTTCTTATCTAGAAGTGTCATAATCGTCTAAACAACCACTAAAATTTGATAATCGGGTTTCAATATTGATAACTCTGGAGGCACCACCGACACCCAAGAATTAATCAGAATAAACCGATCACCCGAAATTTGTACGTACACTAACAATACTGGGATCTCAAAATCGATAGAATCAAGCTGGATAGGAAATTAGTTAAACATGGAAAGCTTCTAAATTTTCTCTCGAACCGAGAACTAGGGCTAAATCATTCAACTAGTTATAATTTTAATGTATTTCTAGAAATAGGAAATAATAAAGCGCTTAAAATCATGAGAAATATCCCACTTCAAATCATAAATAAATTGGTGTGGCAATTTTCTATATTTTGAACTACGTTGTTGTAACTAATAGAGAAAATAGAGAAGCTTTTTGGGATACAAGGGAAGAACTATTCCCTTGTTGAATTCTCACATACCTGGGGACATAAGAACCTGGAGAAAAAGACTTGAACTTCTACAACTGCAAGGAGCCCTAGCTCTTCCGAGAGAAAAAGTCTAGATTCTGTAATTATTTTCGAGAGTCTACATAGGAATGAGGGGGAAAACCCTTAGTCCCTCTAAATTCTCTTAAAGTATACTTAAATGACATAGCATAGGGACTAAATAGGTGGGAATTTACAAAAATATCCTTGGAATAAAAATCGAAACCGAATCGATGTGGAAGCAACGGGTCACTCAACGAGTCATTGGTTGAGACCACGACTCACAGGGACTAGTCATCGTTCGCATCGGCCCGGTCCTTGGTTCACCGGATCTAGCAATGGGGATACCGCACTCCTTGGATGAACTAATGGACGTTGGTTCATCTCGTGGTCACTGGACAAGAAAACTCGGAAGGCTTCGACATACGGTGACATGACGACTCATTTGTGGACCTAATGGGTCTGTGTCCACGCTATCTTCATTGGAACAAGTCTAGGACTTATGAGCTTGACCCTTACAGATGGTCACAACCACTAATTGTGGGACACAACGGAATAATATTTCTACTCGTCATCACTGGAGGGGGGGCTTCGATTCTCTCACTAACGACCACACAACGAGTCGTTGTTTCACATGATTTGCTGGTTTCGAGCCGTGGGGTCCCGGGAAAAGGGGTTCTAAGATGGGGAACCAACAAGTGACAGGACAACTCATTGTTACTTCACAACGGGTCGTTCTTGTCCTGCAGGCCTTTGATTGCCTAAGGTGGATGACCACGCATCGACATTAACGAGTCATTGAAAGCAATCCAAGACTTGTTGTCTCGCCGCCCGGGAGGCACATTTTCTGGATTCTTCTAGATTTTTCTTGCAAGGTCTAAGTCTCGGCTCAGAAGTTTCGAGGTATTCTAGAAATAGTTGTCAAAGTTTACCTCCTGACATACTTAGAAACCTTTCATTTTGATAAGCTTTCCCCGTAAACATGTTGTGAGGACAAGTATCTTATTGAAATTTACCTAAACTTCGTTATGTATAGTTTTGAGATTGTTTTCCTTGTGTCTCCACCTACTATTTGTTCTATCTATCCATATCAACTACCACTAGGTTTATGATAAATCCCATTATAATGGATGCCCTAATATGTAAACTAGTGATCCAAGTTGCTCTGCTATGCCGACTAGGTTTGAATTGAAGCTTAGTTTATCGATTCCAACTTGCTGAGTTAAGAAGAAATCTAGGTGTATTTTTGACCATTAACTCTATTTAAAATGCTAATGTTAAAATTGAAAATATTGCTAATCCTCTTAATAATAAAATAATAAAAATGTATTTTAGCTACACACACGTATGGCGCACACATAAATCAAACAAACCATATGAATGATCTAAGATTATTCTTTCTCATATTAAAATGTGACACTTTTACACTTGTTTTGTAATTTGTTATAAATGTTAATTTAGGTATATATGGTATAGTCATTATTGCCATTGTAATATCAATACTAATTACTTTAGTTATTGCACACACGCCATTAGTATGAAATATGATCTACGTAATCCATTAAAACTAGCGTGTCTCTTCTCAATAAAACGCAGGTGTGCCCATAGGCCGGAGCATAGAAATTGCCCCACACCATACACATACACACCAAACTAAACAAATATACCAATAATAGTTTCTTTAACCTGCATAGGTTTACATTAAAAGTATTTTTCAATTCCGCAACCCTTTAAAATTCTAGGTCCGCCTACCCCCAATTCCTGTACTTCCTTAGGTGATGGAATGCACCACCAAGCACACAAAAAGGAAAAAGTATATATAATAATCCTAAGTGTTGGTAAACTTCAAATGTACTTCTCTCCATTTAATTTCTATTAATACTAGTCAAGTTATACAAGTTCTTTAGGTTTGTAACTTTTTTTCCTTTCTTTTTGACTATGATAGTAGTCTATTAGCTTCCCTTGTTTTCTTCAAAATTGGGACTAATTCTTCGATAACTATGTGTATATGTGTTTCTTGTGGCATGGAACTGAGAAGCTTCTAAATCAAGCAAGTGCATGCGCGAGGATATATAGGGAGTCCACCCCAAGCAAACGTTGAACATAAATATCGCTTTGGCCACTATTAAGAGCAAAGTGGAAGCCTTGTTGGAACTTCATATCCTTCTCCAAAAATAACAAGGAAAAAATTACCAAAATTCAAGATTAAGTCAAGACAAAAGAAATTCCATCCGCTAAACTACATAACAATGAAGTCATGAAGCAACATTTACCCTCGTACAACAGGTGTCACAACCCGAGCTCACGCCCGACACTGAGCATTTGCATTGAGCCACTGTGCAACCCAAGCTCACATGGCTTAACATCAAACTAGTATACCGAATTAAATAGAAGCATAAGTCGAGGAAAATCATAACTAAATAATACTTTTTTGGAAAGAAGAAATATTTGATAAGATATTGAAATTTACGCAACAAGCGCAAACAAACCGAAACATCAACTCTATCTCGGAAGCCATCTAAAGAACCGATTTAGCCGGGACAACTCTACCTAAATCTAAGGTCTAACTCAAAAGAAAACTTAATCAACAAATAAAGCTCTCGCCCTCGAAAGATAAGGACTCACCAATAACACCGCGCCGAAATCGTCAAATGAAACTACCTGGACACACTGGGATTGAAACTCCGCACTGTGACATAAGATGATACAACATGGAAAATATGTATCAACATTTTTAATGTACCATGTATTTGGCAGATATATGTAAAATAGTAGTAATATGCAAATTAAACCGATAAATACCGAAATATAATTATAACACAGAATACGTATTACCGATCACATCGAGCTACGTCTCGTAATTCGACAAACAAAGCTAAACTTAAACTAAGACTATACCAAACAAAATTTCATCAATAAGTGGAGAGTCTATAGTCGCATATATAACCACGTGAGTTGGCTCCGTGGAGTCCGATGTATACACCCTATTGGAGAGACCACCGAACTTTGCTGGGTATAGTGGCCGAGCTAGGTGATCACCGTTTGGGGCCCATTTGGGCTAATGACCTACTGTGGAAACCTAGTTCTGAAAACCTAAGTGTGCCGAACCCCTACAACTTCCGCTAAGTCTTACTCCCACCGGAAATCCACACCGTGACCGCTAGGGCCGAGAGCTCAAACTCGATATTAGAAGACTAAGTCAAGAATTCTTATCTGAAAGTACCATGAGAGTCTCAAGGACTCCGATAACTGAAATCTAAGTGTTCTAATATTAGGCAAGATTTTTATTTGAAAGCGTACCAACCGCCTAAAGAACAACTCCGATGACTCGATGACCGACTACGTGAAGCATCACCCCTAAGAGATCAATATAGTCAAACCGACCGATGATATTTCTATAAGGCACTAAGAGAGCTAAGTACCGATTGGAGACTAAATGAGAAATAAGCTAACTATTGTTCACATAACTATATCATCACGGTGATCAAAAAGAACTATCATAATCAACCGACATTTGTATTTAGAAAATTATGCACTCTTTTCAATTACATTTCAAGATTAGGCTAAAACACAAGTTTCATGGAAAATATATCAACATGAATCATAGATGGTGGACAACCTTCAAGATTCCACAAGAATCATGAAAAGAAGGAAGATTTATAATCTAATTGAAGAACAACCCGAGCTTAATCTTTAGAGGACTAGAATTGATAGTTTCTATAAGAGTTTTAGGGCAAAAAGGGAAGATAAATTCCATTGTTGAAATCCTGATACTTGAAGGAGAATTCCTTGGAAGATTCTTGAGAATATTATAAGGAAACCTCTAAGACCTAGCTTTTGCTCGTAGATGAACTATCCGAGATCTTCATAATTTTTATAATCATTTGGAAAGAATGAGGGCAAAGGTCGACAATTCCTCTAAAGCCCTCCTAAATAATCCTAATAAGATGTAGTTTAGGAGTTAAGATGATAGGGTTTCATGCAATTTTAAATATTTAATTAAAATTAAACCGGGCCGTGTGGTACAACTCAATCAACGAAGTCATAACCAGATTCCACGATCCGTACCACCACTCATGGTTAGCAACTCTACTTTAATCCAATTCTTCGATGTTTTCCAAGCATGCCTACTATGAGTCATACCAACATCCTACGAATCTTGTTACAATCCATAGTTTAGTCCCGAGTCTTCTCTCGGGACCTCTTCTACGACTCATCCTACGGAAGTCATACCGCTATACCACGAGTCATAACATGACTCGTGGTTAGCCCGATTTTCCCGAATTACATGGAATTATTCCATGACCTGCTCAGCATAATCTATACTGTGATAGTACGAGTCTTAACCTAAAGTCTATTCCTCCCACTTCATCCACTATTCTTCTCCCATCCTCCAATTGAGTCTAGGGAATGATTCATACCTCCGTTTTACGAGTCATACTATGACTTGTACTCTGGGTGATATTTTTCCTAGTTTTCTATATGATCAAGTTTTTAAACTACAAGGCTAGTATTAGGAAGGTACAGCAATATCTCCCCTTAGGGAACATTCATCCATTAGAGATCAAGATGAAAGGATAGGGAAAAGAGTTATAATCCTAAGACTGGGAATATAACCGACATCGAGGAGTGAAACTAAGGTAAACATACCGACTCGAACCTAATATGGAACTAGGATGAAAATTTAAACATGGAAAGAACTAAAGGGTGCAACCGAATGGAATACTCGAGGAGAATTTAATATCGATATCAAGATGAGCCGGAAGGAAATAAGTGAGGATATCTTGCCATCGTGTCTATTATTTCTTCCCATATAGCTCCTTCAACTAGTTGATTCCTCCTTAAAACTTTTACTAAAGCGACCCTCCTTATTTCTTAGCTAACGAACTCACGCCGTAATCTAAACCGGAACTTCTTCATAATAGAGACTATCCTCACGCCATACACATTTGCCTGCTGGTACAACAAAGTTGATCACCGATGCACTTCTTTAGCAATGACACATGGATGACTGGGTGCATCGATGCTAACTTTGTAGTTAAATCTAACTCATAGGCCACACTACCAATGCGTCTCTAAGATTTTGTAATGTCCCACATATCTCGAACCGAGTTTCCCTTTCTTCCCAAACGTCATCACCTCTTTCATAGGTGAAATGTTCAGATAAACCCAATCATCTACAACAAACTCTATCTCTCTTCTCCTCACATCTACATACAATTTATGTCGTCTCTATGCTGTTTTCAACCTTTCTCTCGATAAGATGAACTTTCTCGCAAAGCCTCATGAACCGAGTCTAGTCCTATCATGTAGCTTCACTAACTTCGAACTATCCTATAGGAGATCTACACCCTCCTACCATACAATGCCTCAATGGGGCCATTCGGATATTGGAGTGGTAGCTATTTTTGTATGCAAACTCAATGAGACGTAGGTAATCATCCTAACTACCCTTGAACTCGATCACACAAGCTCTTAACATATCTTCCAAATTCTATAGTCTCGCTCTCAACTTGTCCATCTGTATGTGGATTAAAAGTTGTATTGATATTAGCTTGGGTGCCAAGTCCCTTCTAAAACGACTTTAAAATTCTAGGTGAACTGAGTACTCATTCAAATGATGGGCAAGGGACTTCCGTGTAGGCCGATCGACTCTCGGATGTACAATCTATCATAATCCTCAATGTAGCCCGTGGTCTTAACCGGTAGAAATGTGCTAGCTTAGTCATCCGTCTACCACCACCTAAATAGAGTCATGTTTGTAGGAGAGTACGAGGTAGACCCGTAATGAAATCCATGTTCACTGCCCACATCCACATAGGTATGTTGATATTCTTAGTCATACCCCTAGGTCTTTGATGTTCAACTTTAACATGTTGGTAGTTTGGACACTTAACTACAAAGCCTTCAATGTCCTTCTTCATGCCATTCCACCAATAGATTTCCCATAGGTCATGGTACATCTTAGTGGCACTGGATGAATAGAATAACTAGAGTTGTGTGCTTCTTCTAGTATTCGCGTTGTCTCAAGTCATCTACATTTATAACATACAATATGCCTGTAACAAAGTACACCATCTCCCTTTCGAGAAAGCCTCCACCTTTCCTTAGAACCGATTCTTTCGCTTGAGTATTATGAGGTACTTCATCCTTCTTTGACTTAATCTCTATCACTAGTGAGTATTCTAAACCCACACTAGGATTACAATTCTAGCATTCAATCAATCAACTAAACGCATCTCCCAATCAAGCTAACTTGTGGATATCATTTACACTTCTTTTCCTCGCCCTCTTCTACATGAGCAATGTTCCTATATACATTTCGCGCCTATCATCCACTCACATTGGCTCGCTCGGGCGGTATAGCACACATGTCATAGTCCTTCAATAATTCTAGCTCACCTCCTCTGATAAAGGTTCAAGTCCTTCTAACTTCCAACACGTACTAAAGGCTCTTGTGGTCATGAAAACATCCACATAAAACCCCATAAAGGTGATGTCTCCAAATCTTCAAAGCAAATACCACTTCCACCAATTCAAGATCAATAGTTGGATAGTTCTTGTCTGGCAAACCTTGAGTCAGTTCGGGAGGCATAAGCCGTCACCTTACCCCATTACATCAGAACGCAACTGAGGCCAACTTGGTAAGCATCACAATAGACTATGAACCTATTTGTTCCTTCTCGGAAAGTTCAAAATCTAAAGTTGTAGTGACTTGGAGTCTTCAACTCTTGGCAATTATTCTCACATGCATCCGACCTCGAAACTTCACCTTTTCTGAGTCGGCTTTTGTCAAAGGGATGCAATGGGAAAACCCTTTTATAAATCGTTGGTAATAACCTACTAAACCCAAGAAACTCTTGGATATCTCGATAGAGAAGTGGGTCTTGGCCAATTTTTTACCATTTTCTATCTTTTGAGGATCCACCTAATACCCTCACCGAGACCACATGACCGAGGAAAGCCACCGACTTCAAATCCGCACTACACTTATTAAATTTGGCGAACATTGGCGGTCTCTGAGAGTCTTCACCACAATCCTCATGTAGTTATCATGATCCTCTTCATTCCTAGAGTATACCAAGATATATCTTATATGAACACAATAATCCAATGTGTCTAGATACTACTAAACACCATGTTCATAAAGTCCATAAAAATCTAAGGAGCATTAGTTAATCTAAAAGACATAACCACTTGTTCATAGTGACCATACCGAGCTTTAAAGGTTGTATTCGGTATGTCGATTCTCTCGAACTTAAGTTGATGATATCTTGACCTCAAGTTGATCTTGGAGAAACAACTAGCTCCCCCGGTTGGTCAAAAAGTCATCAATCCCGGGTAGAGGATGCCTCGTTTCTGATGGTGACCTTGCTCTGCCTTACGTAGTCGATGCACATCTTGGGTTACCGTCTTCTTTCTCGCACGAGCCAACACCGGATCACCCCATGGAGAGATGTTGGGTTTGGATGAAGCCCTTATCTTCAAGGTCTTTTAGTTGTTTCTTCAACACTTTATGTTAAGTCAGGAGCCATTTTGTAAGAGGGAGTAGATAGGTTGGGTGTCTAGAAGAAGGTCAATGCTGGTGTCTATTTCTGGCCGGGAGGACTCTCTAGGAAGACTGGAAAGACATCAAAAGACTCGCTAACAACCGGGCCGATCGAATAGTCGAGGTCTCTAACCGGAACCTATAACCCTAAGCGACAGATGTACCCCTTGAGATCATCTTCCCCGGCCCTTATGGTAGAAGATAAACCAACCCTTAGGCATTCCACTCTAAGGCCGACTCATTAGGAAACTAAACCCGACGACACTAGTTCTCAGAATCGATTGAGGCATATAGATTGTAAACTACCCATACTATATAAGGTCAAGTCGTCCATGCCCAGATTAACTGATAAAACTAGACAAATTCTACTCAACACACCGAGACCGGGTAATTCCCGTATACGCGATCAAATAACTAACTCACCAACCGAGGTAGAAACTAAGAATAATTTCGAGGGATTTGACTAATAGAAAACTGAACAATTATATATGGTGTCACAAAGGAAAGTATGGCTCTAGGTCTAACAAAGCATATACATCAAATAAGTGGGAAAAGAAACAAACATGAGTTCCATAACCACACTGTGTGTGTTCTTTTGATCCTAACGAGACAACATAAAACAATTTTTTGGTGTTGGTCGCCACCCATACCCGGCAGAGTACCCCCGAGTTGGATGACTCAAGTAGCTACTAAGGTAGTAATCGATTTTCCCCGTCCCCGCCGATGAACAATCTCTTAATTCTGTGTCACAACCGCCACATCCAAAGAAAACTATCCTGCCCATGCGGCACTCACTCATGGCTCTAAGCAGATGACAATTTGGAAATGAGTGGTCGCCGGAGACGTGGCTCTAGGACTAGGATCCTAATGCTCCACCTTCGATCCTTGTGGGACCAAAAAAATGAGCACTAATTTATGAGGGTGTTGGAGGTTCGTCGTTGCCGCGTGGTAAATACCACCACCTAACCTCTACCGGCCATACCAAACCTGGCCCGCCTTTCCCATTTGTTCTCCCTCTCATCTTCCTTCAACTTCTCCACCTCTACCGCTATGCATGAGTGACGAGGCTGGGAGAGGTCAATGTCTTTGATAAGCATCATAGTTCAGCATTCCTTGAGCACCAAATTCAAACTCCATTAACGAATTTGACACAGCTCTATTCTAGACATCATTTCTCGACACACCCAGCTGAGTGAACTCCAATGCATAATCCTCTATAGAAGCAGGCTGGCTCTGCCTCAGCAACAATTCAGCCTTCACTTCCTTTATTTTTGAGAAAAGAATCTATCAAGGAATGCTGCACCAAACTCATCCCACTCTATTGATCCTTCTTCATTCGGCCTCCCTCCTTTCACTGCTTGTACCAAATCTCAGCCACCCCTTTAAACTAGTAGGTAGCTAGATCAACACTTCTACAAAAGTAACACCCATTATTTGGGTGATCTTCTCGCACCTCATCTATGAATTCTTAAGGGTCCTCTCCAACCTTAGACCAATGAAAAGCTAGAGGGTTTATCTGTGTGAAATCAACTGGGTACCGCCGTGCACTCCATTCATGTTAACGGCACCATTACTCGATTCACCCGGGTTAGTCACGTACTCGGGCCAACATCTGAGCAAAGGGTGCCTCTAAACTCGATATGTGACACCCGATCTCCCGAGGGGATGGTGGGGCAGTGTTTATTTACATTTCTAGTTCTTTCTCTTTGTTTTCTTTTTTGAGGAAACGTTATCACTCAAAGAACAGAGCACAAATTAGGGAGGACATTTTTTAGATTAGCTCTTTGCAAAGATAAGGATCATGAACAAAAAGGAAATTTCTAAAATGCCTTATAGCCTCCCCCTTATAAGTGTGGTGTGCTTCATATCAATGAAAAAGACTCTACTCTATGGGGCTTTTAGACATCCAAGGATACTCTAAACTTAGTGACCCGATACAAAGTTTATCATGAATTAATCTAAACATTAGATGGACACAGACGGAGCCAAGTGACCACAATCCAACCCATGGCCTAATACCACACTAGTAAATTGAACTAAAATAGAAGTCAAGTTGAGGAAAATCATAACTAAATAATACTTTTCTGAAAAGAAGAAATATCTCGATAAGATACCGAAATTATGCAATAAGAACAAAACAAAATGATACATCAACTTTGTCCGAAAGCCATCCAAAAACCGATGAGTTACTATGACAAGCCCGCCGGCTAACTTAAGGTCTAACTCAAAAGAAACTAAACTTAGTAATTAAGCTCGCCCCTCGGAAGATGAGGACTCACCAATAACACTACACGGCCTAAAACTATCAAATGAAACTAGCCAACGATGCCGGGACTAAGAACCCGCACCTATATCATAAGATGATCTCAACATGGAAAATATGCACGTTATTTCTTTGAATGTACCGGTATTTAAGATATAAATAAAATAGTAGTAATACGCACCGAACCGATAAATACCGAAATATAACTATAATAAATAACATAGGCAGCTCCACCCAATGATCATAGATTATGCCATGCTAATCTAAAAAAATAGAGCTGAATTGAACCGTGACTATACTAAATCGAATCACATTTCAATGTTGGAGATTTTATAACCGAAACATACACACGGACGGATGTGGAGTCTAATGTATACACCCCATCGGTGATAAAGCCCATTGTACTTGCCAGAGTATAGCGGCTGAGCTAGGTGATCACTTTCTGAGTCTCATTTGGGCTAATGACCTACAATGACAACATAGTTCTGGGAACCCGGGTGCGCCTGAATGCCGGGTCTACTTAGTGCTAAGTCCTACACCTACTAAAAATCCTATCTCGTGGATCGGTTCGGGCCGGGAGCAGCCTCCTAACTCCGATATCTCTAAGAGTTAAGTAAAAATACTGTCAAAGTACTGAAAGTTTGAAGGACCTTTGACTGAAAGCTATGTGTTGTAAGATTGGCCACAGTTTCTTTATCTCGAAAGCATCGTAACCGCCTAAAGAACAACCTGATAACCGATGATTGAGACTACGTGAGTTTGCATCAACCCTCAAGAGAATGAATATAGCCAAACCGATCAAATGAAATTTTTACAAGGTACTGAGAGATCTATGTACCGTACCGAGACCGAACAAGTAATAAGCTAACTAATGCTCGCATAACTTTATTGTCATGGTGATTAAAAGAACAATCAAAATCAAGCAACATTCATATTTGGATAATTATGCAAGACTCTTTCAATTACATTTCAAGATTACGGCTAAAACACATATTTCATGATAAAGATATCAACATGACTCATAGCTAGTAATAACCTTAAAATTTCACAAGAATCATGACAAGAAGGAAGATTCATAATCTAATCGAAGAACACCCTAGCTTTGATCTTTAGAGGACTAGAACTGATAGGGTTTCTATAGTAGTTTTGGGGCACAAGGGAAGAGCAACCCTTATTGAAATCTCATATACCTAATAAAATGAGAATTCCTCTAAGAATCTTGAGAATCTCGAGAGAAGGAAACTCCGCGTAAACCCTAGCATTTGCTCAAAGATTAATGCCTAAGTTCTTTGTAATTCTTCTAACTATTTTGGAAAGAATGAGGGAAAAGGTCTACTATTTCTCTAAAATCCGCCCTAAATTATCCTAACATGTATTTTAGAGCACGATAGGGCTTAAATTTACCTTGAAATATTTAATAGAAATTCGCCACTGTGTGGTATGACTCTACCTACAAGTCGTTCCAAGATCTCCATGATCTCGTACTCACCACTAGTGGTTAGCGACTCACCTCAACTACCTCTCGATGTTTTCCACGGATGCCTACTACGACTCATACCAAAGATCCTATGACTCATGTTAGTGATCCGTAATCCGCCCGAGTCTTCTTCGATCTCTTTCGTACTCATCCTACAAGTCATACCATTGTACCAAAATTACTCATGACTCGTGGTTAGCCTAAATTTTCCTCAACACATCTCTCGAATTATTCAACGACTTGTTAGTATGATCCATACTAGATAAGTAATGAAGTTCTAACTCCAAGTCACTGCTCCTCCCACTTCATTCACTATTCTTCTCCATCCTCCATGAGTCTAGGTACGATCCGCATTCCATTATACGAGTTGTACTATGACTCGCCATCTGATCTTTTTCCCAAGCTTTTCTAGATTATCAAGTTTTAAATCACAAGGCTAATCTTAGGAAGTTTTGGGGTGTTGCTAATACTAGAGAAGTTCAAAAGATTTGAGAGAAGAACAAGACTCGAAAACCTTTTCAAAATCAAGATCCTTTTCCTCATGGTGACATACAATAAATAATTCTACCGAAGAGGGACATTCTTTAGGAAGATAGAACTTATATCGCCCTCCGAATTCTAACGATCTTAGAATTAGGCACTAATTTCAACTATGCCCGCATATGTGAAGCCGCGCACCAATCGCTTCAAGCAATAAGCAATGAAATATTAAACTTCGAGTAATTCAAAGAAATTGTGACTTGACAAAGCAATTAGCCAATCAAATCCTTTAAAGACCGAAGGAGGATGAATTAAGCAATGATGAAGATTAAGCTTCCTCAACTACTTCTAACACATCAAAGAGAAGAAGGCAATTTTCCTGCACTATCCTCTTGAAGGTGAAGAGCAAGATGTTGAATGCCTCTCCGGAGAGGACACATGAAGTTGTCAATCTCAAAAGAACTTCCTGCATTAGCAACATAGAGGGTGAACTTAGTAATGGGTCCTTCATGAAGGGTTACAAATGGGTAGATAATCTTTGTAAATTTAACCTAGTGGTCTATAAAATTCTCTTCTGTTCTCCAATGAGATTCATCAAGCGTCAATTTTGTACTACACCAGTGATACCTCTATTTCTTCGATAAGATTCTTGTCCTCATAGCATCTTTTTAGAAGGCAAAAATAGATTAATGAAATCAATTATATTATCTGACCAGAGGTAAACTTTGACAATGCATTCTTCCCTTAGGAGACACCATATACCAATAATCACTACAATGCAAGAAAATATGTTTTTATGTCAAACCTATTAGAGATCTTTATATTTATATGTGCGGAAAAAATCTTTGTAGGGTTATGTTGAACCATTTCCTCATTTCCTTAACAATTACAAAGAAGAATGTAAGTGACAATGAACATTTAGAAATTATACTTCGTAAGTTCTAAATTAAACACAATCCATGGGAAACTAAAGACCCTAATTTTTTACTCCCAAGTTCTCCACCATATAGAAACACATATACACAAACTGAGCGGCAAAGAATTTTCCGAAGAAGAAAACAAGGGGAGAGCTAAAAGACTCCAATAATAGTAAAGAAGAAAGAAATAAAAAGTTAAAAACCCTAACGAACTCCGTATAACTTCCGTTAGAATAACAACAATTAAAAGGGGAGAAGTACAATTGAAGTTTACAAAAACTTAGATTATCAAATACCCTTTTATACTTTTTTGTGTGGTTCTCGTCGTTGAATTTCATCACACAAAGGAAGAGAGAGAAATTGGGGGCAAGAGGCGTGCACCTAGAATTTAAAGCGCCACGGCACAATACTTTAATGTAAACCTATGTTGGTTATAAAATTAGTCGCTTGGTGCGTGTGGGTGTTGGGGATTACTATGTTTCGCCTATTGGACACACTTCCATTTTGAATAGAAGAAAATGTTATTGACTTGCTAGCTAAGCATGGATTCTCGTAAATCGAGCCTATACCGATCTCGTGTGCAATTGCTAAAGTAGTTTGTATTGGTAGAATAATTACAATGTGATTATACCATATATACCTAAATTAATATTTATAATGAATAGCAAAACAAGTGAAAAAGAGTCACGTTTTAATATGAGAAAGTATAATCTTTGGATCATTCATGTGATAATTTTTTAATTAAAAAATTAAAAAAGGAAATAATGATGTGATTATTTAAAAGTTGAAAATTTTAAAATTTTCAATTTTAACATTAGAATTTTTAAAAGAGTTAATGGCCAAAAACACACTTGATCTATCACTTCATTACTCTAATTATCATTTTTTTCTTTTTTCCTATCGTAACTATCACATTCCCTAGCACTATTTTCAAAGGTTATCTTTTCTTGTTTTGAACCGTATATAAATTTTACTGCTCAAAAATAAAGAGATAGTTATAAATGATAATAATTATGTCCTTGAATGAGAGAAGACATTTTCTCCTTTGTAATGAAAAATGTCTTCTTGAAAAATATTGTTTGATAACCAAATATCATAAAATAATTTTTCTAAAAAGTAGAAAAATATTTTCATCATACCAAAATACAACAAGTGCAAAATTAAGCATGAAAGTCAATGTATATAACTACATGTGCTAAAAATATCAAAAAGTACATGTAACGAAATCAAGTAATTGAAAGGATAATTTCTCATATCGTATATTGAATAAATAACATTGCTACATAACAATGTTATTACGTAACAAACTAATCATAACATCCTTCTAGCATTGCTCATGTTCCTAAACAGATATTACTTCAATCTACTCAAATTTAACTTTATATATTTCTAGGAAAGATCTTAATATGTTGACTACCTTTTGCTTAGGTGATACGCACTTAAAATTTTTATAGCTTGGTGAAGGTATCTCGGCTTATGTCAATAGGTTCATCCTCTGGAAACCACTATCGATTAGATTATTCACCAATACCGGGATTTGACTAACAAAATCTTGAAAACAGTCGTATCTCAAGCGTTGTTCCTACAAAGTGTTCCCAGCCTAACTTCCTGCAATTAAAATGTCACGTCTAAGAAACATTATACTACCGTAACGTCGTCTTCATTGTCAACCTAAAAAGATAACAAGAATCAATTGTCGATGATTGAGGATCTTCAAAGTATAACAAAAAACACTACATAAGGAAGAAGGAAAGAAAAGAGTCAAAGCACTAAGGAGTTGTATTTCGAGATATTCTAAATATGGGAAGGTTCTTTATCAAGCAAAGAACACATGCAGAGCTTATACTAACACGCTTGACATCAAAGGAATCCTGTCGCTACATCATCTTCGGTAGAATTCAAGATGAGTCAGCCCAAAAGATTTCCATCTCTAAAGTGGATAACAATGAAGTATGAAGCATTATCTACATCAAGAAAACCGAAGCGTAAGAGGAGTCTTTGAGAGCAAGATAAGACTCAAAAACTTTGTAAAACCAAAAAGTAGTCAAGAAAGATTCATAGTAGAGAACTCAGCTTGCTTCATACAGCTTGTTGCCTTAAGAGGGACATTTGTTAGATAGATAGAACATATACTACCTGCAAAAATAAAGGATCTCAGCTTGGGGAATTAATTTATATTATATTTGAAACTTCGAGATTTCCAACATCAATTCAACGGGCAATTGATGTTAAACTTCGAAAGGCAATTCAAGAGATTAAGATATTACATAGTTCCAAAGCAATTAACCTACCAAATCCTTCAAAGGTTGATAGAGGATGTATTAAGCAATTACTAAGAGTTAGATACCTCGCTTGTGAACAATTTACTACATGGAAGCCTAAGAAGAAGTTAAGCCGAATGTCATTCCTAGACAAGAAATATATGAAGTTGTCAATCTTAGGACATCTCTTTAGAGAAGCAAATGTCCTAGGGTAAAACTTAGTAATGGGTCCTACATGAAGGGTCAAAAGCTAGTAGATAATCATTGTAAATTTAACCGTAGGTTTTAGCTGTTCATTTTTTTGACAATGAGATCTATCAAGTATCAAATTGGTAAGTCTACACCCGTTGAAACTCTCCATCGCTTTGGATAAGATGCTTATCCTCACAAAGATCTTTACAAGGCAAACGCATCGAATGACATCGACACAAGTATGATGAAGGTTTCTAAGGAAGTCGAGGTAAACTTCGACAATGCTTTCTTCCTCAAGGCATCACATAACACTAATCACCTAAAACTTGTAGATAATAAGCAAAAATACAAAGTAAGGAATCTCCAAATTATATGGATAGAACCTGATGTGAGTGTTCTAATATGGAGGAAAATATTTTTTGATCCTATTTCTCATGTTCGATTGATCAAAAATTTTAAAAATATTTTATTTAGGAAAATAAGCTCCTTAAAAATAAGGAACCACGACTTCTCTAATGAAATTAGGGAAAACAAGTCGCATTATCTCTCCCCACCCTCACAACCACCAACCCTTCACCTACCCACAACACCCATCACCCTATCTTACCCCCATCTCCACCCCCTCCTTATAATCTTGTCTTAGAACACAAATGTTTTTAAGATAATATTTTTAATAAGATACAAATACAAGAAAATAAGTTATTAGATACAACTTGTTTTCCTAGAAAGTATTTTTTTTGGAACCAAACACACCCAAACTCTCCAAAACTATCTAGGCACAGCCGCTACCCATATCATCAAACGCCGAAAGAACAAAAGGATCACTTATAACAAGAATCACCATGAAACTGCGTAAAATGAACAACAATACAGTAAGGAATCTCCAACTATCTCGGATAGAACAAATATTCACATTGTCAAATCAACATAATACATACAAGTGCCTTCTAGTTGCGACAACCGGGCCAACACTCTTTTTTCCCGATAGATATTGTTAGAGTGGGTTAGAGTCCCATGTCAAGTTAGGGAATGGATCGACGCTTGCTTATGTGAACTTGGGAAACTTCTACCTTCATGAATTATCTTTTGGGATTGAATTAGGACCAAGTTTCATGTTTTACATAGTATTATAGTCGTCCATCCCCATTTGTGCCCTGCCCATGCTTTTCTACGAACCGGAAGCCTACACCCTGCACGTAACACGTGACAAGAACCCGGAAGGCTCCAAACCCAGCCATGGTAAATTCATAGCATACACTTAACAATATAAACAACTAACAAAAACAAAACCGAGCGGAAGCTAACTTAAGAGTCAAATTTAAAACTTAAGTACATAATCTAACAAAAACACAATACATAGACAGAATCTCGATTACATATGTCTCGAAAGCTCTACCGAATCGATGAGTTGCCGGGACAGTCCCCCGCCTAACTCCTAAAGTTCGAAAACTGAAATACAATCAAATAGGAACATAGACCTCGTCCTCAAGAGATGAGGGACTCACCATAGTCCGCCGAGACGTGAAGAAAGAGCGTGTCTACGCGCGGGCGTGGGGATGAGTCTCGATACCGAATCTATTATGGGATGATATATACATAAAGTATGCGGTCAATATTTGAAATGTACCGAGCATGCATGGAAGCATAAACAAATTAAACATAAGGCATACAAGAAGGAAATAAAATGAGTACATCGACATTTAACCATTTAGAATACAACAAGCCACTTTTGAGTCACATACACATATCAACATGAAACTTTCATTTGGAACTCATATTCAAACATCATCAAACTCATGCATAAGGGCAAGTGCCGAACATTTAATGAGAGCCGAAGCAAACTAGTATCACACACCGTATGATATCTACCGATAACCGGGTCTATATCGCATTGTTATATCTATTTAAACCGAAGTCTCGAACTAAATGTAACCGAGCCATGCTGGTAACATAAACTAAAGGAGCCATTCTCTGCTATGGAGAGTCCTAACCGAACTAGGGGAAACATTCTCGCCTATGAAAAATCCCCGATCGAACTAGGAAACATTCTCGCCTATGAAGAGTCCCGACCGAACTAAGGAAAACATTCTTGACTATGGAGAGTCCCTGAAGCTTACCCAGGGGAAAAATTTCATCATGAGAGTCCTAACCGAACTAAGAAAACATTTCTCGACTGGGAGAGTTCTCACTAAACTAGGAAAACATTTCGCCATGGAGAGTCCAATCAAATCAAGTGAAAACATTCTTGGCGCGGAGAGTCCCCGTCGACTAGAACCTAAGGGAGGACCGATTTGACATTATACATCTCGGGCTATGCTACTATAGCTAATCGTAGAATAAGGAGCATTTACTATTTCATCATACGACATTCGTTTAGAACGGATTACGGCTACTTTCTACTAACAACAAGCCCAACAAACTCGAAATTATCATTCTCATACTTTATCATCATAATTCATATCGTCATGGTACCAAATCATTTAATCCACATCATACATTTTCGAACATCTATAGATTCATATCATACTTTACACACCTCCTCAACATTCAAGTTCCGAGCTCATAACATACAGCATATAATATAGAGTCATGTAGGATCCTTAGGTCCGATTCACACTTTAACATATATACATTGAGTCATAGATTCTAGATTTATGGAAAGCCCATGAAATTAACTCATACTTGAGGCATGTAAAACGAGATCATTATAGAAGAATATATTTATTTCATGGAACCCATTTCAATTTACTTCCATTTCTGGAAGAAGATTTGATAATTATGCAAGCTTATTTGTAGCTTCATCTTATACCCAAACATTTACATCAAAAACATAATGAAAATACATACATACTTTCCATTAATAAGCTCATAAGTTCTAATCTCATCTCAATTGTCAATTCATATATTCTAGTTGTTAAGGAAATTCTACGATCTTCGCGCATATTTTAGACATGATACGAGTTCTTGGCACACCGAGTGAGCACAATAAAATCCCAATCAAAATTTAATCCATCTCATGAAGGAAATTCTATAATCATTCATTTTCACCATCTAGCACATAATTCATGATATTAAAATAATTTCTATAAGAATAATTAACTTCTACCCTAATGGGTCTTAGAATTCATAAGACATAGAAAAATCATCCATCAATCGAAATCCTAGGTCATGCTTAGAATAATGAAATCGGTTTTTTATAAAAAAAATTGGGCATGTGGATGGAAGGATATCCTTGTTGAAAACCCACATATGTGATTAAGAAACCCCACTTGAATTTGCACCTTGAAGCCTCAAGAAACCCTTATTGATCCTTGATCTCGGTAGGGAAGGAAGAAGAGCTGAGGGAATCGTGAGGTTAGGCCGGAAAACCTCCTAAAAAAACGATCCTTAAAAGCCCAAAACAACATCATTTTAAAATTGAAAGCATAGACTTACCAAATATCCTGGGAAAACCACACCCGCCCGATCTCGGCACTACGACCACCACGAGAAGGTCCTCACCATGACTCGGTTGGGACAATCCATCAGTCTGGGGTCTACTTCACCGTTTCAAACACTTCTTCAACCAATGACCAACAAGACGAGTCATTACTTCAACCAATGACTCATCACCACCTCCCTTTGACTCCATTGCTTCCTTAACTTGCAATCCATCCAATGACTTGCCATGATGAGTCATTACATGATCCAACGACTCATCACCCTTCTCGGGACGTCTCCTACCTGGCATCGAATTCCCTCGAGTCCCTCCCAACGACCAACACCACGGGTCGTTTTAGCTTCAAGAGTCCATTTTCACCATCCGTCATCACCGACTGAACTCAAACCAACCAATGACTCTCATAATATGACCCGTCAACGCAACCAATGAGTCGTCATCTCGACTTGTTCCCTCCGAGAAGTCCAAGTTCAAAGCTCACCACGATTGCATCCAACTGTCATTGTCCCACATAATGATTCGTACCTCCTCTTGTGGCATCAAAACACATGACACCTTTTCTAAAACTCCTCCAAGGACCTGCCTCTAACGACTCTATTAGACGAGCACCCACTCATTGGATGAGTCGTTCCGAGGCACAAATTGAAGATTTTTCAAACACCCTCCAAATCCTTATTTTAAATCTTGAAAACTTTGGGGTGTTACAAAGCTCCGTGAGCGTGGGGAAGGGGTGCTAGTGTCACTACCCGAGCATAGACCCTGACTAGTAGTACGGGGACCTAGAACCACGAAGGGCTCCAAGATAACCCATGTCATAGCATATATTTATCATAATATAACTTATAAAGAAAATTTGAGCTAAAGCTAACCGATATATAAAATCATTCACTTAGGCATAACAAGATAATATGATAATTTAGCATTTAGTCACAAAGCCGAACATGCTAACTCTATGTCCGAAAGCTCTACTAACCGATGAGTCAGCGATAAGTCTCCACTAACTCCAAAATCAAAACTAACAACAATGTTAACAAAAACCTTGAAGGACATGGAAGACATAAGAGAAATCATACATAGAATGAAAACCCTAAGACATGGTTTCTAGAGAATTGAATTTACTAGGGTTTTTGAAAATAATTGGGACACAAGGGTGAAAGGGAAACCCTTGTTCAAGTCCCACATACTCCTGCTTGGAGAAATCCCTACTAGCACTTGAAGGTCAGCTCGAGAGTAACCCTAGGTGTTCTTCAAATTTTGAGAGATGAAGAAAAGAAGAACTATACTAAGAATGAGAAAAGAATGAGGGATTAGACTAGCTAGGAGAATATCTGTAATATGCCCCTTAGGAATCACAAAACAACCTCATTTAGAACGAAAAGCATCGGAAGTTATAAAAATACCTATAGAAAATCGCGCTAAAAATTGGCCGCTAATCGTCACGGGTCGCAATACTACACGACACGTGGTGACATACCATGATCATGGTATGCATTCATACACTAACATTGGCCAGACATTAATGTAGTAGGGCTTCTGGGTGACTTAAAAGCTTGCATAAACTCTTACCACGGACCCTCAGTATGATTCGTACCATGACTCATGGTGTCCGGGCTTGTCCTCTATCCGTCAAACCTGACAATGCTTCACTAAACTACTCATAACTTTTGACTCTGAACTTCAATTGAAGCAAGGTTAGATGTGTTGTAAAGAAGACTCAAAGGTATTAAATTTGATGTGATGAATCACCCAAAAATAATTTTTAAAATGGGAGTTATGATTGTTTAAAGTTGATCCTTATAAAAACTTATATGAAGACTCACTCGGTAGAAGTACTCTCAACTCAAATTTATGTTAGAGGTTCCTTATGACCTTAATCTGTATCAAATGCACTTCTCACACATAAGAATTGATCTTAACACCTAGTTTTCATAAAATTCATCAGGTTCGGATCTATCCACATACCTAAAAGCATTTCAAACTTACCCTGAAAGTTCAAGGAGTTATAATATCTCAATTCACGACTGAAACGATAATTTGTACCATCATATTATGACTCGTACTGAGTCTTTAGTGACTAATCCTTCCCTTAAAAATTCTTTGAACCCCCTTCCTACGACCCTTCAATATGATCCATACAATCCTAGTACGAGTCATGGGATCCTGTCGTGGTTTCTCAGCCATTTTTACTGATTTCTCTTGACCTCATGCTACAATGTCTTGGTACAACTTGTACCTTCATGTCACGAGTTGTACTGAGGGAATTTTCATTTTCTCTGCAGGTTCAAACTCCAAATCTAGGATATAGTCTTAGGGACTTTTAGGTGTTACAGTTATGAGTCCCATATTGATTGGGAAATGGACTGAAAGTTTGCTTATATGGATTTGAGCAATCCTACCTTCATGAGCTAACCTTTGGGGTTGACTTAGGTCAAAGTGTGAAATCTTTAGGGATATCAATACCTTTTATAAAGAAAAGGCATAGCAAAGTTACAAAAACAAAGAAGCAGATGTAGAGGACTTCAGGAGGAAGTATTAAACACCACTTACTTCAAAAAGAAATGAGGTGAAGTGGAGTCTAGGTATCCAAAAAATTCAAAATACAGATATACACTCAAAAAAGAAAAAAAATAAAAACATAACCATCTCGCAAAACCCTCCAACACTGCTTCCAAAGCAAAATAAACGTCGTCCTTAATCATCTTCTCCAAACGGAATTCGACATTGATGACTTCATTAGATTTTCTCTTAGAAATCTTCTCAATAATCCTCCATGATGACGCTTCATTTTTTGAATAAATAAAAATAATATAGACTTCGCTGAAATTGTAAAAAAATAATAATAATAAGATGGACTTCGTTGATAGTTTAATACAAGTATGAAAAACAATTAGGCAAACTTCATTGAAAAGTAAGCAAAGTGTTGAAAAGGCGGACTTCGTCGGAAAAAATGAGAAAAGATTGAAAAAATTACGCAGACTTTACTAAAAAGTAAGCGAAGTATGGAAACGAAATAGGAGGACTTCGTTGAATTATTATAGGACTTCAAATTTGAAGCTGTGCAAAAATAAAATTAGAACTTGGCTGAATTTGAGTTAGTAAATTTCAAATACCCTTTAGAGTGCTTCTAGTTTTTAATGCATTATTAGGAAGTCTCTCCGGTTGTATTGGAAGATGAGAAATGCGCTTCCAATCACTTCGTCTCTCTCGTATCAAGCTTTGAATGTTGGGCAACATTAGGATTCTTCAACTCATCAATCTAAATATAGGGTTGGAGAGAAGAAGGAAAAACACACCCTTAAATGGTATGATTTGCATGAATAGCCTATTTTAGGGCGTTGTTTTAAGTTCTGTCCACATTTTTCAGATTTGCACAAAATAACCCTCAATTTTCAAGTTCTAACAATTGCCCAATTTTATGAAACAAATCTCATCACAGTTTTTGACGGATCTATTGAAAGTTCACGTTGTTTAAGTTTTTTTTTTTAAATTTGCAAGAAAATAACTCTAATTTTCAAGTTTTGACAAAAGTTGCAAACAGTCTCATCACTAGTTCTGCCGGATCCACGTACATCAAAAATTAGTGTGAAGTTTGAAAGAACAAATTTTAAAATAGGTTGACCAAAATATTTGACATTCCACACCCTCAAGAGTTCGTATCATTTCCTGTCACTGTATAATATCTCACAACAATAATTCAAAGATTTAAAACTACAAGAAAAGTAGGATACAGATTAGATTTATCATAAAATAAGATTATTAAATAATAAGTAAGAACACAATGAAAAGAAGAAAGAAAAAAAGGTAACGACGTGATCGCACTAAATTGGTCATTACACCAAAATGGGACTTTATGTTATTACGTAACGATAAATTTAATAATACAATATGATAAAATTTATGTTTATCAAAAAAAATTTGTATTTAAACCTACGACACAAATACAATACAATATTGTCTCATCTTTTGTTTGGTTAAGAACTAATTTTGAAAATTGACTCAGTTTTTCATCAATCCCTCTGAAACTGGACAAAAACCAGAAAATAAAATCTTGGCCTATTGAAGACAATTAAATTAACCACCACAATATCAATTCATGACCAGACAGTTAATGTAACATAAATCCTTAAAACACTGTAATGGACAATGTTGTAACAAAACAAACAAAGCAAAATATCCATCTAGCAATGTATGTTTCTCTTCATTAAATTTTAACTTCTACCCCGAAATAACATGATTTGGCTCTATCTATGAAGACTACTTTTGTTTTAGGTGATGCACGCGAAAAAATTGATACCTCAATTTTTAATCTTGTGTTAGCAGGTTCACAATCAGGAAATTATTGTTGGATTATCATTCTCAACAACACCGGGAAATTGGCTAACAAAAACTGATAAGTTGCATCTCATACGTTCTTCCAAGCATTCTAGGTTAACTTCCCTGAGGTGATTAAATGTTACCTTCGACAAATGCTTGAGTACAAGGGATTTTTCGGAATGATTACCACAATAAATGTTAACCTGAGAAAGATAACGAGAAGTCAACTCTCAGACTATTGAGGATCTGTATTTATAAGTAAGTAAGAAAGAAAAAAGTCAAGGCTCTAAAAACCTTAATGTTAAGATATTCTAACTATGGGAAGCTTCCTATCAAGAAAAGTGCATGTGAGAGGATATATGAGTCCACGGGCAAAACGTCTAGCAGGTAACATCGTTTGACACTATTAAGAACAAATGAAAGCCTTGTTAGAACTTCATATCCTTCTCCAGAAAATAACTAGAAATTTTTTTTACCAAAATTCAAGATTAAGTTAGCACAAACAAAATTCAATCTGCTAAAGTGCATAACAATGAAGTCATGAAACAACATTTACCCCCTGCATAAATATTCGAGAAGTCCAAAAAGAGTTGCTCAAGAGCCGAACAAGACTCAAAAAGCTTTGCAAAATCAATATCCTTTGCCTTATCGTAACATACCAAAAATAACTCTACTAGCAGAGGGACATTATTTAGGCAGATAGAACTTATAACGCCTCTAAATTCAAATGCTCTCAGAAATGGGGAATTAATTTCAACCATATCTGAAATATATGTGCTTAGCAAGAACTGCTCAAGCAATGGGTAATGAGATATTAAACTTCTGAGTAATTCAGAAGAATTGTGACTTCACATAGTCCAGGGTAACTAACCAATCAAATCCTCTAAAGATTGATTGAGGATGAATTAAGTAGTGATGAAGATTAAGATGCCTCAACTGCGAACACATGAAAAGAGAAGAAGGCAATTTGCATGGACTATCCTTTGAAAAAACAAGATGTTGAATGTCATTCCTAGAGAGGAATATATGAAGTGGTCAATCTCAAGAGAACTTCCCAGATTAGCAATGCCGAGGATAAACATAGAAATGGGTCCTTCATGAAGGGTCATATGTTGGTCGATAATCTTTGTAAGTTTAACTATAGGGTCTAGGAAATCCTCTTCTGTTCTCCAATGAGTTTCATCAAGTGCCAATTTTGTAAGTCTACACCAGTGATACCTCCATTTCTTCTATTAGATACTTGTCCTAACAACATTTTTACGAGGCAAACACATTAAAATTACATCGATTATATTATCTGGAAGGTTGCTGGGAAGTCAGGAGGAAATTTCGACAATGCATTCTTTCCTTAGGAGGTATCATACACCAATAATCACTGCAATGCAAGAATATTATGTTTTATGTAAGGGGAAAAATTATAAAGAAGAAAGTAAGTGACAAAGAACATTTAGAAAGTATACTTTAGAAGTTCTAAATTAAACACACACTGAGGAGACTAAAAGACCCCCAATTTTCATTCCCAAGTTCCACACCACATAGAAACACATATACACATAGTGAGTGGGAAAGAATTAGTCTCAATTTTCTGAAGAAGAAAACAAGGGGAAAGCTAAAAGACTCATATAATCATAAAAAAGAAAGAAAGAAAAGTTACAAACCCTAAAGAATCTGTATAACTTCAATTAGAATAACATAAATTAAAAGGACAAAAGTACATTTGAAGCTTACCAAAACTTAGGATTATCAAATACTCTTTGTCCTTTTTGTGTACTTCAGCCGTTGAACTTCATCACTCAATAGAAGAGAGGAATTGGGGGCAGAGGCGGACCTAGAACTTAAAGGGTAACGGGTGTACACTACTTTTAAAGTAAACCTATACTAGTTATACAAATAGGTTAGTTTGGTGTGTACGTGTGTGTGGGGGGGGTGNCACTGACCACGACCCTCACCCGTGGTTAGTTCTGAGCGTGTGTGTGGGGGGGGTGCATGCTTTTGTGTGTGTGTGCGCCCGCGCGTCTGGAGGGGAGGTGACAATTACTATGCTCCGGCCTATTGGCGAACCTACATTTTGAATAGAAGAAAATATTATAGGCTGGTTTGTTTAAATGGATTCTGTAAATAAGGTTTCAAAACGATCCTGCGTGCAATTACTAAAGTAGTCTGTATTGGTAGGACAATTACAATGTGACATATACCATATATACCTAAATTAACATTTATAACGAATTACAAAACTAGCTAAAAAGCGTCACATTTTAATACGAGCGACAATACTCTTTCGATCATTCATATGGTTTGTTTGATTTATATGTGTGCGCGTGTGTGTAGTCTCAAACACGTGTTTATTTTTTATTTTAAAGTGAATTTGGTCAAAAATACACCTGAACTATCAGTTCACAATTTATGTATTAAAAGGTTCCAACATTGTAATTCATATATATATATAAA
>JACEIK010000087.1:107751-143402 GCA_018107945.1 Datura stramonium | reverse complement strand
TCCGTACAATTTACATGAGAATGTACATAATTTATTAGACAAACAAGACTAAAGTTATACGTTTGAGTATCGATTTGGCATATAAATATGCCCCTTATCAAGATTCACCAACCAAGTAGGTGCTAACTCTGACAACCGACTACGAGCGGGGCTGAGCTTGGGAGCTAGGTCTTGTATCATAAAATGATATAGCATAGAAAATATGCGGTCAGTACGTGGAATGTACTGAGTATGCAAGGTAAGTAAAACCGCTTAATTAAAGAAATCATTTAAAACAATCCATATCATATCATAAGCTTTCAAATCTGGGAGGTGGGTTGACATGCACTCTTTCAGAAATCATAAACTTTTCATACACATGACTATACATAGCTTCATAACATCATAGCTGACTCAAATGACTCAAAGCTTGCTTGTATATCATGCATATATAAACTACAAGTATGAGTAAAGGATATGAAAAATGTGAAATCATATAGACAATGGGAGACTCGTCACTTAACCGACATACCACGATAGAGCTTACGTGGTCCCTATATCACACTCAAGTGGGCAGAGCCGTCCAAAACCTTGTCAGGTCTAAGACGCTACCATGATATCGAAGCTCACTAGGGAGGTCCCAAGTCATATAATAGTATCAATCTACGTTGGCGCGTAGTTCTGAGGTGTACGGTGGTCGACCCTTAGCCCGCTCGGTGCTAGACTCTTCTCCCAAAACATGCAATGCTCTACATCATATATAACGAAGCTCAACATCGTCTATTAACGAAGATCAAAGATGAAATCATGAATAACTCAACATCGTATGAAAATGAAGCTCAACGTTGTATATTGACAAAGCTCAATAATGAAATCATGCATAGACTCGTCATCGTATGAAAACAAAGCTCAATAGTAGCATACATCTCAATAGAATTCATGCATATGAGAAACTTTTGTTTAAAACATACCACAAGCTGAACATACTTGGGAGCCCTTGCTCCAAAAATCATGTGGTGAGCTATTTCGGGAAAAATCATCATTTGAATTCAACATGCGGGCATTAACCAAAGCTTTATCATGCTTGGATCTACTCAATTCATTTTGGAAATAATATCGTAAACATGGGTACCTTTATAAACATGCTTTTCATCACCAAATCTCATCATCATCATACATTCAACTTTATTCTCTTCTTTCATGAACTTCTCATCAATGGGCCTTTAAATTCATAAAAACTAGAAAACACAATTTTGATTGAAAACAATTTAAAACCTGCCCATGCTTCACAATTTATCAATAGAAACATAATCTAATCGTACCCATGTATAGAAATTGAAGAATTATTCAATTGGGTAAAAAAACCCATAACTTGATAATAAGAATTTCCTCATACTTAAGATAGAGATTGGGCATGGGTGAGAAAGGAAACACCCACTCATAACCCTACATACCTGGAAGGGATAGATTCCACCACTTCTCTGATTGCCCAAGAGGAAATTTGATGGAGACCTTGAAATCTAGCCTTGAATCACTTTTTCAACCTCTCAAGTTTGCATGCATGGAAAGAAAAAACTTAGAATAGGTTTTTCCCTCCTTAAACCCACTAAAACGAGCCTTAAACGATGTAGTATAGGCCCCTAGAACTTAGAAATGATGAAAATACCCTTATTGAAATTGCAGAAAAACTGCTCACTGGACCAAACAACGGACGACCCTACCGGTCGTTGGAGGATACCATGACCCGTGGTGTCTACTCATGCTTTGCACTGTCCAAGCTAAGCCTTGGCTCACAGAACGACCTAAGCAATGGGTCGTTCAATCCTACAATGGGTCGTCCAATCACCCGTTGTTTCCTTCATCAACCTAGGCACTTTCTCAAATGATGAGCCTTACCATGGCTCGTTACTAGAGCCCACGAGTCGTGGTCTTATTTCATCAAATACACTGACCACCTCACTAAGCTTACAATGGCTACTCACCATGATTTGTGGTACCTCACGACGGGTCGTTAGGTGGCCCGTGGCATCCCTGAACCTCAAGTCCAACTCTCATCACGGTTCCATACGACGACTCATTGTACCCTACAATGAGTCGTTGGACCGGTCGTTGTTTCCATTGACCCATAACCACACACCTTTCACGACTCACTCCCACGAGTCGTTGGTTAATCCCATGATCCGTGGAACCTCTCGTTCTACAATGATTTTCCCAGTTTTAGCAGTTTTAATTTTTAAACTCCCAAGTCTAATCTTAGGCACTTCCGGGGTATTACAATATCTCCCCCTTGGGAAAATTCATCCTTGAATGTAGGAAACAAGAAGAAACATGCAATTATCATATTCAAATGCTGGTCTTTTAAACTGAAAACTAATGGAATGACTACCTCCGATTCATATCACATAGCTGAATTGATTTCATGCTTTACATACACATCCGTGCACATAAAAGAAACTTGAAAACAGAACTGAACATGAAAATTAAATAGGGTCATAGAGCAAAACTGTTACCTCAAGTCGGAACTGAGCCGGTAGAGAATAAGTGTTGGTATCTAGCCATCATATCCGCTTTAGCTTCCCATCCCAAGTCAACCCATGTCACAAGCATACATCTAACTCATTAGTAAACTGAAGATTTAACAATATAAACTCAGCGGAAGTCTAACTCAACATAACATCAGAATAAGCATCCAAAGCTAAATATGTACATGATTCTGAAAATTCTCTAATCTAGGCGAGTTGATGGGACAAGACCCCAATTAACTCAATAATACAGAAACTGAAAATACACAAGGAAACTGAAAGTCTAGCCCTCGAAGGATGATGACTCACCAACCAAGTAGGTGCTAACTCTGACAACCGACTACAAGCGGGGCTGAGCGTGGAAGCTGGGTCCTGTATCATAAAATGATATAACATAGAAAATATGTGGTCAGTATGTGGAATGTACTGAGTATGCAAGGTAAGTAAAACCGCTTAATTAAAGTAAATCATTTAAAACAATCCATATCATATCATAAGCTTTCAAATCTGAAAGGAGGGTTAACATGCACTCTTTTGGAAATCATAAAGTTTTCATAAACATGACTATACATAGCTTCATAACATCATAGCTGACTCGAATGACTCAAAGCTGAAATATGTCATTTATAAGAAAAACTGAATAATGAGTCAAACCTTGCTTGTAGATCATGCAGATTTAAAATACAAGTATGAGTAAAGGATATGCAAAATGTGAAATCATATAGATAATGGGAGACTCATCACTTAACCAGCATACCATGATAGAGATTACGTGGTCCCGACTATCACACTCAAGTGGGCAGAGCCGTCCAAAACCTTGCCAGGGCTAAGGACGCTACCATGATATCAAAGCTCACTAGGTAGGTCCCAAGTCATATAATAGTATCAACCTACGTTGGCGTGTAGTTCAGGGGCGTAGGGTGGTCGAACCTTAGCCCGCTCGGTGCTAGACTCTTCTCCCAAAACATGCAATGCTCTACATCGTATATAATGAAGCTCAACATCGTCTATTGATGAAGATCACAGATGAAATCATGAATAACTCAACATCGTATGAAAATGAAGCTCAACATTGTCTATTGACAAAGCTCAATAATGAAATCATGCATAGACTCATCATCGTATGAAAACGAAGCTCAATAGTAGCATACATCTCAATAGAATTCATGCATATGAGAAACTTTAGTTTAAAGCATACCACAAGATGAATATACTTTGGAGCCCTTGCTCCAAAAACCATGTGATGAGCTATTTCGGGAAAAATCATCATTTGAATTCAACATGTGGGCATTGCCCAAAGCTTTATCATTCTTGGATCTACTCAATTTATTTTAAAAACAATATCATAAACCTGGGTAGCTTTAGAAACATGCTTTTCATCACCAAATTTCATCATCATCATACATTTAACTTCATTCTCTTCTTTCATGAACTTCTCATCAATGGACCTTTAATTTCATAAAAACTAGAAAACACAATTTTGATTGAAAATAATTTAAAACCTGCCCATGCTTCACAATTTATCAATAGAAACATAATCTAATTGTACCCATGTATAGAAATTGAAGAATTATTCAATTGGGTAAAACCCCCATAACTTGATAATAAGAATTTCCTCATTCTTAGATAGAGATTGGGCATGGGTGAGAAAGGAAACACCCACTCATAACCCTACATACCTGGAAGGGATAGATTCCACCACTTCTCTAATTGCCCAAGAGGAAATTGGATGGAAACCTTGAAATCTATCCTTGAATCACTTCTTCAACCTCTCAAGTTTGCATGCACAGAAAGAAATAACTTAGAATAGGTTTTTCCCTCCTTAAACCTCCTGAAACGAGCCTTAAACGACGTAGTATAGGCCCGTAGAACTTAGGAATGATGGAAATACCCTTACTGAAATCGCAGAAAAACTGCTCACTGGACCAAACAACGGATGACCCTATGGGTCGTTGGAGGATACCATGACCCGTGGTATCTACTCGTTCTTTGCACTCTCCAGGCTAAGCCGAGTCACACAATGACCTAAACAGCGGGTCGTTCAATCCTACAATGGGTCGTCCAATTTCAACCGTTGTTTCCTTCATCAACCTAGGCACTTTCTCAAACGACAAGCCTTACCACGACTCTTTACTAGAGCCCACGAGTCGTGGTCTTATTCCGTCACATGCACTGACTACCTCACTAAGCTAACAACGATTGCTCACCACGATCCGTGGTACCTCACAACGGGTCTTTGGGTGGCCCGTGGCATCCCTGAACCTCAAGTCCAACTCTCACCACGGTTCCATACGACGACTCATTGTACCCTACAATGAGTCGTTGGACTGGTCGTTGTCTCCACTGACCCACAACCAGACACCTTTCACGACTCACTTCCATAGGTCATTGGTTGATCCCACGATCCGTGGAACCTCTCGTTCTAGAACAAGTTTCCCCAATTTCAATTTTTAAACTCCTGGTTCTAATCTTAGGCACTTCTGGGGTATTAAATCGGATGGTCAAATTAGGATCACTATAGGACTTGATATGGCTTATAATGTAGGCTTAGGGATGAACATGATAAAGATGAGAGATTTCTAAGTGACTATCCCTTCCTTGGCGCTACATATGGCTTCACCTTTCACCAACTTCACCCTTTATTCTTTCATTCCTTTTCTTCCCTTATTACCTCTTTTATATACATTTGCATAGGTGTGGTGTATTTTTAACTTTTTCAGCATTTTTATTTTCTTTTGAAATTTCTTTTTCAAGATTCTCAATATTTTTCATTTTTTATTTTCACCACACCACACTTCATTTTTCACACTTTTTTCTCTTTTCTTTCCCTTTTTCTCATTCCCACCATTTATGCACCCCTACTCTAGCCACCCTCAACTTAGGTATTTTGTCTATGTTGAGGTTCACGATATCCAAGGAAGGACCAAGTCCAAAATAGGTTCATTATAAACAAATGAGTACGGTTCATTGGTTAATCAAAGAAAAAAATATGGGTCAATTAAGGCTCAAAATTGGGATCAAGGGATTCATGTGATTTTGGTAGGGTTATATAGGATAAAAGTGAGATAAAAAAAATGGCCTATGATCATATCCTAACCAACCATCCTTAGCCTATGAAAAGACCAACCAGGTAAGTTCTAGATCTTCTACACAATACTGAACTAAGTACTTCACCTCACTCTCTCATGGAACATGAACTATATTCACCTCACCTGTCTAGTTTACGCATGGCTTAACAAGACTACTCATGTTAATAAACTAGATAACATCAAAAGATCCACAAAAATCATGCATGCTGTCACAAATACATAGCTAATGCATCAAAAAATTTTAAACAGGGTCAATTTTTTTCAAACATCAAAACTTGTACATTTTTATTAGCTGAGTACTCCTATGTTATTTTCTAATTAAACAAAAATCACAAACTAAAAATAAAAAATAAAAATCCTAAACATGCCGGTTCTACTAAATAGCATGTCCTAGGAAAAAGATACACGACAAGAAAAACCCTCGGACGTATCAAAAATCCCAAAAATAACAAGTACACCCCCTCCCCTTTTTGAAAATTTAGCTTCGTCCCCGAAGCATGAGATAGGAAATCCTAGGGAAGGGAACATATCTAGGGCTACTTAGACTTCACCTTGTGGAGGAAGTACCTCCACTATAACCGTGGCACTAGAGGTGGCCGACGCACTCCTTGAAGTATCAACAGGGGGAGTGGTTACCCCCTCAGTAGTCTTGTCTGCTCCAATGGCCTCAGTGTGAATCAGGGCTGAGGTATGGTAGAGCTGCCCGCTCCTCTAGCTCGCTCCTACAACTCTGAAATATGTACGTCATGAATCTGTAGGCTCTCCGCTATGGACCGCTTACACTCTCTCCTCTCTTTCTCCCTCTTTTTCCTCTGGCTCTCCTCTTTATCATATTCAACAACTCTCTTTTTCCCTTGTCTCCAGCAGTTACTATCGGCTCCCAGTAAGCCGCCAAATCAATCTCCTCGTCAAATTCTGCATCTAAGTCTTGAAGGGTAGGAGCTGCTATAACTATTGGTTTTCATGATGAAAACTCGACTACTCTACTCCGAAGAGCCCCCAACTCCATACGGAGACTGCTGGTGTTTGCCTGCTCCGCCATCCATACATTGAATTGGCTCTCAAATCCATCAGGCGAGCATGTAGAGCCTGAGCTGCTGCATCTATCTCTGACTTGACCCGTGGCTTCACATTTTCCATCATGGCCTGAATCTTTCGCTCTACCATGGTCAACCGCTTAGCCAGCTTCTGAAGGAAGTTCTGTCGCACCAAAACATGCCCTACCGGAGTTTGAGTATGTAAGCTAGATGGTGGTGTGGCAGATGTGCTAGGAGCTTTCATCAAATGCCGGTGTCTCACTCTGCTCCTAGGTAATAGGGGCATTCACCTGTGCGCCCCCTGCTAGCTGGCTCTGTGGAATAGCTGTGGGAAGTCGTGCACGACTTACTGGGTTCATCTCATCCCAGATAAGTCCTATGTCTGCTATCCTCTGGCGTCCAATTAGCCGCTCCTCACCCCGTCTTATTGGCACCTATTCCTCTGTACATAGCCTGAATATAAGACTCGAGAATGGGATGGTAGTGCTTACTCCCACTGCCTGATGTCGTATCTCATATGCAATGATCCTCGGGATGTTGATTGAATAGCAGCACATGAGGCATGCCACCAAAGTTGCCCTGTCAGCACTGAGGGTATTGTCATTGACGGTGAGTACTAGTCGGTGGCGTACTAGTGTCCAATAGGCCTTGGCAATAAAATTCAACGAACTCTTGGTAACCTGCTTTCCTCCAGCAACCCACTCAACTCCCTCCTTGTCCTCAACTAAGACACCCGCTAACCATTGTAATTGCCTTTGGCATTCCTCAAAACCTAACTACTGGAGTTGTTTAAGCGCCTCCACTCTGTACTCATACTCTGGCATAGCTTGTGGAGGTATGAACTGTGGCCCATACAAAACCCGGGAGATGGTACGCTTGGATATGTCTAGCTCTCTTCCTCGGACCAACACACTCTCGAGTCGGGGATGGTCTTTTATTTTCTGCCCCTCCTTCTCCTTTTTGTCCATGGTAGCCAAGTAGTTGGCGTAGAACTCCCGAGCTATTTCTGCTGTATATTGGGCTGGAGTCTTTGCCGTCCACTCGAAACCATAGAAGCTGAAGATCCGCTTCATCTCCTCCACTTCATTCAGGGAGTTAGAAAGGATCCGTGGTTCTTCCTGAATGCTCCGCCTTGGCTTGTTTTTGGTGGTGAGAAAGATGCCCTGCTCATATATTTCTCTAGCTCCCGACACTCTCTATCGAACTGTGCGATTCTCTCTGGGTGGAGTCTGTTCTTGTGCAGCACCTGGGGCATCCTCATTTGATTCATCGCTGCCACTTGCTTCCTTGGACCCTTCTTCTACATTTGAGTCGTTTCCCGACTCCTGATCATCTCATCTAGATCCCTCCTCAGACTAGGGAGTTTGGGTAGACGTGGAAGTGGCTGCTTCAACTTGTGCTCTTGCTTTCGTCCTAGTGGTTCTAGTTCTGTCTGTGTCTGAAGTGTCTATCTGGTAGTCCTCAATCAAACCAGTAGGGGAGTTTCCTGCTTGCCCAGCCTCAGACTCAGATGTTTCATCAATTAATGTTCTCCTGGTTGTTTCTTTGGATGCCTTTCTCTTCTGTGTCATTGTACCTATAGAGAAAAGAGTTAGAATTCCATATTTGAGAAAGAAGAATTAGAAGAGAAAGTTTTAGATTCTCATCGTGGGTCGACAATACGAGTCGTACCAAAACAGTACGACTTTTACGAAGACCCAACAATCGCTGATGTATGTTACGGCTCATAGGTACGATTCGTACCATGAAGGTACGACTCGTACCTTGAGTAGTCTAATGAAGCTTCAGTTATTGTATCTTCTGTAATTTTTCACGACTCGTGGTACGACCCATAGGTCGATTCCACGAATTGTAGGAAGGACTTTTCTATTGCACTTTGTCCAGTTCTTTGGTATGAATGCTCAGTACGACTCGTAGTGACAAACTACGATCCGTACTGTGCTTCATACCACTTTCATGCCTTAGTCGATTTTTTTGTTCAGTTTACAGGGGTTCTCTTTTTCTCAATTTGGGTACTCAATCACTTAAACACTACTCATCCCTCCCCTTTTTAATTATAACCCGTACCCTAAAAATAAAAGAATTTAAATTTACAGGCTCAACCCAACAATGAAAAAAATAGGGTGTTTTCCAGTCATTCATGGTTTAGTTTCATCCCTGATCATTGTATTATTGAAATTTTTCAAACAAATTCAATACTCCCAGAGGTTCTGACAGTGGAAGCTTCAAGTAAGCTAAAATTTTTCAATATTCAACGCACTACTTACTTGTTGCTTCTTCCTTCGACTGAAAAATCACAATATTAGGTTGAGAGGAACTTCGGTTGAACAAGAAATTTCCCAATTCTTCTTTAGCTTTTGAGTTACAGGTTAGAGAGTTTGGAAGATAGGGCTCGTAGGTTTGTGTTGTTTGAGTGGGAGAAGGGTCGATTTTGGTTTGAAGTTTAAATAGGTAAGGGGCAGATTTAAAAATCGAGGACGAATCGGGTAATTTTGAAGTTTTTGACCCATTACAACTCGTACCACGAGTCGTAGGAAGACCCCACGACTCGTCCCCTAGACCCGTGCTTCAGAAAATCAAGAAACTTACCTGGGGACCTATGAGTACATTCTACGACTTGTACAATGTGGGTATGGTTCGTATGATGATTCGTAGGTCGATGCTTTAAATAACTTCTCTGAACCTCACCACGACTGCTGCTACGGCTCGTAGGACGCCATCACGAGTCGTATTGAGAGCCGTAGCAGCTACTGTTTCAGTAGTTTTTTAGCCTCCTATTTTTGTTTTTCCTGCACACTAAGCACACATTAGTTCAATAACTTAGGTTTCCTCCCAATAAGCAAGTGATTTAACGTCGCGGCACGACGCAGGGGGCCCAGTTACTCAAGCTTCACCAAGCCACCACTTGGGTATCCTCCCAAGAAGCGCCTGATTCAACGTCGAGGCACGGCGCAACGCCTGATTTAACGTCGCGGCACGACGCAAGTCTCTTGACTACTTAGAATTCGTCAAGTGACTCATATTCATCCTCTAGTGCTGAGACTACGTTGAATCCCTTTTGTTGCTGCATTGACTGATAAATGTTAAAGGTGACCTCTTCTTTGTTCAGTCTGAATTTCAATTGTCCCACCTCCACATCTACTAGGGCCCTCCCGATTGCAAGGAATGGTCGCCCCAAAATGATGGGGACCTCATAATCCACTTCACAGTCCAGAATCACAAAGTTCGTTGGGAATATGAATTTTTCCACCTTGACAAGCACATCGAATAGGATTCCCACCAGCTTTTTAATAGTTCTGTCAGCCATTAGTAGCCGCATAGTGGTCGGTGTGGGGGCTCCTAAGCCCAATTTCTTGAACACTGCCAAGGGCATCAAGTTGATGCTAGCTCCTAGATCAGAAAGTGCCCTAGCAAACTCGACATTCCCAATGGTGCAAGGTATGGTGAAAGCACCCGGGTCTTCCTTCTTTTGAGCTAGGACCGTTGTAGCTATGGCACTACAGTGATGTACATTTTCAATCGGCTCATATCTCACAAATCTCTTCTTAGTCACCAAGTCCTTCATAAACTTTGCATATCCCGGCATTTGTTCCAATGCGTCAACCAATGGAATGTTCATAGATAACTATTTAAGCATTGAAAGGAATTTCTGGAACTTACCATTTTCTGCCTTTTTCTTCATCCTTTGAGGGAATGGTGGCGGTGGGCGCGGGATAGCTTTGTATATTTGCGGTGCTCCTTGGTCATTGTCAGGTTCTTTTTCACCTCTTGAGGCCTCAGCATGCTCAACGCCCTTTATCTCAACACTCTTCTCATTCTTATCCATTATGATTTCTTTCATCCATTCAACTACAACTGGAAATGGGAGGTCAACTTTGGTCTTACCACTCCTAGTCATCACCGCCATGCAATGGCCATCGTTCTTTGGGTTTTGGACGGTGTTGCTAGGTAGTGTACCCTTTTGTCTAGGGTTCATTGATGCTGACAGTTTCCCAAGTTGATGTTCCTACTTGATGGTTGTAGCATGAGATTTCACTTTTTGACCCATACTTGATAAGTTGCTTCCAATCTCCTTTAGTTGCTCACTAGTGAACCTCACCTTCTTCAACATCTCAACCATCATCTCTCCAACTTTGATTGCCCAGCCTCTCCCTCTCGTGCATTGGGACGCACATAAACTCCAGCCCAGTCATTGCGGTATCACGACCTGAGTTCACACCCTGACCGTAGGACAAGGAACCCCCAAAGGCCCGAAGTAGACCCATGGCATAATCATAGCATATCACTTGACAATAGAAACAATCAACAACATGAATAAGCGGAAGCTAACTGCAAGAATCTAATAATAAACCATAAGGACAATTGTAACCACACTTTAATACAATGCTGAGTCTATCTAGACAAGTCTGAAAGCCTTCTACTAAACTGATGAGTTGCTGGAACAAGCCCCCAACTAACTCCTAAAATCTAAAAACTGAAACATAATGAAAATGTAAACATAAATCACGTCCTCGGGAGATGATGACTCACCTCTAGCAGCTGAGAGGAAATGAAGCGTGTCTAATCATGAGGCTGAGTCTAGAGACCTGGATCTATATCATGAAACGATATAGCACAAAAGGCGTGTGGTCAGTACTTGGAATGTACTAGACATGCGGGATAACATAGATAATTAAATATACAAATATATGATAAGGAAATAACCAAGTACATCAACATAACTGATTAACATGCAACTATCCTCTTATGATTCGCATACACATGTATATACATGAAACTTTCCTTTGGATCTTGTATTCTGAAACATCGTCAAACTCATGCATAAGGGTCAAGTTCTGATTATTCAATAAGAGCTGAATCTGAGACTAGTATTACATATTGTACTGGATCACTGCTGGTAAGTGAAACTAATTCTCATTATATTAAACCTGTTAAAATCTGAAATCTAAACCATACGGAACTGAATCATGCTGATAACATAACTAAGGGAGTCATTCTCTACTATAGAGAGTCCCAGCTAAACCAAGGGAGTCATTCTCTACTAGGAAGAAACCCAACTGAACTAGGGAGTCACTCTTTCCTACGGGGGATCCCGACTGAACTAGGGAGTCACTCTATGCTATGGAGGATCCCCGACTAAACTAGGGAGTCATTCTCTGCTAGGAGGATCCCGACTGAACTAAGGAGTCACTCTCTATTATGGNATGCATGATCTCTGATTTTACTTAATTAGCGATTTTAATTACCTCGCATACTAAGTACATTCCATGCACTGAATCTATACTCTATGCTATACCATTTCTTGATACAGGCTCGGATAATTAGGCTCAGACCCACAATTAGCCAGATCCGCAGTGTTAACACTTCCCAGCCAATGTTGGTGAATCCTCATATTTCGAGGGCCCTTTTTTCAATTCTATTTTTAGTAATTTCAATTTCAGACATTAGTGAGTTAGTTGGGGTCTTGTCCCATCAACTCATCAGTGGTAGAGGCTTATCAGACATAGTATGTATTCAGCTTCAGACTTGTGTATGTATTCTATTGTTCGATGTTATCATATTTTCAAACTTCCACTATGATATCTATGTGAGACTTCCGCTTGATTTATGTTGAGTTTAGATGTCATGTTCATGTCATGGGTCGACTTGGAGCCTCTAGGGGTTCTTTGTCCCATGTCTCGATCTGGGCCTATGTTCGGGTCATGACAAACATGGTATCAGAGCATTAGATTTTGAAGTGTCCTAGGTTTTCTGAAAGATGCATTAAGTAGAATCTTTTTCTTGGGTGTGAAGCGTGCCACACTTATGAAGAAGAGGCTACAAAATGTTTTAGGAAATGTTCCCTTCTTTCATGATCTATGTCGTGCGATGAAATGTCTATGTATCCTTCTAACTCATGCTATACACGTTTGAAGAATCATGCCTCCTCGCTGAGTAATCGGAAGAAGAAATGGAAACAGAAATGGCCATGAGGACGGCAATGGGGATAGGCACAAGCAGGCCCCACTAGCTCCCGAGGAGCATATACTCGAGAAGGTTGTCCACGTAGAGTTCAGGGCAGCCATACAAATGCTATATCAGGCTTTGACCGCCCAATTCAACCAGCAAGGGGTACCGCTTGTCCCTCAGAATGGAAATGCGGCAGTGGCGAGAGTTAGAGATTTTCTGAGGATGAACCCTCCGGAGTTTCTCGGATCAAAGGTGGACAAGGATCCACATGAGTTTATTGATGAAGTTCTGAAGATCACCCAGATCATGGGGTGACCGAGGAGGAGTGCGTAGATTTAGCCTCATATTAGTTGAAAGAGGTTGTGAACATCTGGTTCAGGTAATGGAAGGATAGCAGGATAGCTGGAGCAGGCCCTATTGGAGGTAATGAGTTCCATACCACATTTCTGGATCAGTTCTTCCCTCGTGAGATGAGAGAGATTAAAGCAGCTGAGTTTGTGAACCTGAAGCAAGGAAAGATGATAGTCCAGTAGTACACTTTAGAGTTCACTCGCTTGTCCAAGTATGCACCTAATATGGTGGCAGACCAGAGGGCTCGAGTGAGTTGATTTGTGCATGGGATAACAGACTACTTGGTCAAAGATTACCGAACCACTATGCTTTATCAATATATTGACTTCCCCCGGATAGTTCTGTATGACCAACAGATAGAGGCGATGCAGGTAAGTGACTGGGAGAGAGAGGCCAAGAGGGCCAAGAATGATAGTTTTGGATTCTCCTAGTAGAGACCTGGTGGTGGCACCATCAGCAGTCCCATCAGAGGTCATCAGCGCCAACACCGTTAGCTGTGAGTGTGCCATCCAAATTTAAGATCAACTAGAGAGGACGAGTATCAGGCTCTCGAGGTCAGGGGAGCAGACCCATAGAGTCTAGCATCCCACAGTGTGGAAAGTGTGACCGGAGACACGCCGATCAGTGTTTAGCTAGTTCAGGTGCTTGTTTTGGGTATGCGAAGCCCATACATATGCTCAAAGATTGAACAATATCCAGATAGGGCCATGATAGGGGCCGAGGACCAGCCACTAGCTCAGCAGCCCTACCAACACACTTAGCTCAGCAGGGTGCATTCACTACTGCAGATAGTGGTTAGTGCCAGAACAAATTCTATGCCCTAGGATCTCGTCAGGAGCAGGAGGTCTCTCCAGATATATTCACTGGTATGTTACGAGTATTCCACCTTGATGTATATGCATTGTTAGATCCAGGGGCTTCTTTATCTTTTGTGATGCCCTATGTTGCTAGTAGTTTCAGAATCAGTCCCGAAATCCTATCAGAACCCTTCTTAGTCTCTACTCCAGTTGGTGATTCAATTATAGCTTGACAGGTATATAGAAATTGCCCTATTACAGTACTTCAGAAAGTGACCTCAGCAGACTTAGTAGAGCTAGCCATGATAGATTTTGATGTTATCTTTGGAATGTATTGTCTACATGCATGTTATGTCTCAGTAAATTGTAGAGCTCATGCGGTAGAGTTTCGATTCCCGGGTGAGCCAGTCCTAGAGTGGGAGGGTAGTTCAGCTGTGCTAGTAGGTCGCTTCATTTCCTACCTTAAGGCTAGAAAGATAATTTCTAAGGGTTGTGTGTACCACCTAGTTAGGGTTAAGGATGCTACGTCCGAAAACCCAACTATCCAGTCAGTTCTTGTAGTGTGCGAATATCCAAAAGTGTTTCCAGATGATTTACCAGGTATTCCTCCTGAGTGGGAGATCGATATTGGTATTGACCTTCTTCTCGATACGCAATCTATATCTATTCCTCCTTACAGAATGGCTCTAGCTGAGCTAAAGGAGTTGAAGGATCTCTTAGACAAGGGTTTCATCAGAAAAAGAAAATCCCCGTGGGTGCACCAGTTCTCTTCGTCTGGAAGAAGGATGGTTCCCTAAGGATGTGAATTGACTATCGACAATTGAACAAGGTCACCATCAAGAACAGGTATCCTCTCCCCAGGACAGATGATTTGTTTTACCAGCTTCAGGGTGCTAAGTGCTTTTCCAAGATAGACCTCAGATTCGGGTACCATCAACCTAGGGCTTGGGAGAGTGACATCCTGAAGACAGCCTTCAGGAATCAGTATGGTTACTATGAGTTTGTAGTTATGTCTTTTGGACTAACGAATACTCTTGCAACTTTTATGGATTTGATGAATAGAGTGTTGAAGCCATACTTGGATATGTTCGTGATTGTTTTCATAGATGATATTGTCATATACTCTCGGAGCAAAGAGGAGCATGCCACTCATTTGAGGGTGGTGCTACAGACACTTAAGGATCGCCAGTTGTATGCTAAGTTTAGCAACTGTGAGTTTTGGTTGAACTCAGTAGAATTTTTGGGTCATGTGGTGTCAAGTGAGGGTGTATAGGTGGACTCTCAAAAGATAGAAGAGATGAAGAATTGGCTTAGACTAGTGAATCCTTCGGATATTATGAGTTTCTTGTGTTTAGCTGGTTACTACCAGAGGTTTGTTGAAGGGTTTTCATCCATTACTGCACTGTTGACTAAGTTGATCCAAAAGAAAGTGAAGTTTAAATGGTCATAGGCCTGTGAGAAGAGCTTCTAAGAGTTGAAGGCTCGAATCACCTCAGCACCGGTGTTGACCCTACCTGAGGTTACCGATAGGTTTGTGGTGTATTGTAGCACTTCGAGGATCATCCTTGGTTGCGTATTAATGCATCACGGTAAAATTATAGCCTATGCTTCCAGGCAGCTGAAGGTCCATGAAAAGAACTATTCGACTCATGAGCTCGAGTTGGCAGCGGTAGTATTTACCTTGAAGATTTGGAGACACTATCTGTACGGGGTTCATGTAGATGTGTTTACGGACCAAAAAAGTATGCAGTACGTGTTTACCCAAATGGATTTAAATCTACGTTAGAGGAGGTGGTTGGAGCTTTTGAAAGATTATGGTGTGAGTGTCCTTTTTCATCCAGACAAGGCTGATGTGGTGGCAGATGCTCATAGCAGGCTCTATTGAGAGTGTGACCCATATAGATAAGGAAAGGAAGGAGCTAGTGAAGGATGTGCATAGGCTTGCACGACTGGGAGTTCGCCTTATTGACTCCACGGACGGTGGTGTCATAGTTCAGAATGGATCAAAATCTTCCTTGGTGACTGAGGTCAAAGCTAGACAAGACAACGATCCTATTTTGGTAATGTTGAAGGAAGCTATTTAGAATCAGAAAGTATAGGTCTTCTCCCAAGGGGAAGATGGTGTGCTTCAATATCAGGGTCGTGTATGTGTACCGGGCATTGATGATTTGAGAGATCAGATGTTGCACGACGCTCATGGTTCCAGATATTCCATACATCTAGGTGCCACCAAGATGTACCGTGACCTACGGGAAGTCTATTGGTGGAACAGTATGAAGAAGGACATAGCGGAGTTTGTGGCTAAATGTCTAAATTGTCAACAGGTGAAGGTTGAGCATCAAAGACCTGGAGGTGAGCTTCAAGACATTAGAATTCCTACTTGGATGTGGGAGGTAATCAATATGGACTTCATTGCAGCTTTTCCTTTTACTCGTTGATAGTATAACTCTATTTGAGTTGTTGTAGACAGGTTCACAAAACCAACTCATTTTCTACCGGTCAAAACTATCGACTCAGCAGAGGATTATGCTAACTTATACATTCAGGAGTTAGTTCGGTTGCATGGAGTGCCCTTGTCTATTATATTAGATAGAGGTACTTCATTTACCTCCCAGTTTTGGATATCATTTCAGAAGGGACTTGGTACTCAAGTTAAGCTTAGCACAACATTTCACCCGCAAATAGATGGTCTGGCCGAGTGGATCGTTCAGACTCTTGAGGACATGTTGAGAGTGAGTGTGATTTATTTCAAGGGTAATAGCGATGATCATTTGCCTCTCATTGAGTTTTCATATAACAACAACTACCATTCCAACATTCAGATGGCTCCGTTTGAGACTCTTTATGGGCAGAGGTGTAGATCACCTATTGGTTGGTTTGAGGTCAGTGAAGCTACATTGATAGGTCCAGATTCGGTTCATGAGGCTATGGAGAAGGTTCAAATCATAAGGGAAAGGTTGAAAATAGCTCAGAGTCATTAAAAGTCTTATGCGGATGTGAGGAGGAGAGAACTTAAGTTTGAAGTTGATGATTGTATGTTTCTGAAGCTATCTCCTATGAAGGGAGTGATGAGATTTGGAAAGAAATGGAAACTCAGTCCCCGTTATGCTGGCTCATACTAGATTGTGAGAAGGTTGGCAAGGTAGCGTATGAGTTGGAGTTGCCCTCAAAATTAGCTTCAATTCATCCAGGTTTCCATGTGTCACTCTTAAAGAAGTATTTGGGTGATCCGACTTTGGTTGTTCCGGTGGAGAGTGTTTGTATGAAGGATAGCCTCAGTTATGAGGAGGTTTTAGTGGAAATACTTGATCATCAGGTTCGAAAGCTAAGAAACAAAGAAGTAGCTTCAGTGAAGGTTTTTTGGAGGAATCAACATGTTGAGGGAGCTACATGGAAAGACAAAGCAGATATGTTGGCTAAATACCCGCATCTATTCCCGTCCGGCTCAATTTTAGCTTGAGGTATCAGTTTCCTCCTTAGTCCTCCCTTCAGTTTCATGTTTAGTTCATGTACCCTAGTTTCTTTCATGTCAATGTATATATGTGTGATTAATGAATTCAGTTCAGTCATGTATTTCAGTCCAGAGTCAGTCACTCCGCTAGTTTACAGCTTTAAATGTTCAATATTTGATAGGGTAGTTGCATTTCTCAGCTTTTAGTATGTTTACATATATTCGAGGACAAACGTTCCCAAGGGGGAGATATTGTAATACCCCAAAACCCTAAGATGGACTTCGTTGGAATTTTCGGTTTGGGGTTGACCACGGGTGAGACCACAAGTCGTGGTCATCACCACGAGTCGTCAAGTGGGCCATGGTTAGGAGTTTGATCTGGGAGTTGAGAAGTTGGTTGTGTCCCCAATGACTAGTCACCACGAGTCATTGGGTACACCATGAGTTGTGGCGTCCCTCGTGGTGACCACGAACGTCAAGGGCCATGAGCTAGGAGTTTGATCTGGGAGTTGAGAAGTTGGTTGTGTCCCCAATGACTAGTCACCACGAGTCATTGGGTACACCATGAGTTGTGGCGTCCCTCGTGGTGACCACTAGAGGTGGAATTCCAATGCAGACAATGAAAGGCAAACGACGGGTCATCCCTCAGGCCATGTGTCATCCATCCCTGGTTGGGACTGGCTGTATCTATTTTCCTATGAATTTATTAAGGGTTTTTCATAATTTCTAAGTTCCTAAGGCCTAAACAACGTTGTTTTAAGCTCAGATAGGTGTGTTTAAAGAGGGGTTAACTCATTCTAAGCCTATTCCCCTCCATTCATGCATGTCTAGAAACTCCTAAGGATGATCAAGCTTAGATTCATCAACTTCTTCCCTAACTTCTTTTGGGTTCTCAAAAAAGTTGTAAGGTCAGATTCTCCTATATATGTAGGGTTATGAATGGGTGTATTTGTCCATACCCATGCCCAATCACTCTTCAAGTTCATGAATGTTCTAGTGATGAATCTATGGGGTTTTAACCCAACATATGAATTCTCTAAGTATTAATAATGGGTATGATCTTTACATGTTTCTAATGTTGAATTATGATTCATGGGCATATTTTACAGTGTTTTCAATTACAAATTATGTTTTCAAGTTATTACAAATTATGATGCCCACCCATAGAAGTTCATGAAAGTTAAGATTATTATATATGTATTCAAGCATGATGAGATGTATATGATGAAAGTATGATTTCAGATTACCCATGCCCATGTTCATATTTTCGAATGATCAAGTCTATGCCAAGCATATTTAAGTATTGGGTAAGCCTATATGATCAAGTATGTTATTCATAATTTATCTAAACTTCATGTATTAGCTTACCACATGAATTTTTGAGTCTAGACTTCCACTATTTTCCGCTTGTGGTATGGATTAAGCCCAAGGCTCCTCATGTTATGATTTCAAATTATGCATGATGTTATGATTCAGCTTCGTCACTAGATGATGGTTCAACTTCGTTGGAAAATAATGGAGAGTATAAGCATGTTTTTGAGAGTGGTGTCTTGCACCGAGTAGGCTAAGGGCCAGTCAACCCTATGCCTTAGAACTACGTGCCAACGTTTGTATGTTCAAATTATTTGGGACCTCCCTTGTGAGGTTCCCTTGCCCCAAGGGGCCTTCAACTTGATATCGATATCATGGTAGCATCCTTAGCCCTGCAAGGCTTTGGATGGCTCTATCCGCTTGAGTGTAATAGTCAGGACCACGTAAGCTCTATTATGGTAATGTCGGTTATAAGATGAGTCTCCCATTATTTCTCATGATTTCAGTTATGTATGTTCATCAGTCATGTTATTATGTTTTCAGCAGGTTTTACCCAATGTTCTGTTTTTGATTATGATTATCAATTTCAACTTTGGGTTAGTTGATTCAGTTATGATACTTAGTTATGTTAAATCATGATTTCAGATAATAGCATGCGAGCCTACTCTCAGACTCTTATGATGAAATGTTTATGATGTGCCTACTCTCAGACTCTTATGATGAAATGTTTATGATTAGCCAGATCCTCAGTGTTAGAACTTCCTAGTTAGAGTTGGTGAGTTCTCATCTTTCAAGGGCCCTTCTTTTCAGTTGTATTTTTAGTACTTTCATTTTCAGAAATTAGTGAGTTAATGGGGGTCTTGTCCCATCAACTCGTTAGTAGTGGAGGCTTATCAGACATAGTATGTATTCAACTTCAGACTTGTGTATGTATTTTATTGCTCGATGTTATTAGATTTTCAAACATCCACTATGATATATATGTTAGACTTTTGCATTTGATTTATGTTGAGTTTATATGCCATGTTCATGCTATGGGTCGAATTGGTGCCTCTCAGGGTTCTTTGTCTTGTGTCTCGATCCGGGCATATGTTTGGGTTGTGATACAGTGTCACATTCTCCAACACCTTCTATAGGGTGTGGGCCCAGACTTCAGTGAGCAGAGGTAGAGGCAGAATGGGAGCTCCAGCTCAGGTAGTGGTCAGAACTATACTTATGCACTAGTAGGGCGACAGGACTCTGAGTCATCGCTAGATGTTGTGACAAGTATACTAAATTTTTGTTCCCACTTGGTATATGTTTTGATAGATCCAGGCTCTACTTTGACCTATGTTACCTCGCTGGTAGCAGGGAAATTTTGTATAGTACCAGAATTACTCTGGCGGCCATTTTCTTGTGTGTACACCGATTGGTGAATCTATTATCGCTAGGAGAGTTTATTGAGGCTGTACGGTGGAAATTGTTGACCGCCAAACCTTTGTAGACTTGATATAGTTAGAGATGAATTTTTCTGATGTAATTATGGGCATGGATTGTCTAGCATCGTGTTATTCCAATTCTAAGTGCTGGAAAAGGATTGTTAGATTCCATTTCCATGGATAAGCAATTCGGGAATGGAAGGGCACTGTAGCCGCTCCTAAAGGTAGGTTCATATCCTATCTTCGGGCAAGGAAGCTAATTGCAAAGGGTTGTATTTATCATATTGTTAGTGTTCGGGATGTGCAGGCAGAATCCCCGACTCTTCAGTCTATTCTGGTGGTTAGTGAATTCCTGGATGTGTTTTCAGATGAGCTCCCGAGTGTTCCCGAGAAAGGGAAATTGATTTTTCCATTAATAGGCTACCAGATACACAACCCATATCTATTCCTCCTTACAGAATTGCTCCTTCCAAGCTAAGGAAGTTGAAGGATCAACTGAAAAATTTGCTTGATAAAGGCTTTATCAGGCCTAGTGCTTCGCCTTGGGATGCGCCAGTCTTGTTTGTGAGAAAGAAAGACAACTCCCTATGAATGTGCATAGATTACCGGTAGTTGCATAGAGTCACTATTAAGAACAAATATCCCCTACCAAGGATAGATGACTTGTTTGATCAGCTGCAAGGTGCCAAATATCTTCTAAAGATTGGTTTGAAATCATGCTACCATTAGGTATGAGTATGAAAGAAAGATAATCTGAAAACAACTTTTAGAACCAAATGTGACCACTTTGAGTTCTTGGTGATGTCTTTTGGATTGACAAATTCCCCAGCAGTGTTTATGGACATAATGAATAGTATATTCAAGCCATCCTTAGATCTGTTCGTGATAGTATTTATTGATGATATCCCTGTATATTCATGTTAAGAGGTTGAGCATAGAGATCATCTTCAAGAAGTACTCTAGGTACTTAGAGATCATGAGTGATATATCAAGTTCTCTAAATATGAGTTCTGGTTTAATTCTGTGGCTTTCTTGGGCCACATTGTGTCAAATGGAGGTATCTAGGTTGGCTCACAGAAAATAGAGGCTGTGAAGACTTGTCGTAGACCCACAACTCTCACCGAAGTTCACAGTTTTCTGGGGTTAGCTAGGTATTACAAAATATTTATGGAAGGATTCTCTATCCTACCAGCACAATTGATGAGGATAACTCAAAAGGAAGCTAGGTTCGAGTGGACCAAGGCTTGTGAGTAGAGTTTTTAGGGATTAAAAGAAAGACTCACATCTGCACCAGTATAGCCTTACCAGAAAGCTCAGAGGGATATGTTGTATATTGTGACGCCTCAGACATTGGGTTAGGGTGTGTTATGATGCAGTATGATAATGTGATTCCCTATGCTTCAAGGCAATTGAGGAAGCATGAGAAAAATTACCAAGCCCATGATTTAGAGTTGGCTGCAATTGTACATGCATTGAAGATATGGGACACTATTTATATGGTGTTCATGTCGACATCTTTATAGATCACAAGAGCCTCTAGTATATCTTCAAACAGAAAGAGTTGAAATTGCGACAGCGTTGTTGGCTTGAGTTACTGAAAGACTACGATGTAGATATCTTGTATCACCCAGGAAAGGATAATGTTTTAGCCGATGTCCTTAGTTGCATATCTATAGGCAGCTTATCATATCATAGCCCAAAAAAAGAGAATTGGCTTGAAGCTGCACCCGTTGGCTAGTTTGGGAGTTCGGTTGATAGACTCAGGTGGTAGCGGGGTTGTGATTCATAACACTGTAATGCCATCGCTAGCTGTGGAGGTGAAAGAACGTTAGTACGAGGATCCTAGCTTAGTAATTCTTAGAGGCAGGGCTCAATAGGATGTTCCTTTGAGATAGTAGGGGACGAAGTCTTGAGATTTAGTGGTCGACTCTGTGTTCCAAATGTTGAAGGACTTTGCCAACAAATCATGATAGAGGTACATTATTCCCGCTATTCTCTTCACCCGGGTACGACAAAGATATACTATGATATAAAAGAAATCTATTGGTGGCGTGGGATGAATAAAGATATTGCTGAGTTCATAGCACAATGTCCCAAGTTCCAACAGGTAAAAGATGAACATCCGAAGCTCGACAGATTAACTCAGGAGATAGACTTGCCTATGTGGAAATGATAAGCAATCAACATGGCTTTTATTACAGGTGTACCCCGTACTAGGTTTAAATTTTACTCTATTTGGATCATTATGGACAAGCTAATAAAATTAGCGCATTTCTTGCCAGTTAGGACTATATTTACAACTGAAGATTATGCTGAGTTGTATATCAGAGAGATAGTCAGATTGCATGGTGTCCCAGTATCTATTATTTCTGAAAGAGGGGCATAATTTAAGACAATTTCTGGAAGTCCTTTTAGAAGTGATTGGGGACACAGGTTACTCTAAATATAACTTTTCATTACCAGACAGATGGCCAGGCAAAGCGCACAATTTAGAAACTCGAGGATATGTTAGGGGCATGAGTGCTAGACTTCAGGGGAATTTGGGATGATCACCTACCTCTTATTGAGTTTTCATATAATAATAGTTACCATTCTATCATTAAGAGGCCACCTTATAAGGCCTTGTGTCACACCCCAAGTATACACCCTAGACGGGACATGGTATTTGGAATCACAAGTAACCCCAAGTCAACCCCTGGCCTATGACACACTGACATTCTGAGTAAACATAATTTACGGAAGCTTTAAAATACTATCATAAAACATTTATGTAGGAAAACTTAATCAATAAAGTTTAAAATCATCTAAACAAAGCTGAAAGTCTGAAAGTAACATGTTTATGTCTGATAGCCACTACAACTAATGAGTTTCTAGGACAAGCCCCCATCTAACTCCAAATCTAAATAAAACAAACTGAGCTGAAAGAAATAATCTCCATCCTCGAAGGATGAGGACTCACCAACGAATCTGCTGAGAAAGTCTGAGCGAGGTCAGCTAACGGCGCTAAGCCTGAGAACCTGCGGCTGTATCATGGAACGATACAACATAAAAGGGGTCTGCGTCAGTACTTTGAATATACTAAGTAAGCGGGAGAAAACATAATACTTGATATATATGACTGAACTGAAATGACATGTAATGACCACTCAAATAACTGGACTAAACTAAGGTGTTCAAGATGACCCTGTCTAATGGTCAAAGACATGCCCTAAGTCTGACGTTCTGAGTTCGAGATACTGTACTGAACTAACTAATCAAACACTGAACTAAGCTGACTAGTGGGAGAGTCTATAACCAACATATAACCATGTGAGCTAGACGTGGACTCTAATGTATACGCCCCACCGGTAGGACCCAATATACTTTGCCAGGGTATATAGGCATGAACTGGGTGATCACAAAAGTATAGGCCAATCAAGACAATAAATACTATAACCTACGCTAGCAACGTAGTTCTGGGAACCTGGGTGCGCTGGAACCCCTGTCCGATCGGTGCTAAGTCCTACTCCCACTGGATAGTCCTAGACTAAATACTAGGCTGATAGCTTGAAACTGGGGCCCAAGACTAGTCAGATATAAATATTTGAAAGCACCTTGAGAGTCTTATCAGATCAGATTCTAAAACTGGGTTCTAGACGGGTTAGAAATTCTTATCTAGAAGCGTTGTAACCGTCTAAGAACAAACTGTGGTATGAAACTGGGGTCCTAAGGCTAGTTAGAGCTATATATCTAAAGTGTCATGACCGCCTAGGGTACCAATAAACTGAATTCTGAATTTGATGATGATAACTGGGAAGTATCATACACACCTCAAGAGTTGTTATAGTCAACTGATCAGCTGACAAATTCTGAGTAACACTGCGGATTCCTACATTCGAACATAACTAAAATACAAAGCAGCTAACAGAGATTTCAACTTATTCTAACAATATGAAATATGGCTAAAATCAAGAAATGAGGAAGTCTAATCCAACCAACATAATTATAGGTATTGTCATTCAACAATAGGGCTAAAATCATTCTTACTAGGAGAGAAATTACACGATATCTAAATATTGAAAAAAAATCTAACAATCAGATTAAAGCATATTTCACAAGCTAAAAGGAATCTGACACATAATTCAACCTCATTCGAAAGCTCAGGGCTAGAATTCACTTTTATGGGAATAACATCAATTTAATCTTTAACTGATGGAAATCATGTCTAAAATAATCATAGATATCATTCTATTTGAATTCAAAGAAAACTGACATATATTCCCTTCACATTCGAAAGCTTAGAGCTAGGATTTTTAGAGAAACTAGAGAAGGATCTTGGGGGACACAAGGGAAGAATTATCCGCTTGTTAAATTCCCACATACCTAAGTTAGAATTTACCTTGAAAAGGAAGCTTGGACTGCTGCAATGGAGGAAAAACCCTAGTCTTGCTTGAGAGCTTCTTGAGAGGAAAGCTTACGGTATTTTTCTGAAGAAGAGTGGGAATGAGGAGGAATACCCTTTTGCCCCTCCAAATCCCCTAAAAATAATCCAAAACGACTTAGTTTAGGATTTAGGAGATTAAGAAATTACTGAAGCACCCTTGGGAAATTCGTAGGAAAAACAAACTGCTAGTCCCCACGGGGAACCCTATGACTTGTGCCTAGTGACCACGGCTCGTGGTCACAGTCGTTGAGTCCACTGCCCAAAATCCTCTATTGGTCACCACGAGGGACACCACGACTCGTGGTGTACCCTATGACTCGTGGTGACCCACTCATCAACTGCATTGCCAACATCATTACTCTCCCAAATATTTTGAACCACGGGTCAACTAACGAATCATAGCTTGGACCACGACTCGTGGTGACTAATCGTGAAGTACAATGCCAAATTTCCTCCTGGTCTTCAATCAACTACTGGCCATGGGTCACCTAACGCATCGTGGTGTTGACCATGACTTATGGTCACATCTGTGGTCACTCCATTTTTCCCAACTTTATCTACCAAGTCCAGACCCTTCTCCATGAGTCAATTCACGACTCGTGGCCTACCCCCACGGGTCACAAGATGACTCGTTCTGATATCCGGTGCAGAAATTCCTATTTTCTCTATTTCAACTCCTGGGTTTGGCTTTTGAGTTTCTGGGGAATTACAATATCTACCCCTTGGGAACATTCATCCTCAAATGTTGGAAAACACACAGAAAAGTAGAGAATTTCAGTCACTATATTCAAATACTGTCCATAAAGGCTTAAAACTAACAGAATGACTACCTCCGAACTGAACTACAAGTCTGAACTGAATTCACTAATCATACACATGTTCAATTACATGAAGAAACTGGAACATACAAACTAAAAAGAGTTTTAGGAAGGAATTGGTACATTAAATTGAAATTGAGACGAAAGAGAACAAATGTGGGTATCTGGCCATCATATCTGCTTTGGCCTCCCAGTAGCTACCTCAACCTGCTGATTACTCCACAAGACTTTGACTGAAGCTACTTCTTTGTTCCTCAACTTACAAACCTGATGGTCAAGAATCTGAACTGGGACTTCTTCGTACGAGAGACTATGTTTCACCCCCACACTGTGTAATGGTACAACTGAAGTTGGATCACCAATGCACTTCTTCAATAGAGACACATCGAATACTAGGTGCATAGATGCCAACTCTGAAAGTAATTCTAGCTTGTAGGCTACATTGTCGATACGCCTCAACATCCTATAGGGTCCCACATACTTAGAACTAAGTTTACCTTTCTTCCCAAATCTCATCACTCCTTTCATGGGTGAAATTTTTAAATAAACCCAATCATCAACTGCAAACTCCAACTCTCTTCTCCTAGATTTCTGACGGCTCTGAGTTGTTTTCAATCTTTCCCGAAAGAGTTGTACTTTCTGCATTGCTTTGTGAATTGAGTCTGGCCCAATCAAGGTAGCTTCACCAACCTTAAACCACCCTATAGGATACCTAAACCTCCTACCATACAATGCCTCAAACGGTGCTATCTGAATACTAAAGTGGTATCTGTTGTTATACGCAAACTAGATGAGAGACAAGTGATCATCCCAACTACCCTTGAAATCGATCACGCACGCCCTTAACATAAATTTCAGCGTCTGATTGGTCCACTCAACTTCTCCATCTGTCTATGGGTGAAAAGCTATGCTGAGTTTAACCTGGGTACCAAGTCCCTTCTGAAAAGACTTCCAGAAATGTGAGGTGAACTAGGTACCTCTGTATGAGAGATGGATAATGGCACCCCATGAAGCCTGACAAACTCCCACATATAAAGTATAGCATAGTCCTCAGCTGAATCTATTGTCTTAACTAGGAGGAAATGTGCCGATTTAGTCATCCGATCTACAACTATCCAGATGGAATCATGTTGTCGACGATTTCGATGTAGACCCACAATAAAGTCCATATTTACTTCTTCCCACTTCCACGTGGGTATGCTGATATCTTGGGTCATACCTCCCGACCTTTGGTGCTATACTTTGACTTGCTGACAATTAGGGCACTTAGCTACAAATTCAGCGATGTCTCTTTTCATGTCGTTCCAACAGTAAATATCCAGCAGATCATGGTACATATTTGTAGCACCTGGGTGGATAGAATACCTAGAACTATGCGCTTCAGCCAGCATTTGGTATCTCGAATCACCGACGTCTGGTACACACAATCTTCCCTAGTAACGGAGCACACCATCTCCCCCTTTGGAGAAAGCCTCAACCTTTTTCCTGAGAATCGCTTCCTTGAGTTTAAGTAAAATGGGATCTTCATCCTATTTGGACTTAACTTCAACCACAAAAGAGGAATTTGACCCGCTTTGCATCACCACTCCACCCTTAGCTGAGTCAACCAACTGCACCCCTAACCAAGCTAGTATGTGGATATCCTTTGCCAATTCCTTTTTTCCTTCCTCAATATGAGCCACACTACCCATAGACACTTTGTTTAGGGCATTGACCACCACATTTTCTTTGCCTGGGTGATATAGCACGCTCATATCATAATACTTCAGGAGCTCTAACTACCTTCTCTGACAATTTGGGTCCTTCTGACTGAATACATATTGGAGTCTCTTGTGATCGGTGAAAACATCTACGTGAGCCCTATACAGGTAATGTCTCCATATTTTTAATGCAAACAACATAGCTGCCAACTCCAAGTCTTGAGTCGGATAATTCTTTTCATGAACTTTGAGCTGTCTGGAGGCATAAGCTATCACCTTGCCCCGCTGCATTAGAACACAACCAAATCCAACTCTGGAAGGGTCTTAATACACAATCAACCCATCTCTTCCTTCTAGTAAGGTCAAAACTGGAGCGGTAGTGAGTCGAGTCTTCAATTCCTGGAAACTCTTCTCACACGCATCTAACCACTAGAATTTCACCTTTTTTTGAGTCAACTTAATCAAAAGAGATGCTATAGAGGAAAAGCTTTCCATAAACCGCCGGTAATAACCCGCTAGGCCCAGGAAACTCCTGATTTTGGTCGGGGAGGTAGGTTTGGGCCAATCTTTCATTGCTACTATCTTTTGAGGATCTACCTGTATGCCTTCTCCCAAGACCACATGACCTAGGAAAGACACGACCTTCAACCAGAATTCACATTTGCTGAACTTGGCGAAAAACCGGCGATCTTTGAGTGTCTGTAGCACTATCCTCAGGTGATTAGTATGTGCTTCCTCATTTCTGGAGTATACCAGAGTATCGTCAATAAATACAATGGCGAACATATCTAGATACTGCTTGAAGACTTTGTTTATCAGGTCCATAAAAGCTGCGGGGGCATTTGTTAGTCCAAAGGACATAATCACAAACACATAGTGACCATACCGAGTTCTGAAAGCTATTTTCAGTATGTCACACTCTCTGACCCTTAGCTGATGATACCCCAAACTGATATCTATTTGGAGAAATGACTGGATCCCTAAAGTTGGTCAAACAAGCCGTCAATTCTGGGTAGGGGATACCTGTTCTTGACTGTGACTTTGTTCAACTGACGGTAATCTATATACATTATGAGGTTACTGTCTTTCTTTCGCACGAATAGTACTGGAGAACCCCAAGGAGATGTTAACCCTTGTCAAGAAGGTATTTCAGCTACTCCTTCAACTCCTTAAGCTCAATTAGAGCAATTCTATAAGGAGGGATGGAGATGGGCTGAGTATCTGGGATAAGGACTATGCCGAAGTCGATTTCCCATTCAGAAGGAACTCTGGGAGATCTTCAGGGAACACATTTGGGAACTCGCTGACCATAGGGACTGATTGGATAGTTGGGGTCTCAGAGTCAAAATCCTTCGCCCGAACTAGATGGTAAATACATCCCTTATAAATAAACTTCCTGGCCTTAAGGTAGGAAATAAACCTACCCTTTGGTGCTGAACTATTGCCCGACGATTCTAGAGCTGGATCATTGGGGAACTGAAACCTGAAGACCCTATTTCTGCAGTCGACTAACGTGTAACTGGAGTATAACCAATCCATGCCAAGGATGAGGTCGAAGTATAACATGTCTAACTCTACAAGGTTAACTAAAATTACATTGTTGAAGACTGAGATTGGGCAGTTTCTATACACCCGACTAGCTTTAACTAACTCGCCAATTGGGGTGGAGACTAAGAATGATTCTGAGAGGACCTCTGGACTAATATTGAACTAGAATGCTACATAGGGAGTCACAAACAATAGTCTGTCTCCTGGATCTAGTAGGGCATACATTTCTAGATGAAAGAGTTGTAACATGCCCGTGACTACATTAGGTGAGCTCTCTTATCCCTGACGAGAAGACAGTGCATAAAAATGACTTTGGTGCTGACCGCCATCTGTACTTGATGTGTGGGCCTGCTGAGATAGTCGGCCTATTGGAGCTGCTGATGTGGTGGATTGTCCTCTCCCTTATCCTGTTGACAGTCTATCATTAAGACAATGATCAATCTGTCCATAACCAAAATAGCCCTCTCAACCCCGTAGACACTCTCTAGGATGGTTCTTACCACACTTAGGGCAAGTTGGATACCTGTTGCTAGCACTATAGCTCTGAGAATGATAGCCAAATGCTCAAACCTTCCGATCTTGGTGGGATCGAAAGGTTGGGGCGCTGGCTGAGCTGGGTAATGGGGCTCTCTGCTACTGTTGCTATGGGCGGCTACTATAGCCAGACCTCTGATGGCCATAATTTGACTGGCCCATCCTTGCTCCCTTATTCTTTCGCTCCACGTCCTTTAGTTTCTCTGCCTCAATCTACTGGGCATGAACAATAAGACTACAGGGATCGATGTCCTTGATAAGCATTGCAGTCCTGCACTTCTTGAGGACCAGGTTCGACACTCCATTCACAAATTTCAACATACGAGCCCTTGACTCAGCTACCATCTCTGGAGCATACTTAGATATCCTAGTGAACTCCAATGCATATTCTTCTACTGTTTTGTGGCCCTATCTCAAGTTCATGAACTCAGCCACTTTTGCCTCTCTTAGCTCTCGAGGGAAAAAACTATCTAGGAAGGCTGTTTTGAACTCCTCCAACTCCATCGGTCCTGTTCCCACTGGCCGCCCCTCTTTCCACTATTCATACCAGACCTTGGCTACCCCTTTTAGCTAGTAGGCAGCCAGGTCAGCACTCTTAGAGGAGCTGACACCCATTATGCGGGTAATCTTTTTAATCTCGTCCACGAACTCTTGGGGGTCCTCCCCCACATTAGATCTCTGAAATGATGTAGGGTTCATCCGGGTGAAGTCCCACACCCTAGAAGCTACTGCGGACCTGTTATTATTCACTGGAACCATCTGCTAGTTCACCTGATTGGTGACTATCTGAGCGAGCAGCTTGATAGCCGCCCTGAACTCCGCGGTGGATACTGTGTCATCCTGAGGGGCTACTGGAGCTGGTGAGGTAGGTCGGTCAGCGTTGCGGTCATTCTTCCATTACCGCATATGGGAGGCATGATTCACTGAAATGAAACAGAGAACGACTTAGGAGAACGTTTCTAGAATCAAACTTTAACACACAATAAAGAGTATGAACAAAAGAAAGTTTTCCTAATAACATCTCGTAGCCTCCCCATCATAAGTGTGGCACGCTTAACACCCATGAAAAGGACACTACTCTATCCATCTTTTAGACATTCCAAAGATACTCCAAAACCTAGTTCTCTAATACCAAGTTTTTCACGCCCCTAGTATACACCCTGGACGGGACACGATACTTGGAGTCACAAGTAACTCCAAGTCAACCCCTGACCTATCATACACTGGCATTTTGACTAAACACAATTTGTGGAAGCTTTAAAATACTATCCTAAAACATTTATGTAGGAAAATAAACTGAATCAATAAAGTTTAAAATTGTCTGAACAAACTGAAAGTCTGAAAGTAACATGTTTATGTTTGATAGCCACTACAATTGATGAGTTGCTGGGACAAGCCACCAACTAGCTCTAAATCTAAATAAAATAAACTGATCTGAAAGAAATAATCTCCGTGCTCGAAGGATGAGGAATCACAAATGAAGTTGCTGAGAAAGTCTGAGCGAGCTCAGCTAATGGCGCTGAGCCTGCAAACTTGTGGCTGTTTCATGAAATGATACAACATAAAAGGGGTATGCGTCAGTACTTTGAATGTACTGAGTAAGCAGGAGAAAACATAATACTGGATATAAATGACTGAATGGAAATGACATGTCATGTCCACTGAAATAACTGAAGTAAACTAAGGTGGTCAAGATGACCCTTTCTAATGGTCAAAGACATATCCTAAGTCTGAAATTTTGAGTTTGAGATACTGTATTGAACTGATCTGAACTGACTAATCTATGATTAAACTCAGCTGACTAGTGGGAGAGTCTATAACCGACATATAACCATGTGAGCTAGATGTGGAGTCTGATGTGTACGCCCCACGAATAGGACCCAATATACCTTTCCAAGTATAAAGGCATAAACTGGGTGATCACAAAATTCTGGGGCTAATCAGGACAATAAATACTGTAAACTACGCTAGCAACATAGCTTTGGGAACTGGGGTGCGCTGGAACCCCAGTCCGTTCGGTGCTAAGTCCTACTCCCACTGGATAGTCCTAGACTGAATACTAGGCTGATAGCTTCAAATTGGGGCCCAAGACTAGTCAGGTATACATATTTGAAAACACGGTGAGAGTCTTATCGGACCAAATTCTAAAACTGGGTTCTAGACTAGTTAGAGATGCTTATCTAGAAGCATCGTAACCGTCTAAGAACAAACTATAGTCTGAAACTGGGGTCCTAAGGCTAGTCAGAGCTATATATCTGAAGTGTCATGACCTCCTAGTGGACTAATAAACTGAATTATGAATTTGATGTTGATAACTGGGAGGTATCACAGACACCTCAAGAGTTTCTATAGTCAACTGATCAACTGTCAAATTTTGAGTAACGCTACAGATTCCTAATACGGACTGAACTGAAATACTAAGTAGCTAACAGAGATTTCAACTTATTCTAAAAATACGGGAATCCACAATATGGCTAAAATAAAGCAATAAAGAAGTCTAATCCAACCAACAGAATTATAGGTATTCTCATTCAACAACAGGGCTAAAATCATTCTTACTAGGAGAGCAATTACACGATATCCAAATATTGAAAAAAAAAAATCTAACAATTAGATTAAAGCATATTTCACAAGCTAAAAGGAATCTGACACATAATTCAACCTCATTCGAAAGCTCAGGGCTAGAATTCACTTCTACGGGAATAACATCAGTTTAATCATGAACTGATGGAAATCATGTCTTAAACAATCATGGATATCATTCTATGTGAATTCAAAAAAAACTGACATATATTCCCTTCACATTCGAAAGCTTCGGGCTAGGATTTTTAGAGAAACTAGACAAGGGTTTTAGGGGACATAAGAGAAGAACTATCCCCTTGTTCAATTCCCACATACCTTAGTTAGAATTTCCTTGGAGAAGGAAGCTTGGACTGCTGCAATGGAGGAAAAACCCTAGTCTTGCTTTAGAGCTTCTTGAGGGGAAAGCTTACGGTTTTTTTTCAGAAGATGAGTGGGAATGAGGGGGGAAATTTTTTTCCCCTCTAAAGCCCCTCAAAATAACCCAAAAAGACTTATTTTAGGATCTAGGAGGTTAGGAAATTACCGAAGCACCCTTAGGAAATTCGCAAGAAAAACTGACTGCTAGTCCCCAGGGGGGACCCTACGACTCGTGCCCAATGACCAAAACTCGTGGTCACGGTCGTTGCATCCACTGCCCAAAATCCCCTATTAGTCACCATGAGGGATACCACTACTCATGATGTACCCTAAGACTCGTGGTGACCCACTCGTCAACTACACTGCCAACATCATTACTCTCCCAACTATTTTGAACCACGGATCACCTAACGAATCGTGGCTTGGACCACAACTCTTGGTGACTAATTGTGAAGTACACTGCGAAATTTCCTCTTGGTCTTCAATCTACTACTTGCCACAGGTCACCTAATGGATCGTGGTGTTGACCACGACTTGTGGTCACACCCGTGGTCACTCCATTTTTCCAACTTTTTCTACCAAGTATGGAACCTTCTCCACGAGTCACTTCGCAACTTGTGGCCTACCCCCACGGGTCACAGGGTGACTTATTATGAGATCTGGTGCATAAATTTTTTTTTCTCCGTTTCAACTCCCGGGTCTGGCTTTTGAGTTTTTAGGGCATTATACCTTGTATGGGCAAAAATGCAGAACCCCCATGGATAGTTTGAGGTAGGCGAATCAGGATGATTGGATCTAACTTGATACATCAGTCTGAAGAGAAAGTTAATCTCCTTAGAGAATGATTATTAATAGCTCAAAATTGTCAGAAATCTTACTCTGATGTATGACGTAGAGGTTTGGAGTTCTATGTTGATGACTGGTATTTTTGAAAGTCTCACATATGAAGGGCGTTATGAGATTTGGCAAGAAGGGAAAGCGTAGCCCAAGATTCATTGGGCCATATCAAATCCTCAAGAAGATAGGTTGAATTGCTTACGAGCTAGAGTTGCCTCCAGGGCTAGAATCTGTTCATCCAGTTTTCCATGTATTGATGCTATGAAAATGCATAGGAGATCCTTCTCGAGTCGTACAACTTGAGGATGTTCAGATAACAGAAGAGTTCTCCTACGAGGAAATCCCAGTTTCCAGATTAGATCGACAGGTCCATAGAGTGAGGACCAAATATGTGGCTTCCATTAAAGTTGTTTGGAGAAACAGGAATATGGAAGAAGAGACCTGGGAAGTTGAGGATGACATGAGATTTGGATACCCGCATTTATTTTTCATCCCAGGGTGATGGCATATCAATTCAGATTATTACAATTGAGGCAGATACCTATTCAGACATTATATTGTTTCTTATTATTATTGATGTTGTATTTTGTGTGCATTATTGTTGCGGAGCTATGCTTTTTAGCTATTTGTGTCATTCTATGAGACTTCTAGGTTAGACTTTATGCATTTCAGGTTTTCATATAGTCCATATTACAGGGGAGACTCTATCAAATTTTTTGCGGCTACTCTTATAAGCTTGAATTCGTGAATCTAAGTTACATTCGAGGATGAATGTTCCTAAGGGTGTAGGATGTAACACCCAGTATAATTTAAGTGATAAACTCATACTTTCAAGCTATGACTAAGAGTGTTTAGTACCACAAGAAGGATATTTTATGAGATATTCATATCATTAAATTATCGTATATTAATATTTGAGGTCGATCAAGTTGTAAAATAAAAATCGGCAAAAGTTGTAGCAAGATACTTTTAGAAATTCTTTGAAATTTAGGTCAAAAGTCTCAGAAATGTTTTCCCAATCTATAAAGAGTTAGGAGTCCTAATACTCATCAAATTAAAGATATTTGAGTCTAGTTTCCATAACATTAAATATCTCATGAATCAGAGTTTGGAGTAAGAAGTTATAGGCTTTTTACAGTGGCACTATCGAGCAGTGACGTGCCCACCGCCCTAAAAAGAGCCCACTGCCCTAAGTATATAAAGACCCAATATTTGTCTTATCTTTCATTGCACAATATTTCAATATTTCAGCTGCCTACTTACACTTCAAAATTCTCTCTATATTTCCAGATACTGCTAGGGAGAATTGAAGGGGAAACACCAAGGTAAAACTCCAACCAAACACAAGACTAGCAAGAGTTAGTTTCCAAAAGTGCAAGGTAAACTAGAAACTATTTCGGAGCTTGTTTTGACAACATTTTGGAGAGAGGTTGCTGCATTTTTAAGGATTTTTATGATGCCTATATACCCACATTGAATTAGGTATTAAATCCAAGAGGAAAGGCAATAATTTCACCCTCTTTAAACTCCTCAAATGTAAGCAAAAGGGCAAGAATTTGGCAGCTAAGTGAGCTGCCGATTAGACTGTTTTGAGCTGCGTTCTTGCTCATTTTTTTAGAAGTTTTGGTAGTTTATTTGGATGGAAATATACCTAATATTGAGTAGAAGTACTACAGCAGAATTTAGGTAATTTTTCTCTCTTATTTTCCCCCTCAAAAGATAATGGAAACAAGTAAAGAAAATGGCTAAAATGTTGTTAATGTTGCCTTGTGTGTTGTTGTTGTGGCTGCTGTTGGTGTAATGTTTTGGCTGGATATCTGGGCTTGAAATATCCTTGTCATTTTTTTATAAACTCAATTAATTGAAGGGGGTAATTTCTGGTTGTTGAAGGAAAGAAGCGACTAAAGAAAGCTCGTCGAAACAAGGTATGTTAAGGATAAACTCTTTTCGGGAAGTTTTCTTCGTCATATCGTTGATACAACATATTGTAGATCATAGTAGTGTTCATGGATATGCTGCTTATTGTTGGTTAGCTACTGGAAGTTGAACTAATAATGTGGTATAAGTTTCCTTTGCCGAGATTTTCCACGTCCAACTAGTTGCCTTTCGATTAGAAGCGACAAAAGAGTCATTTATATGAATCGTTGTCGCTTAGATTTGCTATTGATGTCTTGCTTCCTTAACTATGCTATAATGGCCTGTGGTTAGCTGTTTAATACTCCTTGTCAGGATTATCAGAATAAAAAATAGGTTGCCGATAAGATTACTTGTTTATATCTTAATAGATTGTATGACGCCTTAATCGTCTATCTTGTCAGTTGTTAAGTATTTAGGATAACATCCTTAGGCTGTTTATGCAGATTCCCATGTACAAATTGCCTAGAATGGCTATAATAAAGAATACCTTGTATAAGGGGCTATTCTTTGCTAATAAGAGCTATAAAATGTCTGGAGAGACTATGTTGAGGCCTACAGAGCCATATTGACGTCTATTCATTTATAGACTTCTTTTATGCCTAAGTTGGTATTACTGACCCTCAGTAGAGACCTATATGTTCGGGGTGTAGTTATAGGAGCCCCGAAGGCTCAAATACAGCTACAGGAGCCTAGAAGATTCATGATATAGTTAGAGATATAGGAGCCAAGTGTGATCAAGATACAGTTACAGCTTGCCTATCGGACTATAGTGTTATGAATAGGGATTTGTAGACTAAGGTATACCCACCAGGGCTTATAGGGATTAGGTAGGTTATTATTTGTTGTTTGTACCAGCCATTCTTATGAGGGACAAGTAAGGTTCTTGTTTAACTATTGCCTGTTTAGTTTCTTGTATTACTTAACAAGATCTTTTAGGTTATTCTTTTATTCTTGTAGTTGTTTACATTCCATTCTTACTATTAACTTAATTCCAGCTTATTGGTATTACCTTACATACTCAGTACATTAT
>JACEIK010000087.1:82371-107383 GCA_018107945.1 Datura stramonium | reverse complement strand
CTTATGCTTTATTTTATTTAGATAATATTGTGGTCTTGTCGGCTCGTATAGAATGTTATTATTATTGTGAATTATTGGGTCAGCTGAATATCTGCACAGGTGTTTATATTGTAACCTTATCAGCCAAGGGATTCTTTAAGCCGAGATATACTTGATTGTTTTCTTAATTATATGATGCTGGTGTGCACCAGAGGTGTATATGTCTAGCTAAGTCAGATTAGGATCATGTGTGGCATTAGGTGCTAGTTATGCCTTTTAGGGTGGGGTTGGACAGTAGCCTTATCGTCTTTTTATCGCTTAGTTTAACTTTACTGTTAACTTTTCAACTTTCTAGTTATTATTTCATTATTGTTGAGACCTTATGGGTTAATATCTATCTTAGTAATTGTGATAGGCAGCCTGTCTAACATTAGTATTACAATATAGACGCTATATAGACGGCTTCTCAATCAATCTAGAATCGAGTTTCAATAGCGCCCTACCAATGTTGAGGTGTGATGATGTGCTATAAGTTTACAACACTTTTAACGCTTAAAACTAAGAAAATAACATGGATTTAGGTGTTTTTACATGTATATAAGGCACTTTTACTTCGATTTCAGGGAAAACAAGTATTGGAGAAAAAATGTGCAAAAGAAGCCTGAAAATGCAGAGTACGAGTCATACCTAGATTGTGCGAGCCGTACTGAGAACCGTGATAAAGTTTAGAAGACTGAATAGAGAAGAAGGCAATATACGACTCTCAGTACGAGCCGTACTAGGATGGTACGAGCCATAACTGGAGCCGTGAAAAACTTCATAGAATTTGCACAAGGAAACCTCTTGGTATGGGTGGAACCCACGAGTCGTAGAACTTATATACGACCCGTACCATGAGATGTGACGATCTCTAGNAATTGTTGATTGAGTTGTTTCTTTATTTCATCAAGTTTAGCCCGTGGGTGGAACCCACGAGTCGTAGAACTTATATACGACCCGTACCATGAGATGTGACGATCTCTAGTGACTTTTCAAGACTTGGTGGAATTTCAAACACTACAGATAGTACTAGTCGTGCCAAGAAGGTATGAGTCATGCCACAACACTCGTGAAACATTCTAGAAGATGTCAGAATTCTTAGAACCAAGACACGAATGCATTGAACGACTCGTAGGAAGGATGTATGAGTCGTAGCAGCTCACAACACTTAACAAAAGTTTCATCCAACCAAGGACGTATGAAAGGCAGTTACGACCTGTACAATCCTACTACAGGTACACATATCCTAGTTATTTGCAAAACTTGATTCAATTCATCGTTATAACTTTATTTATTATTATTTTCAAAACCCCCCAAATTGGAGATAACTCACCAACGAGTTCACTTACCGTCATTAGTCTAGATCTTCTATATTCCCTATGGGTTTGACCCCAACCTCTTAGTTGGGTTTTCTATTGACAACGTAAACTTCATGCTTCAGCAGTAGGTGTGAGTTTGAGCGTTATCAAAAAGTGGCGCCACTGCTGGGGAATACGTCTAAGACTAGATTAGTTGCTTGTAATTGACTTTTGGTTATTATTTCTTGAATTGCGTTTTATATTTGTTTGTGATATCCACAGGTTGTTACTCGGTGGATTCCAAGCACTTAGAGTAGTGGAAATCCCCTGATTCCTTTAAATCCCGAACTTGAACAAACACTGTGTAGAATGGAGAACCAGGAGCAAAGAGATACCCGTGTAGCTGAAGAAGCTAGGCAAGTCGAGTTAGCTTGGAAAACTGCACTTTAAGATGCGGACGATGCTAGAGATGAGGTTGTTAATGCCGGTCGTCATGGAGGGGCAATAGAAGTCATAGATTTCCCCCTCAGTTCTTCAATGATGAGGACCCAGACTTTGACGAAGTCAGGTCAACTGGGGAAATTGTACCACCGCCACTACCCGGTGGATTAAAATTTGACATCACGAGCACAATGATTCAATTATTAAACATGAAAGGGGTGTTCAGTGGTGATGCGGCTTATGACGCCAACCTGCACTTGATGAACTTTGTGGGAATATGCAAGGCGTACAGGTTGCCGAGAGTAAGCCAAGAATCCATCAGACTCAGACTTTTTCCCTTTTCTCTGTCTGGGGAAGCCACATTATGGTTATCAGAGTTGCCCAATGACTCCATAACCAACTGGAGGGAGCTCAAATAGGCTTTCTTAAAAATATTCTTTCCAGCCTACAGGATGCTGCAACTCAAGGATGAAATTTACAACTTCCGACAACTTAAAATTGAGGTACTTCATGAAACCTAGCTGAGGTTCAAGAAGAAGTTGACAAAGTGCCCAAACCATAAGATTCCAAATGACCATTTGTTGGAAATCTTTTACAGGTCCTTAAACAACAATACCAAAATTGTAGCAGACACTGTGGCGGGAGGAACACTGATGAGTCACACCTGGGAGTAAGCCACTACCATTCTTGACAGGGTGACAAAAACAAATGGGGCATGGCACACCTGGGAGGCAGACGCAGCGGCTGGTACATCTGTTGTTGGGTTGACGCGGACAAACGAAGGAAAGAAGAAGAGCATGACCAGGAGTTAGCTCATATGTGCACATCATTGGATTTGCTTACTAAGCATATCATGTTTGCTGGAGCCAGAAATGTGAACGTAGTGGGGACAAAAGGAAAGGAGCCAAGGCCAGATCCCTCAGATTCTGGGGAGAAGGAAAACTTCTTCGACAACCAGGTGAAGGGTTTTTGAGCCAATGCCCAAGGATCTGGAAAAGACTCTTGGCACCAAGGTTTTGGAATCCAAGGTCAAAACCAATATAGATACAACTATAACCAGAATAGGTACAGAGATAGGAGCCGAGGTCGTGAGCGCAAAGGAGATTGGAGAAGAAATGATGGCTACTGAAATGATCGAGCTGGATTATACGTGCCCCCTAATTCACGTGAGGGAGAAGATGGGCAGTCAAAATTAGAGAGCATGATGGTTGAGATGATGAAAAAGGTGAGGTCCATAGATGATCAGTTGAAGGAAATCCGTGGTGATATATTAAGCATAGTTCAAAGAGTGCAGTCACATCTAATGACTACCAAGAAGATTGAACAACAGCTAGGGAAATGGCCAGCATTTATGAACCCTAGACAAAAGGGTACACTGCCTAGCATCACAGTCCAAAATCCAAGGAATGATGGCCACTGTATAGCTGTGATGACTAGGAGTGGAAAGACCACAGTTGACCCCCCTCTACGGCTTTTAGTTGAGAGGAAGAAAGAGAGCGTGAATAAAGATGATGATGATGATGCTGCGGAGAAGGAACACAATAAGGATGTTGAGTTGCCTGAGGCCCCACTTGGTGAAAAAGGGAATGAAGTTGAGCGAGGAGCTACGGAAATTAACAAGGCTATCCCGTGACCACCACCACCATTTCCCCAAAGAATGAAGAAGAAGGCGGAGAATGGTAAGTTTCAGAAATTCTTGTCAATGCTCAAACAATTATCTGTGAACATACCACTGGTCGAGGCATTGGAACAACTATCGGGATATGCTAAGATTATGAAGGACCTTGTGACGAGAAGCGGTCTATGATCTATGAGCCCATTGATAATGTACATCATTGCAGTGTCATAGCTTCACAGGTCCATGCCTAGAAAAGGGAAGATCCAAGTTCTTTCACTATTCTATGCATGATTGGTGATATTGAGTTTGCAAGGGCACTCTGTGATCTGGGAGCAAGCATCAATCTAATGCCATTGGTTGTGTTTAAGTAGTTAGGCTTGGGAGGCCCCACACCGACTACCATGCGGCTTCTAATGGCCAACAGAACTATGAAGAAGCCTGTGGGTTGTTTGATGTGCTTGTCTAAGTCGACAAATTCATATTCCTACTCTGTGATTGCGAGATTGATTATGAGGTCCCCATCATTCTGGGGAGACCATTCCTTGATACTGGGAGGGCCTTGTAGACATGGAGGCTGGCTAGTTGAATTTCAAACTCAATTAAGAAGAAGTCACCTTCAATGTCTGCCAGTCAATGAAGCAACCAAAAGAATATAGAGTGATCTCAGTTGTAGAAGATGAATCTGATTTCCTTGACGAAGTCTGAGTAGTCAAGAAACTTGCGTCGTGCCGCGACGTTAAATCATGTTAAACCCAAGTGGTGGTTTGGAGAATTTTGAGTATCCGAACCACCAACGTCATACCGTGATGTTAAATTAAGCGCTTCTTGGGAGGCAACCCAAGTTAATCAACTAATGTGTGTTCAAGTGTGCAGGGGAAACAAAAACAGGTGGCATAAAAGGTGCAGAACAGGTAGATACTATAGGTCTTAGTATGATACATAGTAGGATTGTGCATACCATAATATGATTCATAGTGAGAAGCAGAGAGGATTTCAATGCATTAGTTTAGGGTACGGTTGGTCTTACGAATCATAACTACATTGTACGAGTCGTAGCAACTACTGTATCTATGAACTATGTGTGGCATGGACAACAATAAAAAGAAAAGACCTGCAAGTCGTAGTACGAATTGTACTCACATTGTACGAGGCGTAAGATGCACTCTGTAACACCCCGAAAGTTTCTAGGATCAGATTCAAGATTTAAAGAAAGAATTCATACAAAACATGGAAATTTTGCCACAGAACGAGTCATGATACGCCTTGTTAGGTGACCCCACGAGTCGTGGTAAGACTCGTGAGGAGAAGTCAAGAGGTGAAGCCTGGATCAGTGACCATGGACGACCCAACGAGTCGTTAGGTAGACAACGACTTGTTAAGTCGGTCGTTGGGTGAATGTTGGAGATCAATGGTGAGGTCCCAAGGCAGTGGAGACCACGGAAGGAGGGACGAGTCATTGTGCACCTTACAACTCGTCAAGTAACCCGTGGGGAGAGAAGATCAAAAAAGGAAATTTCCACTAGTGTACTCCACGACTTGGCTTCACGAGTCATTGCCTACCCCACGACTTGTGGAGTGCCTCGTGGGGACTGACAGAGGGAATTTTCCTGCGTTTTTCCAGGGGTGTTTTTATAAAATCCTACACTTCAAACTCCTGAATGACATAGTTTTGAGAATGGTATGGTACGTTTTTAAGGTTATAACAAGCCTAAACCCTCATTCTATCAAAAATTACTCTCAAACTCTTCTTCCTTCTCTCTCTCTCAAGGATCAAGGATTCAACTAGGGTTTCCTTAGTGCTTCAAGGTGAAAATTCAAGTGGGAATTCTCTTGAGAAGGTATGTGGGTTTTCTAAAAGTATATCATTCCATCCTTGTGCCCTAAATGTTTTATTTAAGAACCCGAATGCCCCATTCTAGAAAACCATGACCTAGTGTTTTGATCAATGGATGATTCTTCTACGTCTTTTATGAATTCTAAGATCCATTAGAAGTAAAAGTCAATTATGCGTATGGAATTATTTTAATATCTTGAATTATGTGCTAAATAGTGGAAATACATGATTATTGGATTTCCTTCATGAGATATCTTAAACGTTGATTTGGATTTCATTATTGTCCACTTGATTAAATCAAGAACTAGTACCCATGTAAAAAATATGTGAACTTCTTAAGAATCCTCTTGATACCTAGAATATATGATTTGATAGATATGTTTAGATGCGATTGGATCTTATGGGCTTGATCAATGGTAGTATGTATATGTTTCATTATGTTTTCGATGTAAATGTTTTGGGATTGAGGTGAACCTATGATAACGGTATAATTAGCATATCTCCTTTATGAACTGGAGTAATTTCGAAACGGGTTCCAAGAAATGAATATATGTTTCTACCATGACCTCATTTTACATGATTTTGGTATTAGTTGATGATATGGGTTTTTCATAATTAGAATATGTGAATCAACGTATACATGCTAAAGTGTGAATTGGACCTATGGATCCTATATGATATATTGTACGTCGTATGTTATGAACTCGGAACATGAATGTTGTGGAGGTGTGTGAAGTATGATATGAATCTATAGATGTTTGTAAAGGTAAAATGTGTGGATTAAATGACGATTTGGTACCAGGATAATATGAATTACGATGATAAAGCGTTAGAATGATACCCTATAATTTTGGGCTTGTTGTTAGTAGAAAGTAGCCCTAATCCTTTCTAAATGAATGGCGTATGATGAAATCAGTAAATGCTCATGTTTCTGATTAGCCGTAATAGCATAGACCAGATGTATAATGTCAGATCAGTACTCCTTATGTTCTAGTTAGCCAGGGACTCTCCATAGCCGAGAATGTGTCCCTTGGAAAGTCAAGGACTCTCCATAGCCGAGAATGTTCCCCTTAGTCAGTCAGGGAATCTCCATAGCTGAGAATTACTCCCTTAGTGTAGTCAGGGACTCTCCATAACAGAGAATGACTCCCTTAGTTTAGTCGGGACTCTCCATAGCAGAGAATGACTTCCTTAGCTCAGTCAGGACTCTCCATAGTTGAGAATGTGCAACCTAGTTCAATTGGGACTCTCCATAGTAGAGAATGACTCCCTTACTTTATGTTTTATGTTTGGGTCAGTTCCATATAGTTCAGACTTTAGTTTAAAATAGATGTATAATACTGCAATCTCAATTATCAGTAGACATCTAAAATAGTGTATGACCTTAGCTTTAGCTTCAACTCTCATTATATGTTAGTACACGATCCATAGGTTTGAGCTTGATGATACTTCAGAATATGAGTTTCAAATAAAAGTTCATGTGTATATGTGTATATGACTCCTAAGAGGGTTGTTATGTGCTATATCGTCTCATGATATAGATTCAGGTATCCAGACTCAGCGCCATGGGTATACACACTCTTTCTTCCATTTTAGTAGATTGTGGTGAGTCCTCATCTCTCGAGGACGAGGTCTATGTTCGTATTTCAGTTATATCTCAGTTTTTAGGCTTTAAGAGTTAGCTGGGGACCTTTCCCAGCAACTCATCAGTTTAGTAGAGGCTTTCAGACATGTGTACACAGAATCAATCTATGTAATAAAGTTTTGTTAGATTATGTCTTTTAGTTTTAAATTTGACTCCTTACCGTTAGCTTCCACTCAGTTATGTCTCTGTTAGCTATTTATATTGTTAAGTGTTATGCTATGATTATGCCATGGGTCGACTTGGAGACTTTTGGGGTTTTTTGTCCTGTGTTACGGCTATGGTGTAAACTCGGGTCATGACAAACTTTGTATCAGAGGAAAGGTTTAGAGTGTCCTAGGGTGTCTGAAAGCCGCATTATGTAGAGTCTCCTTGATGGGTGAGAAGCGTGCTACACTTATGAGGAAGAGGTTATAAGATGTTTTTGGAATGTTCCCTTTTCTTCATATTTCTTATCGTGTGTGGAGTATGAAGCTCTAACAGTTCCTCCCCTGACTCATGCTCTACGTGCTCGCAGATAAATCCTCCTAGAAGAGTGAATGGTAGAAGAAATGGTAATAGCCGCGAGCAGGCACCACCAGCCCCGACGAACCCGATGGACAACCATGTTACTCATGCCGAGTTTTGGGCATGAACATGACCACCCAAATTAATCAGCAGGTGATGGCTCGTGTTCCCCAAAATGGGAATGTAGCGGCGGCAAGGGTAAGAGACTTTCTCCGAATGAACCCACCAAAATTCTTTGGGTCAAAGCTAGACGAGGAGCCGTATGAGTTTTTGGAAAAGATTCAGAAAATTACTCAAATCATGGGGGTGTCAAGAATTGAGAGCACAAATTTTGGCTCCTACCAGCTGAAAGGAGTCGCTCATATATGGTTTTTTCAGTGGAGAGACAATCGGGGTATTGGAACAATCCCCGTAGGACGGGATGAATTTATGACTGCGTTCTTGGATAGGTTTTTCCCTAGGGAATTGAGAGAGGCAAAGGAGGTAGAAATCATCAACTTAAGACAGAACGATGACGGTCTAGGAGTACGTGTTGGATTTTACCCAGTTATCCAAGTATGCATCGGATATGGTACCAGACTAGAGGGCCTGAGTGAGCAGGTTCGTGAATAGAGTGTCAGACTCCTTGGTTAGAGAATGCAGGACTGCCATGTTGCGTAGGGATATAGATTTCCCACATTTGGTGATATTTGCTTAACAAATTTAAGCGGAACAGGTGATGGCAAAAGAGAGAGAGAGGCCAAGAGGGCCAGGATAGGAGATTTAAAGTTTTCCTCGCAGAGGACGAGTGGTGGACACCACTCATATTCCCAGCAGAAATCATCGGCCCCAACACTTTTGACAGTCAGTGCTTTGTATACACCCATAGTAAGGGAAATTACATACCCATTGTGCCAGCTGTGGGAAGAACCACCTAGAAGAATGCATGGCCGGCTTGGATGTTTGGTTTTGGTATGGTAAGTCAGGCCATAAGCATCGAGATTGCGCAGCGGCTAAGGGGGACAAGTGTAGATCCTCGGTCACCTCTTCAGTAGCTCTGATAGCCCATCCTTTTTAGAAGGGCGCATCATCTAGACCGGGTGGCGGGCGATGTCAAAAGCGCTCCTATGCCATAGAGACACACTAGGATAAGGGAATCGCCCGTAGTAGTCACACATATGTTGTGGATTTTGTGTTACTCTTTGCATGTTGCTAGCCCTAGAACCCCTGTGCTGAATAAGGAACTCTATGATGGTTTTTGGGTAGAGATTCTCGATGTGTGATGTGAATAGCTATTAGGATAAGGCTTGTAGTGAAGGTTAGAGGTGAAAGAGAAGCTAGAAGTTAGTGGTTTAGCTGACCCAAAGAAAGAGAGTGCGGTAACATCAAATGACTATCAGGAAGATTAAACAACAGCTAGGGAAACGACTAGCATTTATAAACCCTAGACAAAAGGGTACACTACCTAGCAACACAATGCAAAATCCAAGGAATGATGGCCATTGTATGGCTGTGATGACTAGGAGTGGAAAGACCACAGTTGACCCCATTTTACCGGTAATAGATTAGAGGAAGAAAGAGGGCGTGAATAAAGATGATGATGATGTCGCTGAGAAGGAACACATTAAAGATGCTGATTTGCCTGAGGCCCTACTTGGTGAAAAAAAGGTATGAAGTTGAACAAGGAGCTACACAAATTTACAGGGCTATCCCGTGACCACCACCACTATTTACCCAAAGAATGAAGAAGAAGGCAGAGAATGGTATGTTTTAGAAATTCTTTTCAATGCTCAAACAATTATATTTGAACATATCACTGGTTGAGGAATTGGAACAAATACCGGGATATGCTAAGTTTATGTAGGACCTCGTGACGAAGAAGAGGTTTGTGAGCTATGAGCCCATCAATAATGTACGTACATCATTGCAGTGTCATAGCTTCACGATTCCTGGCCCAGAAAAGGGAAGATCCAAGTTCTTTTACTATTCCATTCATGATTGGTGATGTTGAGTTTGCAAGGGCACTCTGTGATCTGGGAGATAGCATGAATGTAATGCCATTGGTTGTGTTTAAGTAGTTGGGCTTGGGATCCCCCATACAGACTACCATGTGGCTGTTGATGGCCGACATAACAGTGAAGAATCCTAAGGGTTGTTTGATGTGCTTGTAAAAGTCTACAAATTCATATTCCCCCTGTGTGATTGCAAGATTGATTATAAGGTCCCCATCATTCTGCCGAGACCATTCCTTGCTACTGGGAGGGCCTTAGTGGAAATGGAGGCTGACTAGTTGAAGTTCAAACTCAATAAAGAATAGGTCACCTTTAATGTCTGCCGGTAAATGAAGCAACCAAAAGAATATAGAGTGGTCTCAGCGATATAAGATGAATCCAATTTGCTTGACGAAGTCTGAGTAGTAAAGATACTTGCGTCGTGCCGTGATGTTAAATCATGCACTTTTTGGGAGGCAACCCAAGTGGTGGTTTGGTGAACTTTGACTAACTGAACCACCAGCGTCATACTGTGATGTTAAATTAAGCGCTTCTTGGGAGGCAACCCAAGTTAATCAACTCATATGTGTTCAAGTGTGCACGGGAAACAAAAACAGGTGGCATAAAAAGTGCAGAACATGTAGATACTATGGGTCTCAGTACGATCCATAGTAGGGTTGTACGGACCATAAACAAGTCGTAGTGAGAAGCAGAGAGGATTTTAGTGCATGAGTTCAGGATATGGTTGGTCCTACGAATCGTAACTCCATTATACGAGTCGTAGCACCTACAATGGCTATAAACTATGCAAGGCACGAACAACAATAAAAGGAAAAGACCTACAAGTCGTAGTAAGAATCTTACTCACGTAGTACGAGTCCTCAGATGCACTCTGTAACTCCCCGAAAGTTTCTAGGATCAGATTCCATATTTAAAGAAAGAATTCAGACATAAGGTGGAGATTTTTACACATAACAAGTCATGGTACGACTTGTTAGGTTACCCCAAGAGTCGTGGTCAGACTCGTAAGGAGCAGTAAATAGGTGCAACCTGTATCAGTGACCACGGAAGACCCAATGAGTCGTTAGGTAGACAAAGACTCATTAAGTCGACCGTTGGGTGAATGTTGGAGATCAATGGTGAGGTCCCGAGGTAGTGGAGACCACGGAAGGAGGGATGAGTCGTCGTGCACCTGACAACTTGTCAAGTAACCCGTGGGGAGAGAAGAGCAGAAAAAGGAAATTTCAACCAGTGTACTCCATGACTTTACTTCACGAGTCATTGCCTACACCACGACCCGTGGAGTGCCTCGTGCGGACTAGAAGGGGGAATTTTCCTGTGTATTTCCAGGGCTATTTTCATAAAATCCTACACTTCAAACTCTTAAACTACATTGTTTTGAGAATGGTGTAGGACGTTTTTATGGGGATAACTATCCTAAACCCTTCTATCAAAAATTACTTTCACACTCTTCTTCCTCCTCTCTCTCAAGGCTCAAGGATTCAACAAGGGTTTCCTCAAGGCTTCAAGGTGAAAATTCAAGTGGGAATTCTCTTGAGCTGGTATGTGGGCTTTCAACAACTATATCCTTCCATCCTTGTGCCCCAAATGTTTTATTTAAGAACCTAAATCCCTCATTCTAGAAAACCATGACCTAGGGTTTCGATCAATGGATGATTTCTTCTATGTATTCTAAGACCCATTAGAAGCAAAAGTCAATTATGCTTATGGAATTATTTTAGTATCTTTAATTGTGTGCTAAATAGTGGAAATGCATGAATATAGGATTTCCTTCATGAGATAGCTTAAATGTTGATTGAGATTTCATTATTGTCCACTTGATTAAATCAAGAACTAGTACCCATGTCTAAAATATGTGAACATCCTAAGAATCCTATTGACACCTAGAATATATGATTTGATAGATATGTTGAGATGAGATTGGAGCTTATGCGCTTGATCAATGGTACTAAGTATATGTTTCATTATGTTTTTCGATGTAAATGTTTTTGGTATGAGGTGAACCTATGATAACTGTATTATTAGCATATCTCCTTTATAATCTGGAGTAATTTCGAACTGGTTCCATGAAATGAATATATGTTTCTGCCATTACCTCATTGTACATGATTCGGGTATTTGTTGACGATTTGGGTTTTCCGTAAATTAGAATATATGAATTAGTGTATACATGTTAAAGTGTGAATTGGACCTATTGATCCTATATGACTCTATATTGTACGCTGTATGTTAGGAAATCAGAACTTGAATGTTGTGGAGGTGTGTGAAGTATGATATGAATATATAGATGTTCGTAAAGATAAATGTGTGGATTAAACAATGATTTGGTGCCATGACGATATGAATTATGATGATAAAGCATGAGAACGATACCCTAGACTTTTGGGCTTGTTTTTAGTAGAAAGTATCCCTAATCCTTTCTAAATGAATGTCGTATGATGAAATCAGCAAATGCTCATGTTTCTGATTAGTTTTAATAGCATAGACCAGATGCATAATGTCAGATCAGTACTCCTTATGTTCTAGTTAGCCAGGGATTCTCGATAGCCGAGAATGTGTCCCTTGGATAGTTAGGGACTTTCCATAGTCGAGAATGTTCCCAATAGTTAGTCAGGGAGTCTCCATAGAATATAATTACTCCCTTAGTATAGTCAAGGAAATGACTCCCTTAGTTTAGTCGGGACTCTCCATAGCAAAGAATGACTTCCTTAGTTCAGTCATCACTCTCAATAGTTGAGAATGTGTTCCCTAGTTCAGTTGGGACTCTCCATAGAAGAGAATGACTCCCTTAGTTTATATTATCAGTTTGGCTCAGTTCCGTACAGTTCAGACATCAATCTAAAATAGATGTAGAATAATGCACTCTTAGTTATCAGTAGACATCTAGAATATTGTATCACATTAGCCTCAACTTTAGCTCTCATTTTATGTTTAGTACATGACCTATGCGTGTGAGTTGGATGATACTTCAGAATATGAGTTTCAAATAAAAGTTCACGTGTATATGTGTATATGACTCATAAGAGGATTGTTGCATTCTAAATTAGTTATATATCGATGTACCCAGTGTATTTCCTTCATGTATACTTGTATGTTTAGTTGTATACATTTCCTCATATGCTTAGTACATTTCAAGTACTGACCACATACTTTATGTGTTATATCACCTCATGATATAGATTCTGGTATCCAGACTCAGCGCCTTGGGTAGACACGCTCTTTCTTCCACCTTAGTGGATTGTGGTGAGTCCTCATCTCTTGAGGACGAGGTCTATGTTCTTATTTCAGTTATATCTCCATTTTCAGGCTTTAAGAGTTAGTTGGGGACCTTTCCCAGCAACTCATCAGTTTAGTAGAGGCTTTCAGACATATGTACACAGAATCAATCTATGTAATAAAGTTTTGTTAGATTATGTATTTTAGTTTTAAATTTGACTCCTTACTATTAGCTTCCACTCAGTTATATCTCTTAGCTGTTTATATTGTTAAGTGTTATGCTATGATTATGCCATGGGTCGACTTGGAGACTTTTGGGGTTCCTTGTCCTGTGTTACGGCTATGGTGTAAACTCGGGTCATGACAAACTTGGTATCAGAGTAAAGGCTTAGAGTGTCCTAGGGTGTCTGAAAGCCGCATTAAGTAGAGTCTCCTTGATGGGTGAGAAGCGCGCTACACTTATGAGGAAGAGGCTACAAGATATTTTTGGATTGTTCCCTTTTCTTCATGATTCTTATCGTGTGTGGAGTATGAAGCTCTAAAAGCTCCTCCCCTGACTCATGCTCTACGTGCTCGCAGATAATTCCTCCCAGAAGAGTGAATGGAAGAAGAAATTGTAATGGCTGCGAGCAGGCACCACCAACCCCGACGAACCCGATGGACAACCATGTTACTCATGCCGAGTTCTGGGAAACCCTTAATATGTTGGCGTAGGCCATGACCGCCAAAATAATCAGCAGGTGATGACTCGTGTTCCCAGAATGGGAATGTAGCGGCAGCAAGGGTAAGAGACTTTCTCCGAATGAACCCACCCAAATTCTTGGGGTTTAAGCCAGACGAGGAACCATATGAGTTTTTAGAAGAGATTTAGAAAATTACCCAAATCATGGGGGTGACGGGAACTGAGAGCACATACTTAGCCTCCTACCAGCTGAAAGGAGTCGCTTATATATTGTTTTTCCAATGGATAGACAGTTGGGGTATTGGAGCAGTCCCCGTAGGTCGGGATGAATTTATGATTGCATTCCTAGAAAGGTTTATCCCTTGGGAGTTGAGAGAGGCAAAGGAACTAGAATTCATCAACTTAAGAAATAACGACGACTGTCAAGGAGTACATGTTGGATTTTACCCAGTTATCCAAGTATGCATCGGAGATGGTAGCCGACCATAGGTCCCGAGTGAGCAGGTTCATGAACGGAGTGTGAGACTCCTTTGTTACAGAATGCAGGACTGCCATGTTTCACAGGGATACAGACTTCCCACATTTGGTGATATTCGCTCAACAAATGGAAGCGGAAAGGGTGATGGAAAAAGAGAGAGAGGCCAAGAGGACCAGGATAGGAGATTCTGAGTTTTCCCCACAGAGGATGAGTGGACACCGCTCACATTCCCAGCAGAAATCATCGGCCCCAGCACTTTCGACAGTCAGTGCTCCGTACATAGCCAGAGTAAGGGAGATTACATACCCATTGTGCCGTTTGTGGGAAGCACCATTTAGGAGAATGCATGGCCATCTTTGATGTTTGTTTTTGGTGCGGTACGTCAGGCCATAAGCACCGAGATTGCGTAGTGGCTAAGAGGGGAAAGAGTAGATCCTCGGCCACCTCTTCAGTAGCTCTAATAGCCCGTCCATTTAAGAAGGGTGCATCATCTAGCCTGGGTGGCGGGCAATGTGAAAACCTCTCGTATGTCGCAACGGCACACCAGGATAAGGGCATCGCCAGTAGTAGTCACACGTATGTTGTGGATTTTGTGTTACTCTTTGCATGTATCTAGCCCTAGAACCCCAATATTGTATAAGGAGCTCAATGACGGTTATTGGGTAGAGATTGTCGATGTGTGATGTGAATAACTATTAGTATAAGGCTTGCAGTGAAGGTTAGAGGTGAAAGAGAAGCTAGAAGTTAGTGGTTTAGCCGACCCTAAGAAAGAGAGTGCAGTCACATCCAATGACTATCAAGCATATTAAATAGCAGCTAGGGCAACGACCAACATTTATCAACCCTAGACAAAAGGGTACACTACATAGCAACACAGTCCAAAATCCAAGGAATGATGGCCCACTATATGTCTATGATGACTAGGAGTGGAAAGACCACAGTTGACCCCACTCTACTTGTTTTAGTTAAGAGGAAGAAAGAGAGTGTGAATAAAGATGATGATGATGTCGCTGAGAAGGAACAAAATGAGTATGCTGAGTTTCCTGAGGCCCCACTTTGTGAAAAAGGGCATGAAGTTGAACAAGGAGCTATGAAAATTTACAAGGCTATCCCGTGACCACCACCACCATTTCCCCAAAGAATGAAGAAGAAGGCGGAGAATGGTAAGTTTAAAAAATTCTTGTCAATGCTCAAACAATTATCTGTGAACATACCACTGGTCGAGGCATTGGAACAAATACCGAGATATGATAAGTTTATAAAGGAACTTGTGACGAAGAAGAGTTCTATGAGCTATGAGCCCATTGATAATGTACATCATTGCAGTGTCATAGCGTCACGGGTCCTGGCCCAGAAAAAGGAAGATCTAAGTGAATTCACTATTCCATTCCTAATTGGTGATGTTGAGTTTGCAAGGGAACTCTGTGATCTGGGAGCAAGCATGAATGTAATGCCATTGGCTGTGTTTAATTAGTTGGGCTTGGTAGCCCAAGCACCAACTATCATACGGCTACTGATGGCCGACAGAACTGTGAAGAAGCCTGTGGGCTGTTTGATGTGCTTGTCAAAGTTGACAAATTAATATTCCCACTCTGTGTTTGCGAAATTGATTATGAGGTACCCATCATTCTTGGGAGACCATTCCTTGTTGCTGGGAGGGCCTTAGTAGAAATGGAGGCTGGCTAGTTGAAGTTCAGACTCAATAAAGAAGAGGTCACCTTTAGTGTCTGCCGGTGAGTGAAGCAACCAAAAGAATATAGAGTGGTCTCAATGATAGAATATGAATCTAATTATCTTGACGAAGTCTGAGTAATTAAGAAACTTGCATCATGCCACAACGTTAAATCAGGTGCTTCTTGGGAGGCAACCTAAGTGGTGGTTTGGTGAAACTTATGTAACCGAACCACCAGTGTCGTACCGTGATGTTAAATTAAGTGCTTCTTGGGAGGCAACCCAAGTTAATCAACTAATGTGTGTTCAAGTGTGAAGGGGAAACAAAAACATGTGGCATAAAAATTGCAGAACTGGTAGATACTATTGGTCTCAGTACGATCCATAGTAGGGTTGTATGGACCATAGTACGAGTCGCAGTGAGAAGCAGAGAGGATTTTAGTGCATGAGTTCAGGGTACGGTTGGTCCTACGAATTGTAACTCCATTGTACGAGTTGTAGCACCTACTGTGGCTATGAACTATGCAAGGCATGGACAACAATAAAAAGAAAAGACCTACAAGTCGTAGTACGAGTTGTACTTACATTTTACGAGTCATAAGATTCACTCTGTAATATCCTTAAAGTTTGTAGGATCAGATGCCAGATTTAAAGAAAGAATTCAGACAGACGGTGGAGATTTTTCCACAGAACGAGTCGTGGTATGACTTGTTAGGTGACTCCACGAGTCGTGGTCATACTCGCGAGGAACAGTCAAGAGGTGCTGCCTGGATCAGTGACCACAGACGTCCCAACGAGTCGTTAGGTAGACAACGACCTGTTAAGTCGGCCGTTGGGTGAATGTTGGAGATCAATGGTGAGGTCCCAAGGATGTGGAGACCACGAAAGGAGGGACGAGTCATCGTGCACCTGACAACTTATGAAGTAACGCATAGGGAGAGAAGAGCAGAAAAAAGAAATTTTAACCAGTGTACTCCACGACATGGCTTCACGAGTCACTCGTGCAGTTCCTCGTGGGGACTAGCAGGGGGGATTTTCCTGCGTTTTTTTAGGGGTGTTCTCATAAAATCCTACACTTCAAACTCCTAAACTACATCATTTTGAGCATGGTATGGGACATTTTTAAGGGGATAACTAGCCTAAACCCTCATTCTATCAAAAATCACTCTCAAACTTTTCTTCCTCCTCTCTCTCAAGGCTCAAGGATTCAACAAGGGTTTCCTCAAGGCTTCAAGGTGCAAATTCAAGTGGGAATTCTCTTGAGCAGGTATGTGGATTTTCAACAAGTATATCCTTCCATCCTTGTGGCCCAAATATTTTATTTAAGAACACAAATCCCTCATTCTAGAAAACCATGACCTAGGATTTCGATCAATGGATGATTTCTTCTATGTCTTCTATGAATTCTAAGACCCATTAGAAGTAAAAGTCAATTATGCTTATGGAATTATTTTAATATCTTGAGTTATGTGCTAACTGGTGGAAATGCATGATTATAGGATTTCCATCATGAGATAGCTTAAACATTGATTGGGATTTCATTATTGTCCACTTGATTAAATCAAGAACTAGTACCCATGTCTAAAATATGTGAAAATACTAAGAATCCTATTGACACCTAGAATATATGATTTGATAGATATGTTGAGATGAGATTGGAGTTAGCTGGGGACCTTTCCCAGCAACTCTTCAGTTTAGTAGAGGCTTTCTGACATGTGTACTCAGAATCAGTCTATGTAGTAAGGTTTTGTTAGATTATGTATTTGGTTTTAAATTTGACTCCTTATAGTTAGCTTCAGCTTAATTTTGTCTCTGTTAGCTATTTATATTGTTAAGTTTTATGCTATGATTATGCCATGCATCATCTTGGAGTCTTTTAGGTTTCCTTATCCCGTGTTATGGCTAGGGTGTAAACTTTGGTCGTGACAAACTTGGTATTAGAGCAAAGGTTTAGAGTGTCCTAGGGTGTCTGAAATCCGCGTTATGTATAGTCTCCTTGATGGGTGTGAAGCGCACCACACTTATGACGAAGAGGCTACGAGACATTTTAGGAATGTTCCCTTTTCTTCATTATTCTTATCTTGTATGGAGTATGAAGATCTAAAATTTCCTCCCCTAACTCATGCTTTGCATCCTCGCAGATAATGCCTCACATAAGAGTGAATGGAAGAAGAAATGGTAATGGCCGCCAGCAGGCACTACCAGTCCTAACGAACCCGATGGACAACCATGTTACTCATGCCGAGTTGCGGGAAACCCTTAATATGATGGCGCATGCCATGACTGCCCAAATTAATCAGAAGATGATGGCCCGTGTTCCGCAAAATGGGAATGTAGCGGCTCTAAGGGTAAGACACTTTCTCTGAATGAACCCACCCAAATTCTTGGGGTCAAAGCTAGATGAGGACCCGTATGAGTTTTTTGAAGAGATCTACAAAATTATCCAAATCATAGGGGTGACGGGAACTGAGAGCGCAGACTTAGACTCCTACCGCTGAAAGGAGTCGCTTATATATGGTTTTTCCAGTGGAACGACAGTTGGGGCATTGTAGCAAGCCCCGTAGGTCAGATGAATTTATGACTGCGTTCCTACATAGGTTTTTCCCTAGGGAGTTCAGAGAGGAAAATGAGGTAGAATGCATCAACTTACGATAGAACGACTAGTGTCTAGGTGTACGTGTTGGAGTTTACCTAGTTATCCAAGTATGCACCAGAGATGGTAGCCGACTAGAGGGCCCAAGTGAGCAGGTTCGTGAATGGAGTGTCAGACTCCTTGGTTAAAGAATGCAGGACTACCATATTGCACAGGGATATAGACTTCCCACATTTGGTGATATTCGCTCAAAAAATTGAAGCAAAATAGGTGATGGCAAAAGAGAGAGAAAGGCCAAGAGGGCCAGGATAGGAGATTCAGAGTTTTCCCCGCAAAGGACGAATGGTGGACACCGCTCACATTCCTAGCAGAAATCATCAGCCCTAGAACTTTCGATAGTCAGTTCTACCTATAAACCTAGAGTAAGGGAGATTACGTACCCATTATGCCAGCTGTGGCAAGCACCATTTGGGAGAATGCATGGCTGGCTTGGATGTTTGTTTTTGGTGCGGTAAGTCGGGCCATAAGCACCGAGATTGCACAACAGCTAAGCGGGGCAAGAGTAGATCCTTGGTCACATCTTTAGTAACTCTGATAGCCCGTCCTTTTTAGTAGGGTGCAGCATCTATCCCGGTGGCGAGCGATGTGAAAACCTCTCCTATGCCGCAGCGACACACTAGGATAAGGGCATCGCCAGTAGTAGTCACACGTTGTGTATTTTGTGTTACTCTTTGCATGTTGATAACCGTATAACCCCAATATTTAATAAGGAGCTCTATGAAGGTTGTTGGGTAGAGATTGTCGATGTGTGATGTGAATAACTGTTAGTGTAAGGCTTGTAGTGAAGGTTAGAGGTGAAAGAGAAGCTAGAAGTTAGTGATTTAGCCGAACCTAAGAAAGATTTAGGATCCTTAGAATGACGACTTTAGGCTAAGGGGGAGATGGTAAGTATGTGCGACAAGTCGAACCTTAAGAATGCTAATAGAGGAGTACTAGCCCTAGTAGTTGTGGTATGTCGATCCCTTCAGGTTCAGATAACTTCTCTTGTATCTTAGTTGAAGCTAAATGATACCCATTCCTATGTGCAGATTCCTAGGATTTCTAGATAACCGCTTCAAACCGCAATGCCATTCTTACTATGTGAATCCTTAAATCTCATATTCATGTTATGAATTAGCTATGTTTGTCAACTCATGTCTTTCTGTAGGATCAACTTGAAATCAGTATTTAGAAGTTACTTTAGTAGCTCAGTAGAATGAGGTTATCTCATGTATATGTTCATTTATAGATGTCATGAATGATTTGTGTTCATGAGACCTCTACTTCCAGTTAGATCGGATATCATCAATTCTAACCCTGTAACAGAAAAGCGATTTGAGAATGAAGGCTCAGTTCAGTGCCAATTAGAGGGAAATAATCCTTCTCAGTGCTCTATCTAGTTCTATGTTAGTTTCATGTCTTTCAGTCCCTCTTGTTCCCTTGCATGCATGTATGATTTGGATGTTCAGTTTGGATATGTGAGATTAGCCGGAGTCTGATACTCCATTATTTCATCTATAATTGATCAGTTTTGGGATTTCCGTTCTGTCCCTATGCTTTCTGCATGTTTAGTCAACATTCGAGGATGAATGTTCCAAAGGGGTAGATATTGTAACACCCTGAAAGTTTCTAAGATCAGATTCAAGACTTAAAGTAAAAATTCAGATAGAAGGTGGAGATTTTATCATAGAACGAGTCGTGGTACAACTCACTAGGTGACCCCACGAGTCGTGATTAGACTCGTGAGGAGCACTCAAGAGGTGCAACCTGGATCAGTGACCACAGATGACCCAATTGGTCGTTAGGTAGACAACAACTCATTAAGTCGGCTGTTGGGTGAATGTTTGAGATCAATGGAGAGGTCTCAAGGCAGTGGAAACCATGGAAGGAGGGACGAGTCGTCGTGCACCTGACAACTCGTCAAGTGACCCATGGGGAAAGAAGAGCAGAAAAAGGAAATTTTAACTAGTGTACTCCACAACTTGGCTTCATGAGTCGTTGCCAACCCCAAGACTCATGGAGTGCCTCGTGGGGGATTGGCAGGGGAAATTTTCCTATGTTTTTCCGGGGGTGTTTTCATAAAACCCTACGCTTCTAACTCTAAACTACATCGTTTTAAGAATGGTATGGGACATTTTAAGGGGATAACTAGCATAAACCCTCATTCTATCAAAAATCATTCTCAAACTCTTCTTCCTCCTCTCTCTCAAGGATCAAGGATTCACCAAGGGTTTCCTCAAGGCTTTAAGGTGCAAATTCAAGTGGGAATTCTCTTGAGAATGTATGTGGGTTTCCAACAAGGATATCCTTCCATCCTTGTGCCCCAAATGTGTTATTTAAGAATCCAAATCCCTCATTCTAGAAAAGCATGAACCAGGGTTTCGATCTATGGTTGATTTCTTCTATGTCTTCTATGAATTCTAAGACCTATTAAGTAAAAGCCAATTATTCTTATGGAATTATTTCAGTATCATGAATTATGTGCTAAATGATGGAAATGCATGATTATAGGATTTCCTTCATGAGATAGCTTAAACTTTTATTGGGGTTTCATTATTGTCCACTTGATTAAATCAAGAACTAGTACCCATGTCTAAAATATGTGAACATCGTAAGAATCCTCTTGATACCTAAAATATATTATTTAATAGATATGTTGAGATGATATTGGAGCTTATGGGCTTGATTAATTGTATTATGTATATGTTTCATTATGTTTTCAATGTAAATATTTGTGGTATGAGGTGAACCTATGATAACGGTGTAATTAGCGTATCCCCTCTATGAGTTGGAGTAATTTTGAAATGGGTTCCATGAAATGAATATACGTTTCTATCATGACCTTATTGTACATGATTCGGGTATGAGTTGATGATATGGGATTTTCATAAATTAAAATATATGAATCAATGTATACATGCTAAAGTGTGAATTGGACCTATGGATCCGACATGACTCTACATTAGACGTCATATGTTATAAACTCAAAAATTGAATGTTGTGGAGGTGTGTGGAGTATGATATGAATCTATAGATATTTGTAATGGTCAAATGTGTGGAATAAATGATGATTTGGTACCATGACGATATGAATTATGATGATAAATCATGAGAACGATACCCCAGAATTTTGGACTTGTTGTTAGTAGAAAGTAGCCCTAATCATTTCTAAATGAATGTCATACGATTGAATCAGTAAATGCTCATGTTTTTGATTTGCTGTAATGGCATAGACCATATGTATAATTCAGATCAATACTCCTCATGTACTAGTCAGCCAGGGACTCTACATAGCTGAGAATGTTTCCCTTGGATAGTTAGGGACTCTCCATAGCCGAGAATGTTCCCCTTGGTCAGTCAGGGACTCTCCGTAGCATCGAATGACTCCCTTAGTACAGTTAGGGGCTCTCCATAGCAGAGAATGACTCCCTTAGTTCACTCGGGACTCTCCATAATAGAGAATGACTTCCTTAGTTCTGTCATGACTCTCCATAGCTGAGAATGTGTTCCCTAGTTTAGTTTTTACTCTACATAGCAGAGAATGACTGCCTTAGTTTATATTATTATCAGTTTGGATCAGTTCCGTACAGTTTAACTTTGGTTTCAAACACATATAGCATAATGCAATCTTAGTTATCAATAGACATCCAGAATAGTTTATGACATTAGCTTCAGCTTCAGCTCCCATTATATGTTCTGTACATAACCCGTACGTGTGAGTTTGATGATACTTCATAATATGAGTTTCAAATAGAAGTTCATGTGTATATGTGCATGTGAATCATAAGAGGATTCTTGCATTCTAAATTAGTTATATGTCGATGTACCCAGTTTATTTCCTTCTCGTATACTTGTATGTTTAGTTGTATACATTTCCCCGCATGCTCAGTACATTCCAAGTATTGACCGCACACTTTATGTGTTATATCATCTCATGATATAGATTCAGGTATCTAGACTCAGCGTCGCGGGTAGACACGCTCTTTCTTCTATCTCAGCGGATTGTGGTGAGTCCTCATCTCTTGATGATGAGGTCTATGTTATTATTTCAGTTATATCACAGTTTTCAGACTTTAAGAGTTAGTTGTGGACTTGTCCCAGCAACTAATCAGTTTAGTAGAGGCTTTCATACATGTGTACGCAGAATCAGTCTATGTAATAAAGTTTTGTTAGGCGATTTCTTTGAGTTTTAAATTTTACTCCTTACTGTTAGTTTCCGCTCAGTTATATCTCTGTTAGATGTTTATATTTTTAAGTGTTATGCTATGATTATGCCATGGGTCAACTTGGAGCCTTTCGGAGTTCCTTGTCCTGTGTTACGGCTAGGGTGTAAACTCGGGTCGTGACACACTCGTAGGTCCACAGATAAGTCTTCCAAATCTTTGATTCTTAGGTTCAAAGCACGATTTGTAGGATATTCCTACGACTCATGGTACAAGTCATATTGGGTCAATATTTTCAAAATACACCTGACTCGGCCTAGATTTTCAAATCTGCCTTATACCCTATTTAAGCCTGAAACAAGTCATACTCATTCTCCACACACTCATAACCCAAGTCACAAACATAAACCCATGAGTTTCTAACACCAGAAACTCAAAAAATGAAGGATCAATCGAGATATTTCGTTATCAACCAAGCCTTGTCCAACCCTAATTTATTTTCTTCAGTCAAAGTAAGCTGTTAAAAAGTAAGTTTATTACTTTGAATTTGATAAAACTGGTATGGTTGATGCAATGGCTCTAAAACCCCCTACGATTCCTAGTTATTTCTTGAAAAAATTGAAAAAGACAATGACCAGGAGTGTGATTAAGCCATGTACGAATGGGAAAGAATTGGAAACTGACAAACTTGCGCATTAAAATGGACAAAAATTAAGTTATGGGTAGTGACTGAAAAGGGGAGGAATGAGTAGTTATAAATTGGGTTAAAATACACGCCTAGACCTGGGGAATTCTGAGTACCCAAAAGTTAACATAAAACTTCTTGTAACTGAACCAAAATCTAGGGATGGACAGGCTTCACAAGCCTTCCTACGACTCGTGATTTGATACTACAACTCATAGGATGGCTCATTGGGACTGTCCCAAGCCTAATTTGAAAACAACACCAGGTATGAATCTCATTAGCAATCGTGGTTTATTTCCACGAGTCATAACTGGTAGTCGTACCTAAAAACAGAAAAGGGTCAAGTCAACAAGTGATAGAATGATCCTTCCTTTGACTTGTGGAAATAACTTACGAGACGTACCATGAGTCATGGAAAAATACAGATAAGTTGTTTCTAAAGGGGCATCCTCATACGTATCGTACCTTCATGGTATGAGTCATACCTCAGAGTTGTAACACTAATCTGAGATAGTACAGGTCTATATACGAGTCGTACCTCCAAGGTACGACCCGTACTGTTGACTCGTGGTAATTTATAGAGGATCTTTGTTTGATTCATTTCTTAGACACGAAATGCTAACTCACTTTCTCTACAGGTATAATGATGATAAACTGTAAGGCATCTAAGGAAACTACTCGGAGGCAATTAATTGAGGAGACCTCTGAGTCTAATCAAGCAGGTGACTCCCCTATTGGTTCAGTTGAGGAGTACAGGGTCGACACTTCAGATACAGATGGGACCCGACCACTAGGGCGAAGGCCAAAGCACAAGCCATGGCTGATAATGCTCAAACCACACCTCATACTAAAGTATGAAGCGGGTGTAGTGTAACACCCTAAAAGTTCCCAAGAGTTAGAAACCAGAGGTTGAAAATGTGCCTAGCAGAAAATTTTAGCAGTGTCTCAGAACGACTCATACAACGAGTCGTTGGTGGCTCTAACAATTTGTGGGAAGCAGTCATTGGATGGGATTCAAGAAGGAAGTTATGTGTTAGATACCACTGGAGGAAGGAACGAGTTGTTGTGGTGAACAAAGACTCGTTGGTGATGGTCCTTGGTTGGTAGTCAGTATTTCGGGTTACTCCCATGTGTAGAGACAACGAGCCATTATAAGTAACAATGGTCCGTTGTATGGATTGTTGAAAGAGGAATGAGGGTCTCCAGGTGATAGCAACGTATTGTAACAACGGGTCGTCAGAAGGAGTAACATTCCATTGTATCAATCGTTGGAAGGAAAGTGACGGATGGACAAATGATGGCGATGGGAGGAAACAACGATTCATTGGATCTAGAAATGACTCATCATTTCAGTCATTGTTAGGCCACCAGTCAAGAACTAGTGCAACCAACGAAAGGTTATGACGGGTCGTTAGAGGTGACAACGACCCGTCCTATCGATCATTGTTTAGAGACGCCGAAAGTCGAGGAATTCCAGTACATCTAACAGATGGAGACGACAGGTCCTTGTATGAGACAACGACTCGTCCTGAGGGTCGTTGGTTCTAGTTCGAGAAATTTTCAGGTTTTTCTCAGGGGTAGTTTGGTAAAATCCCATGCTTCCATCTTTGAAGTGACGTTGTTTTGAGTATTACTTGGGATTTTTTAAGGGTTTTTCATGCCTAAACCCTCATTTTTCTCAACTCTCCTTCTTCTCCTCTCAATATCAAGGTTTCCAAAGGTTTTTCCTCCCAGCTTCAAGATGCAAATTCGAGTGGGATTTCTTCTACCAGGTATGTGGGTCTTCAGCAAGGATATTCCTTCATCCCTGCGCCTAAAAATGTTTTCATTAAAAACCCGTTTTCAAGTAATCTACATAAGCACTAGGGCTTGTATGATGTGAAAATTCTTCTATATTCTTCTATATTCTCATTAAATGCTAAAATCTTCTAAAATTATGAATTTATTTGGAATATACATTAATGGGTTGCCTTGAATTGTGGATTATAAGTTGGGAATGCAAAAGTGTAGCATGTTCTTCATAACTTGTCCTGAGTAGTGAATAGGACTTGTTTATTGATCACTTGATTTACTGTAGTAACTCATGAACATGATGAAATTGTGTGGATATTGCATGATTAACCCTAATAACCTGAT
>JACEIK010000087.1:56939-81562 GCA_018107945.1 Datura stramonium | reverse complement strand
TGAGTTAGTTTAATTACACTTCCTGCATACTCAGTACATTCCAAGTACTGATCGCACACCTCTTTTTCTATATCGTTTCATGATATAGATTCAGGTCTACAGGCTAATCCGTGTGATTAGATACGCTTCTCTCTATCTCTCATCTCCTTGTGGTGAGTCCTCATCTTCCGAGGCTGAGATTTATGTTCTTATTTTCTTATGTTTTAGTTTTAGATTTAAGAGTTAGCTGGGGGCTTGTCCCAACAACTCGTCGGTTTAGTAGAAGGCTTTCAGACTTGTCTTGATAGAATCGGCGTTGTATCTAAGTGTTGTTAGAATTGCTATTATTGATTTTATTATATTCTTGTTATTAGCTTCTACTTATGCATGTTGTTCGTCATTTCTAACGTTAAGTGTATGCTATGATTATGTCATTGGTCGGCTTGACGCCTTTCGAGGTTTCTTGTCCCGTATTACGACAAGGGTGTGAACTCGAGATGTGAGAAACTTTGTATCAGAGCAAAGGTATAAGGTGTCCTAGGGTGTTTGAAATCCGCGTTATGTAGAGTCTTTTTCATGAGTTTGAAGTGCGCCACACTTATGACGAAGAGGCTATGAGACATTTTAGAAAATGTTCCCTTCTTTCATGATCTGAATCATGCGATGAAATGTCTTTCCATTCCTTTAATTCACTCTATACGCGTGTGTAAAAACATGTCTCCCCAAGGGACTAAAGAAAGTCAGCCAGCTCCACCAACTCCAACGGATCCCATGTCCAGGCAAGTTATGGACGTAGAACTTGGGGCAGCAATTTTGAGTGTTGATGCGGGCCATGATCACCCAGCCCAACCAGATGACTATCATATCAGCGCACCCTACCAAGGAGGGATAACTATTAGAGTTCTAGACATCATAAGGAGGAGTCCGACTAAGGTTGGTGGTTCAGATTTGGAGGGTGAGTATAAAGGGGAAGAAAAGAGGAACAAAAAGTCCAGGACCAAAAATCTTGAGGGTTTCCAATAGGGGTCAAGTAGTAGGAGTCACTCTCAACCCTAGCAGAGGTTTGTAGCTCAAATTGGGGAATACCAGCCCCGAGTGAGGGAGATTACCTATCCCGTTTGCAGATGCTTCGGGAAGAACCACCGCTGAAGGTGCTTGGCGGGTTCATATGTTTGCTTCTATTGTGGCTAGCCCGGTCATAGACACAGAGATTGCCGATTGTCCAAGCGAGATGAAATGAACGTCCGTGCCCTATCTAATAGGTCCACAGCCTGCCCATCACGGAAATGCAGGTTACATAGAGTAGGTGGCAAGCCAACCACAGGAGTAGTCACATATATGTTGTCAATCTTGTGTTATACCTTATGTGATGCCAACCTCTATATTGAATAAGAAGCTCTGTTGTGATTGTGGAAAGAGATTGTTGATGTGTAATGTGAGTAGCTGTTAGTGTAAGGATAGCAGTGAAGGTTAGAAGTGAAAGAGGAGTTAAGAATTAGTAATTTATCCTGACCTGAAGGAAGATTTGGGAGCCTTAGAATAACGACTTTAAGCTAAGGGGAGATAGTGAGTATGTGAAGTAAGTCAGACCTTGAGAATGCTCATAAAGAATTTTCAGCCTTAGCAGTTGCAGTATGTCGATCTCTTCAAGGTTTAGATAATTTCCCTCATGTTTCAATTGAAGTTAAAATAGTGTCTATTCCTATGTGCAGATTCCTAAGGTTTGGAGATAACCACTTTAGATAGTGATGCCAGTTTTGCCAGTTTTTCTTTATGAGTCCTTTATGCTCATTTCCTATGTGAATTAGTTATGTGTGTTAATCCATGTTTTCCTATATGGTTGGATGGAGCTCAGTCTTTAGAGGTTGTTTACTAACTCAGTAGAGTCAGATTATCTCATGTATCTGCTAAGTTTTAGATGTTGGGAATAACTCGTGCTCATGAAATCCTTACCCTCAATTAGATTAGATACCGTGAATTCTAGCTTAGTATCAAGAAGCGATTCGAGAACGAAGGATCAGTCTATATCAGTTCAGTGTCAGATAAAAGGGGAAAGAATTCTTTTCGTTCTTCTGTCTAGTTCTATGTTGGTTTCATGTTCTTCGGTTTCCCTTGTGCCATGGTATGCATGTTAGATGTGGATGTTTAGTCTTGGTGTATAAGGTTGGTTCGAAGTCAGATACTTCGTTGGTGTTAGCGGAAATTGATTGATTTTGGATTTCGGTTATGTTCCTATCTTTATAGTATGTTCAACCAACATTTGAGGACAAATGTTCCCAGGGGGGAGATATTGTAACACCCCAAAAGTTCCCAGGAGTTAGAAAGCGGAGGTTGAAAATGTGCCCAACAGAAAATTTTAGCAGTGTCTCAAAACGACTCATACAATGAGTCGTTGGTGGCTCTAACAAGTCGTGGGAAGCAGTTGTTGGATGGGATTCAGGAAGGAAGCTGTGTGTTAGATACCATAGGAGGAAGGAACGAGTCGTTATGGTGAACAATGACCCGTTGGTGTTGGTCGTTGGTTGGTAATTAGGATTCCAGGTTAGTCCCACGTGTAGAGACAATGAGCCGTTGGAAGTAACAATGGTCCGTTGTTTGGATCATTGAAAGAGGAATGAGGATCTACAGGTGATAGAAATGGATTGAAACAACGGGTCGTCGAAAGGAGTAATGATCCATTGTATCAATCGTTGGAAGGAAAGTGACGGATGGACCAGTGATGGCGACGGAACGAAACAACAAGTCATTGGTTCTAGCAACAACTCATCTTGTCACTCGTGGTTGGGCCACCAGTCAAGAACCAGTGCAACCAACAGAAGGTTATGACGGTTGTTAGAGGTGACAATGACCCGTCCTGTCAGTCGTTGTTTGGAGATGATGAAAGTTCGAGGAATTCCAGTACATCTTACGGATGGAGACGACGGGTCATTGTATGAGACAACGACTCGTCCTGAGGATCATTGGTTCTAGTTTAGGAAATTTTTAGGTTTTCTCAAGGGTAATTTGGTAAATCCCATGCTTCTAGCTTTGAAGTGACGTCATTTTGAGTATTATTTAGGACGTTTAAAAGGGTTTTTTATGCCTAAACCCTCATTTTTCTCAACTCTCCTTCTTCTCCTCTCATTATCAAGGTTTCCCAAGGTTTTTTCTCCCAGCTTCAAGGTGCAAATTCAAGTGGGATTTCTTCTACCAAGTATGCGGGTCTTCAGCAAGGATATTCTTTCATCCTTGTGCCCAAAAATGTTTTCATTAAAAACCCATTTTCAATTAATCTACATAAGCACTAGGGCTTGTATGATGTGAAATTTTTTTGTACTCTTCTATATTCTCCTTAAATGCTAAAATCTTCTGAAATTATGAATTTATATGGAATATAAATTAATGGGTTGCCTTGAATTGTGGATAATAAGTTAGGAATGCAAGAGTGTAGCATGTTCTTCATAACTTGGCATGAGTAGTGAATGGGACTTGTTTATTGATCACTTGATTTACTATAGTAACTCATGAACACATTGAAATTGTGTGGATATTGCCTGATTAACCCTAATAACCAGATAATGCTTATAATAACAATGTTGGGATGAGTTGGAGTGTGTGGGCTTAAGCAATTGGAAGTAAATTATGTATTATCACCATGTTTTCGATTTAATTTATTGGGTATGAGGTGAATCTATAATAATGGCCTAATTATTATTTTTTCTCATAAATCGGGGTAAATCATGAAATGGGTCTTATGAAATGAAGATGAATGCTCTTTCCATGGTTTGTTGTAAATTAGGAGGTATGAGTTAAATGTACTAGTTGTTCGTAAATCTAAAAAATGAGTATTGCATTATGAGAGTGGTGAATGTTTCTGTCTCTGATTAGCTGTAGTAATTTAGACTAGCTCTAGTCGGTCGGGACTCACATCCCTAGTCACTAGTGGAGTATGTCTTCCCTTAGTCGGTTTGGACTCACATTCCTAGTCGCCAGGGGAGTATGTCTTCCTTTAGTTGTTCGGGACTCACATCCCTAGTCTCCAGTGGAGTATGTCTAGCCTTAGTCAGTCGGGAGTCTCTCTAGCCGAGAAATGTTTCCCTTTGATAGTCAGAATGCTCCCTTCGACAGTCAAGGACTCCCCCTTAGACAGTCAGGGACCCTCTTGATATCAGTCACAGCATCGTACCTCTGTGTTATTCTCGTTTATTACTTTTGTGCATAAGTTGATCTTATAATAATGCATGTCTTTATAAAGTGGTTATGTTGGTATAATCTCATATAAGGTTATCTTATCTCATTTTAGTTACATTACTATTAATGTGTTTTTACATTACTTCCTTATTGTATATATTTATGAGTTAGTTTAAATATGCTTCCTGTATACTCAATACATTTCAAGTACTGACTGCACGCCTCTTGTGCTATATCGTTTCATGATATAGATTCAAGTCTTCAGGCTCATCCGCGTGATTAGATACGCTTCACTCTCTCTCCCATCTGCTAGTGGCGAGTCCTCATCTTATGGGGACGTGATTTATGTTCTTATTTTCTTATGTTTTAGTTTCAGACTTTAAGAGTTAGCTGGGGGCTTGTCCCAGCAACTCGTCAGTTTAGTAGAAGGATTTTGAACTTTTCTTGATAGAATCAATGTTGTATCTAAGTGTTTTTAGAATTTCTATTATGGATTTTATTAGATTCTTGTTATTAGCTTCTGCTTATTCATGTTGTTGGTCATTTCTAACAATAAGTGTATGCTATGATTATTCCATGGGTCGACTTGGAGCCTTTTGGGGTTCCTTGTCCCGTGTTATGACAAGGGTGTGAATTTGGGTCGTGACACGTTGTCAATAAAGAACCCTACTAGAGGTTGGGGTCGAACCCACAGGGAATATGGGAGAACTGAATTATAGCCAGTAAGTGAACTTGTGAGGTAGTTACTTCAAAATTGGGTGGTTTTAAAGAAAGTCAATAATAAAAACAATTATCAAACTTATGGTTTTGAATCAATATTAAAGGATAACTAGGGTTTGTGTTCCCCATGGGTTCATAACTGCTTTGGGTATACACTCATGATTATCACCAATACTTACTTATAGAACTGATAACTTAGGTTCATTCAAACGTCCGACCAGTCTCTATTGAATGACTATACTCAATCACTCGACCAAGTCTCATGAGCAGTTTCAAACTATTCGTTATCACTAAGTTCAATATTTAACTATACTGCGACCACAGTTCAATTTAATATAATGATTATTAAAATCAAGGCTCTATTGTAATTATCTTTTCCTAATCTCTACCTATTATTTTGGTGGAACGACATGAAAAAGGACATCACAGGTTTTGTGACTCATTTTCCTAATTGCCAGTAAGTGAAACTTGAGCACCGAGGCTTGATATAGAACATAGAAATTCTAGCCTAGAAATCGGAGGTGATTAATATGGATTTTACTGCAGGATTGCCTTGGACAAGTAGGAAGCACGATAATATCTAGGTAATAGTTGATAGAGTGACTAAGCTCACTTATTACCAATCAGGACTAACTATGGAGGACTATGCTAGACTCTATATACGGGAGATAGTTCGCCTACATGATGTTCCCTTATCAATAATTTCAGATAGAGGCACTCAGTCCACAACAAACTTCTAGAAGTTCTTCCAAAATGGCCTAGGCACTCAGGCGTGTCTTAGTACGACATTTCATCCTTAGATAGACGGACAGGCCAAACACACCATTCAGACACTCAAGAATATGTTGCATGCCTATGTTTTAGATTTTGGTGGGAGCCTCTATGATCATGTTTCCTTGATAGAGTTTGCCTATAACAAAATTTACTAAGCGAGTATTCAGATGGCTCCGTATGAAGCTTTATATGGGCGAAAGTGAAGATCGCCAGTGGGTAGGTTTGAACTCAATGAGGCAGAGTTATTGGGCTAGAATTAGTGCAGCAGGATATTGACAAGGTGAAACTTATTAGAGACCGACTTTAGGTAGCCTCGAGTAGACAGAAGTCTTATGTGGATGTACACCATCGAGCTCTAGAGTTCACTTTTGACGATTGGGTCTTTCAGAAGGTATCACATATGAAGGGAGTTATGCATTTCGGCAAAAAAGAGAAAGTTGAGTCCTAGATATGTTGAGCCTTGTAGAATTGTCTGCAGGATAGGTAAAGTATCCTATGAGTTAGAGTTACCACTAGAGCTAGCAATAGTCCATCTTGTATTTCATGTTTTGATGTTGCGGAAGTGCATAAGAGATCCAGCTCATATTATGCCTTTTGAGGATGTCCATATTTCTAAGGATATGGCCTATGCAGAGGTCCCAATTGCCATTTTTAATTAGCAGGTCAGGAATCTTCAGACTAAGGAAGTCTCCTCAGTTAAAGTGTTGTGGTGGAGTAATAATATCGAGGAAGTGACCTGGGAAGCTAAGGAGGAGATGAGGAAGAAGTATTCTCACCTATTTGCTACATTAATGTAATATTGAGGTATGCATTTGATACTTAAATTTACTAACTATGTACCTTTAAAGCATGTTAAGTGAAATCAACCCTTATTCGGGGACGAATGTTTCTGGNGTTATATCTCAAAATCTTTTTTGATGTTTAAAAGGGTTGAGAGAATGAAATTCCAAATAGGTAATTAAATCATAGAATGGATATATGCGGGTGATTAAAGATTTAAATTGAAGTTTTTAGACCAAAGGAATCTTGGTAACAAAATTCAAATTCACAATTTATTACGAGAAAATATTTTTAATAAGTCTTGTATATGGTCTAATTTGAGGCGATCCTATCTCCTAATTTTTAAGGAGTTAGAAGTCATATGACCTTTCAAATTAAAGATATTTGAATCAAGTTATCATAACATCAAACCACTCGTCAATCCGAGTTTAGAGTTAATAGTTATGGGCATTTAACTATGGCACTGTCAGTAGTGATAGTAAGCACGCCGTCCACCACACCACCTCTTACTAATTTCAAGTTACAAGTTTCCCAATTCATTTTAAACATACGCAAATGGGAGCAACATGCTTATGACATTATTACCACTCCATTTTATAGCAAAGGTAAAGGAAATCAAGCCATTGAAACACCTTGGAATCTCACGACAAATTCTGGAAAGAAGACCGTGAAGCTTCTAGGATCATTTCCACCAGATTACTTTGTTGTGTTGCTATTTTTTAAGTTCTTCCTGGGAAGAAAGGAGGGAGTAAAAGACTTCTGTATTGGTGAATATCTAATCCAAGTGAAGTTGTGTAATCTTACCTTTGATTTCTTTGAGTTTTGTGAAAGGAAATTTGGAGAAAAGTTGTATTAAGTTGTTGTTATTGTGTGTTCTTGGGTGTATTGCTGCCCAAATTTTCCAGAATTTTATTGAAGTGTGATGCTTGCTTAAACACTTATATTCTCTATACTTTCCATGTTATATAAAAATAGTAAAATAACGCAACTCATAGACCAAAAATCCAACCAAAACACAAGTTAAGTGAAGGAGGTCATTTGCAAGTTGTGTTTAGTGTATTCGTGGCTTCTTTTGCTACATTTTGGCAGTGTGTTTGTGGTGTTCTTGCTGTGTTTTTGGAGCAGTATTAAGTTCTATATATATTCTCTCTTAGTAGGGATTAGACACAAGTAAGAAGGTAAGGATTCTACCTTTTAAACTTACCAAAATCTAATCTAAAAGCTAAAAATTAGAAGCTAGACTAGGTTGCCGTTTTGGTATATGTTTGCTAAAGTTCTGTCTATTTTCTTTAAGGTTGGAGAACCTATATTTAGCTAGAAATATACTCCATGATATGGGATTTTGTTACAAGAGAATGTTGCGACCCGAGCCTACACCCTGGATGCGACACGGTATTTAGGGCCACAAGTGACCCTAAGCTAACCCATGACATTGCATACTACTGAAATTCTGAATAGGAATGAAATCTATAAGAGAAGTTTAAAGAACATAACTGATTAAAAAACTTTAAAATAAGATACTAAATTACTAACTCTGTCTAAAAGTCAACTAAGAAACTAATGAGTTGCTGGGATAAGTCCCCAGCTAACTTTAAATTCTGAAACTAAAGTAACAAATAGGACAACTAGAAATAGAACTCCGGCCCTCGGCAAATGAGGACTCACCATAAAAATCTGCTGAATTTCGCCTAAGAAGGACTACTGACGATGTTGAGACTGAGAACCTACGCCTGTATCATAAGACGATACAACATAAAGAGTATGCATCAGTACTTTGAATGTATTGAGTAAGTGAGAAATGAAATGTGTAAAATATTGGAAAGTTATAAACTGTACTAACAAAGCATGCAATGACCATACTGAAATTACAAATACGGAAAACATCTGAAAAGCTAATAATACTATAAGTACTAACAATTAACTAAATGTCAAAAACATGTCTGAGTTCTGGAGTACAAAACTGAACTGGAGAAAGAGATTACACTGGACTGAGTTGTACCGAATTATTGTGGGAGAAACTATAACCGACATATAACCACGTGAGCTAGACATGGAGTCTGATGTATACCCCTCATCAGAGAAGGCCCACTATACCTTTCCAGGGTGCAGTAGCTGAGTTGGGTGAGCACTGCCTATTGAACATTCGGGATAATAACCTACAGTTGCAACGTAGTTCTAGGAACCTGGGTGTGTTGAACCTCTTCTCCACTCGGTGCTAAGTTCTACTCCCACTAGAAATTCTAATTATGTCTAGCTAGGCTAATAGCTCAAAATTAGTTTCCTAAGACTTCAGTCAAGACTACTTGTCTAAAAGTGTCCTGAGAGTCTATGGACCTGAAAGTAACTATGTTCCATGAATCGTCAAAGCTACTTTATTTGATAGTGGCATAACGGTCTAAGGAACATCTGACAAACTGATAGTTGATGCTATTGAGATTACTGAGTTCCTCAAGATTAAAAGTAGTCAAACTGTAAGCTAACTTTTTTCTATAGAACACTGAGTGTACTAAGTGTTGATTGAGACTCTGAGACTAGGTAAGTGAAGGACTAACTTTTAATCATGAATCTGTGCCGACATTGTAATTTAAAAGGAATTATTCTGGATAAAAACAATCATGTCTAAATTTTCAATTATGCAAGTCCCATTCAAATCACACCTGAAGGTTAGGTCTAAAATACGTATTGTATGAAATGGGATATCAAGCATGAATTACAACTGATAATAATCTAGGAAAAACTCAAGAATTATCACAACAAAGGAATTCATAAGCTATCTAAAGGAAATCCCTTGTTTCAAAATTCTACAAGGCTAGAAGAAAGGAGATTTATTTAAAGAGTTTGGGATACAAGGGTAAAAGAAATTCCTTGTGGAAACCCACATACTTGAAGAAGGAAGTCCCTGAGAAAACTCTTGAAATTCTGTGAAGAAAATGGAAACCCTTGTCTCTGCTTTGAACTTCTGACTGAGTCTTCTATGGACTAATTTGAGAGAGGGAAGTGGGAAATAAGGGAGGAAGATTGATCAACTCCCTTTAACCCTGCTAAATTCTCCAAAACGATGTAGTTTAGGCATTAAAATAGGGGGAAGTTACAAAAATGCCTCTGAGTAACCACTTTAAAATCAGCCCGTCCAAGTCCTATAGGTCATACGATTCGTTGACTGACACCACGATTCATTGAGACCATTCGTTGGTTCTACGATAAAATTTCCCTTTTCTGGAGCCTCCCGATGGATGACATAATGACTCATTAGTTTAACCAATGGGTCATTGTCACCACTCGTTCTAGCCACTGGACTTCCTAAAAAGTTTCTAGACTTCACCCACGGATGGAAGCGACGACTTGTTGGGTGGAACAAAGGGTCATTTTGGCCACTCGTTGCCACTAAAAGGGATTTATAAACACTAGACAATGACTTGTCATCTATCTCATTGGTTTTTGAAAGACAACTAGCAGGACGGATAATGACTCAGGCAACAGGTCGTTATTGCTAACAATGACTAATTGTGTGGGTCGTTCTAAGACAAATTTCTATTTTTTTAGTCTGCTAAGTCAAGATCTTGGTCTATGAAACTTTGGGGGTGTTATAATATCTCTGTCTTGGGATCATTCATCCTTGAATAAAGGCTAAATAAGTTGAAAGACTGGGAACTGAGTTGCAATCCCAAACTGAAAACTAGAGACCGATTTCTGAAGTATTGACTGACTCTAAACTGAGATAGACATGCTAACTGAACTTATGCAGCTAGGGTGCATATTTAAACATGAATAAGGCTGATGAGTATGAAACTGAATGGAGTAATGAGAAGGGACTTAATACTTGATGCTGAAGTTGGACTAGAAGGGAATAAATGAGGGTATTTTCCATCATGTCTGCTTCTGCTTCCCATATAACTCCCTCAACTAGTTGGTTCCTCCATAAGACCTTTACTGAAGCGACCTCCTTGTTTCTCATCTTAGAAACCTAACGGTCTAGGATTGGAACTGGAACTTCTTTATAAGAGAGACTATCCTTTACACCAATACTCTCTAGAGGCACTATAGAGGTCAGGTCACCGATGCATTTATTTAACATGGACATATGAAAGACTGCGTGCACCGATTCTAACTACTAGGCAACTCCAAATCATAAGCTACACTGCCAATGCACCTCGAGATTCAGTAATGGCTGATATATCTGGGACTAAGCTTTCCTTTCTTCCTAAATATCATATCCCCCTTCATAGGTAATATTTTTAGGTATACCCAATCATTCACAGAAAACTCCAACTCCCTTCTCCTTACATTTTCATATGATTTCTATTGGCTTTTAGCTATTCTCAGATGTTCTTTGATAATTTTCACCTTTTGTGTGGCCTCATGTACTGAATCCGGACCTATCAAGGTTATTTCACCAACCTCAAACCACCCTATAGGGGATCTGCAACTCCTACCATATAATGCCTCGAACGGGCCAGTTGAATATTGGAGTGGTATCTATTATTGTATGAAAACTCAATGAGAGGTAGGTGATCATCCTAATTACCACTGAAATCAATCACGCATGCCCTCAACATATCTTCAAAAGTCTGAATCATCTGCTCAGCCTTACTATCTATCTGTGGGTGAAAAGTATGAAAACTTGAGTACCAAGTCCTTTCAAAAAAGACAACTATAAGTGTGAGGTGAACTGGGTACCCCTGTCTTAGATGATGGACAAGGGAAACCCATGTAACCTGACTAACTCTCAGATGTACAGTCTAGCATAATCCTGTACTGAGTTTGTGGATTTAACTAGCAAGAAATGTGTTGACTTAGTCATCCGATCCGCGACAACCCAAATTGAGTCATGTTGTCAGCGAGTGCGAGGTAAACTGATGCTGAGATCCATATTCACTTTTTTCCACTTCTATGTAGGAATACTGATATCCTGATTGATACCCCCAGGTCTCTAGTGTTCAACCTTGACCTGCTGGCAATTTGGACACTTAGCCATGAATTCTACAATGTCCTTCTTCATGCCATTCCACCAGTAGATTTCTGGTAGATCATGGTACATCTTGGTGGTACCTGGATGGACAGAGTACCTGGTGCAATGAGCTTCCATTAATATCCAGTGCCTCAAATCGTCTCCCTCTGGGACACATAACTTGCCTTGGTAACGGAGACACCATCTCCCCATTTGGACAATGCTTCAACCTCTTTTCTTAGACCTACTTCTTTCAACTTGAGTAGAATAGGGTCTTTATCCTGCTTTGACTTAACCTTCACCAACAATGAGGATTTTTACCCACTCCGGATTACAACTCCACCCTTTGCTGAATCAGCTAACTGGCCCCCTAACCGAGCCAACTAGTGGATGTCCTTTCCAAGTTCCTTTTTACCCTCTATGACATGTGCAAAACTTCCCATAGACATCTTGTTGAGGGAATCAAGAACTACATTGGCCTTTCCTGGGTGATATAGTATATTCATGTCATAATCCTTCAATAATTCTAGCCATCTTCTCAGACAAAGATTCAAATCCTTCTAACTGAACATGTACTATAGACTTTTGTGATTTGAGAAGACATCCACATGAACCCCATATAGATAATGTCTCCAAATTATTAAATTAAACACTACCGCTGCCAATTCAAGATCATGAGTCGGATAGTTTGTTATACCCCAAGATCAGACTCGGGAGTTGAAATGGAGAAAAGTTAAAAGTTGGCATTACGCCACAAAATGGGTCATGAGGTGAACCTTTGGTGCAGCCCACGAGCTATGAGGTGACTCATGGGGAGGCCCAGGTGATGAGTTTGAAAATTTGAGAAATGGGATCCCATGAACGTGACGACGAGTCGTGATCAGGCCTCACGACTTGTTAGGTCAGTCGTGGGGTGGGTGAGTAAGAAAAGGGAAGGAAGAGGGGCAGTGTACTTGACGGGAAGACCCCACGAGTTGTGGTTAGTCACCACAATTTGTGGGAAGGGTCATAAGCAGCAGGATGAAGCAAGGTAAGAACCAGAGACAATGCATATCACTGATGGTGATCACGAGTCGTTAAGCCTTCCGTTACAAGACCAACAGATTTGAGAAGCAGTGTACTTCACGGATCATGCCACGAGTCGTGGCCATAGAGGATGAGTCGTTGGGTCCCTCATTAGGTTCATCTGGAAGTTAAATTCTGTGAATTTTGTAAGTGCTATTTCGTAATTCCTAAGTTTCTAAGGCCTAAACTATATCGTTTTGAGTTATGAATGATGACTTTTAAAGGGGTTAAGTTCATTTTAGGCCATTTACATTCATGCATGCAAGGTAGAAGGTGAGAGAGGGTGATCAAGNGGCTATCAAAGAAGTGTAAGAATCAGCTACCAACAGGTATGTAGGGTTATGAATGGGTGAATTCTTTCACACCCATGCCCAATCCCTCTCTAAATCATGAATGCTCTATGTCTAATCTATGGGTTTTTAACAAAATGCATGAAGTTCTTAATTCTTTACATGGGTATGATTCAAATATTTTTCTACCATTGAATTATGAAGCATGGGCAAGTTTTATAATGTTTTCAATTAAAAATCATGTTTCTAGCTTTATGAATTAAAAATTCCATTGATGAAATGTTCATGAAAGATAAGATTTGTGATGAATGTATGATGATGATGAGATATTAATATGAAAAACATGTTTTCAAACTACCCATGTTTATAATTATGTTTTCTCTTTGAATTGAGTATTTCCAAGCATGATAAAGCTATGGACAATGGCCACATGTTCAAAGTATGATTTATGATTTCCCAAATTAAGCTTACCACATGGTTTTGGAGCGAAGACTCCCAATTATCTTTTAGCTTGTGCTATGGTTTGAGTTGAAGCTTCTCATATGCATGATTTCATATTTGAGATGTATTTGATGATTGAGCTTCGTCAATAGATGATGTTGAGCTTCGTTGAAAAATAATGTAGAGCATATGCATGTTTTTAGGAGTAGTGTCTAGCACTGAGTAGGCTAAGGGTCGATCACCCTATGCCTCAAAACTACACGCTAATGTAGGTTTATACTTATATTTTACTTCGAGACCTCCCTTGTGAGCTATCCCCTGCCCTATTGGGCCATGGGCTTGATATCAATATCATGGTATCATCCCTAGCCCTGGCAAGGCTGTGGACGACTCTACAGATTTCAGCTTTGAGTCAATCGATTAAGTTATGTGATATGTTATGTTATGATGAGATCATGATTTCAGAAAGAATGCATGCAAGCCCTACTTTCAAATTCTTAATTCCTATGTTTTACATTGTGAATTTCTTTAAATGATTTTACTTATTTAAAAGGTTTTACTTACCTTGCATGCGCGGTACATTCCACATACTGACTACATACTCTATGTTGTATCATTTCATGATATAGGACTCGGCTCTCTGGTTCAGCCCCGTTCATAGTTAGCCTTCTGAGATAGCATCGTATATTGTTGGTGAGTCCTCATCCTTTGAGGAATAGACTTATTCAGATTCTCTCTATGTATTTTCAGCTTAAGTTTGGTTGAGTTACTTGGGGTCTTGTCCCATCAACTCATCATGTTTAGAGCCTTTTAAGACATACGGATATATTCAACTTCAGATTGTGTATTCTGATGTTAAGTTAAATCTATACTTCCTCTATGATCATCTTGTTGATTTATTCCATTTTGTTGATTGAGTTAGATGTATGTTCATGTCATGGGTAGAATTGGTGTCTCGCAAGGCTCTTTGTCCCGTGTTACGATGCGGGTCTACGTTCGGATCGTGACAAATTTGGTATCAAAGCAATAGGTTTGAAGTGTCCTAGGGTTTCCAAAGCCACGTTAAGTAGAGTCTTTTTCATGGGTGTGAAGCACGCCACATTTATGATGAATATGCTGCAAGATGTATTAGGAAATGTTCCCTTCTTTCATGATCTACGCTGTGCGATGAAATGTCTCCCTAACCTTCTAATTCAGGCTATATGCGATTGCAGAATCATGGATCCCTGAAGAATGAATGTTAAAAGGAATGGGAATCGAGAAGGTCGTGAGGATGGCAACGATAATGGGCACCAGCAAGCCCCACCAGTTCAGGCGCACCAGGCACTGGAGCCGATTGCGCATGCTGAGTTTCGGGTAGATATTCAGATGCTTGTGCCTGCCTTGACCACTCAGGTCAACCATTAGGAGATTGTGCATGTTCTGCAAAAAGGTAATGTAGCAGCAGCACGAGTCAGAGACTTCTTGAGAATGAACCCGCCAGAGTTCCTCAGGTCAAAAATAGATGAGGACTCGCATGAGTTCATACATGAGATTAGGAAGATCACTCAGGTCATGGGGGTGAATGGAGTTGAGTGCACGGAGTTTGCCTCGTTCCAGTTGAAGGGGGTAGAACACATCTGGTTTCGCCAATGGAAAGATAGCAGGACCACCAAAGCAGGCCCTGTCGCTTGGGAAGAGTTCCATGTTGTATTCTTAGATCAGTTCTTCCCTCGTGAGATGAGGGAGGTGAAGGCAGCTGAGTTCATAAGTCTGAAGCAAGGGAGGATGACAGTGCAGGACTATGTCCTTGAGTTCACCCGCCTATCAAAGTACGCCCCAAAGTTAGTAGCCGATCAGAGGGCGCGGGTGAGCAGGTTCATTCATGGAGTAGCGGGCTATTTGGAAAAGGATTATAGAACAACTACGCTCCATCACGATATGGACTTCCCTCAGATAGTTTTGCACGCCCAACAGATGGAGGTAGCACATATGAGAGAGAGGGAGGCCAAGAGGGCCAAGACTGATAGTTACAGATTCTCACAACTAAGATCAGGTGGTAGGCACCAATAGCAGACTCACTAGAGGCCAGCAGCCCCAGCATCTTCAACATTGAGTGTGCCATCTAGACTGAGGCACGATCATAGGGGGCGATCATCAAGCTCAAGGGTCAGAGCAGCAGACCCGCAGATTCTAGCATCCCAGCTTGTCGCAGATATGGTCCGAGGCACACGGTCTAGTGCTTGGCAGGTTCAGGTGCTTGTTTTGGGTCTGGGAAACCCGGACACATGCTTAGAGATTTCCCAGCAGTGAGACAAGATTAGGACAGGGGCCGAGGCCCAGCTTTTAGTTCAGTAGCCCTTCCTGCATGCTCAACACATCAGGGAGCATCTACTAGCATAGGTGGCGATCAATGCCAGAACAGATTCTATGCCTTTTCATCCCGCCAGGAGCAACAGGTCTCCCCCGATGTAGTTACTAGTATGTTACGATTTTTCCATATTGATGTTTATGCTTTTCTAGATTCGGAGGCTACCTTGTCTTTTGTGACTCCTTATGTGGATAATAGCTTCGGAGTCAGTCCCAAAATCTTGTCAGAACGCTTGTCAATCTCTACTCCAGTAGGTGATTTAGTATAGCTAGACGGGTATATAAAGGTTGCTCGGTCTCAGTCCATTAGAAAGACACCTCAACAGAGTTGATAAAGTTAGCCATGACCGATTTTGATGTTATCCTCGGCATGGATTGGCTATTTGCATGTTATGATTTAGTTAATTGTAGAACCCAGACAGTAGAGTTCATATTTTCGGGTAAGCCAGTCTTAGAATGGAAGGGTAGTTCAGTTGTGCCTGTAGGTCGTTTCATTTCCTACCTTAAGGCCAAAAAGATGATCTCTAAAGGTGGTGTACACCACCTGGTTAGGGTTAAGGATGTGATGTCCGAGACCCCGGCTATCTAGTGTGTCCCAGTAGTATGTGAGTATCCAGAAGTATTTCCTGATAATTTGCCGGGAATCCCTCCCGAGTGGTAGATTGATTTTGGTATTGAACTTCTTCCCGACATGCAGCCTATATCTATTCCTCCTTATATAATGGCTCCGCTGAGCTAAAGGAGTTGAAAGAGCAGTTGAAGGACCTGTTAGATAAGGGTTTCATTAGACCGAGCAAGTCTCCATGGGGTGCACCAGTTCTTTTTGTCCCAAAGAAAGATGGTTCTCTTTGAATGTGTATTGATTATCAAAAATTAAACAAAGTCACTTTCAAGAATAGGTATTCTCTACCTAGGATTGATGATTTATTCGACCAGCTTCAGGGTGCCAAGTGTTTCTCAAAAATAAATCTCAGATTCGAGTATCATCATCTTAGAGTTCGGGAAATTGACATCCCGAAGATAGCCTTCAGGACACGGTATGGTCATTATGACTTTGTAGTTATATCTTTTGGACTAAGGAATGCTCCTGCACCTTTTATGGACTTGATGAACATGGTGTTTAAGCCATATCTGGACATGTTCGTGATTGTGTTCATTGATGACATCTTGATATACTCTCGGAGCGAGGTGGAGCATGTTGCTCATTTGAGAGTAGTGTTGCAGACTCTCAAGGATTGCCAATTATATGCCAAATTTAGCATGTGTGAGTTTTGGTTAAACTCAGTGGCATTTTTGGGCCATGTGGTATGAAGCGAAGGCATAACGGTGGACTCTCAAAAAATAGAAGCGGTGAAGAATTGGCCTAGACCGGTGAATTCGTAGGATATTCGAAGTTTCTTGGGTTTAGCCGGTTACTATTGGAGATTTGTTGAAGTTTTCTCATCTATTGTGGAACCCTTGACCAAATTGATCCAGAATAAGGTGAAGTTCCAATGGTCGAAGGATTGTGAGAAGAGCTTCCAAGAGTTGAAGACCCTCCTTACTTCAGCACCGGTGTTAACTCTACCAAAGGCAACTGATGCGTTTGTGGTGTATAGTGATGCTTCAAGGATCGGACTTGGGTGTGTGTTGATGCAGTACAAGAAGGTTATAGCATATGTCTCTAGACAGCTAAAGGTTCATGAGAAGAATTACCCGACCCATGATCTTGAATAGGCAGCAGTGGTATTCACCTTGAAGATTTGGAAACATTATATGTACGGGGTTCATGTGGATGTGCTTACAGACCATGAGAGTTTACAATATGTGTTCACGCAAAAGGATCTCAATCTTCGGCAAAGGAGGTAGTTAGAGATACTCAAAGACTACGATATGAGTGTGCTTTACCATCCGGGTAAGGCCAATGTAGTAGTGGACGCACTTAGTAGACTCTCTATGAGGAGTGTGTCTCATGTGGATGAGAGGAAAAAAGAGCTGGTGAAGGATGTGCATCGACTCGCAAGGTTGGGAGTTAGGTTGGTTGACTCGACTGATGGAAGTGTTGTTGTTCAGAACGGATCAGAATCATCCTTGGTGACTGATGTAAAAGATAGAAAAGATGAGGACCAAATTTTAGTAAAGTTAAAGAAAGTCGTTCAGAATCAGAAGGTAGAGGTCTTCTCCAAAAGGGGAGATGGTGTGCTTCGGTACCAGGGTCGCCTATGTGTTTGAAATTTTGATGATTTAAGGAGCCGGATGTTGCACGAGGCTCATAAATCCAAGTATTCTATCCATACAGGTGCCACTGAAATGTATCATGACTTATGAGAAGTCTATTGTTGGAATGGCATGATGAAGGATATCGCAGAATTCGTAGCAAAGTGTTCGAACTGTCAGCAAGTAAAGGTCGAGCATTAGAGACCAAGAGGCGTGCTTCAGGATATCAGTATTCCAACTTGGAAGTGGGAAGAGATCAACATGGAGTTCATCATAGGTTTTCCTCGCACTCGTATGACTCTATTTGGGTTGTGGTAGACAGGTTGACCAAGGCTGCTCATTTTCTACCGGTCAAAACCTCGGATTCAACAGAGGATTATGCCAAACTATATATCTAGGAGCTAGTTCGATTGCATGGAGTGCCCTTATCCATCATTTCAGATAGGGGTACCCAATTTACCTCTTAGTTTTGGAGGTCATTTCAAAAAAGACTTGGTACTCAGGTTAAGCTTAACACAGTGTTTCACCCGCAAACGGACGGTCAAGCAGAGCGGAAAATTCAGACTCTCGAGGACATGTTGAGAGCACATGCGATTGACTTCAAAGGCAGTTGGGATAAGCATTTGAATCTTATCGAGTTTGCATACAATAACATCTATCATTCCAGTATCCAAAATGGCACCTTTCGAGGTTCTCTATGGGCAGAGGTGTAGGTCGCCCATTATATGGTTTGAGGTTGGCGAAGCGGAAATGATACGACTAGATTCGGTTCATGGGGCTATGGAGAACGTTCAGTTGATAAGGGATAGGTTGAAAACCACTCCTGGTCGCGAAAAGTCCTATGTCGACGTGAGAAGGAAATAATTAGAATTTGAAGTCGATGATTGAGTATTTCTAAAGGTGTCTCCCGTGAAGGGAGTGATGAGGTTCGGAAAGAAGGGGAAGCTTAGTCCCCGCTATGTCAGCCCGTACCTGATAGTGAGACGTGTTGGCAAGGTGTCTTATGAGTTAGAGTTGCCCTCAAAATTAGCTTTCATGCATCCTGTCCCATCAACTCGTCATTTATAGAGGCTTTTCAGGCATACGTATGTATTTAGCTTTAGATTGTGTATTCAACTTTAAATAGCTGTCCATACACTAATAAGGGATGTATGGATTCTCGAGAAGAGAGGAGACGTGGTGGTCCCCCCCCCCCGGACCGCCCGGATCCCACGAGTGAATGGAAAGTTGGATCTACATTGGATCTCACCCAAATCGCCCTGAGGAATTTCTACCAGCAGACTTCCCTGTACTCAAAGTGAATTGTCTAAGTGCTCTCTTTTGTCTCATTGTTTATCTCGTAATCATTCGATTCCACCCCGCTATGATCATCTTTTTAATTTATTCCATTTTGTTGATTGAGTTTGATGTATGTTCATGCCATGGGTTAACTTGGAGTCTCTTGTGGCTCCTTGTCCCATGTTACGATCCAGGTCTATGTTCAGGTCATGACATAGTTCTTGTCATGAACATTGACCTGCTAGGAGGCGTAAGCTATGACTTTGCCATGTTGTATCATAATACAACTGAGGCCCACTCTGGAGGCATCAGAATAAACCACAAATCCATCTGTACCTTCTGGTATGTTTAATACTGCAGCACTAGCAAGTCGCGTATTCAACTCCTAAAAACTCTTCTCACATTTGTTGCACCATGGAAACTTCACCTTATTTGGAGTCAATTTGGTCAAAAGGGAGGCAATGGAAGAAAATCCTTCAACAAACTGTCTATAATAGCTGGCTAGACCCAAGAAACTCCTAATGTCTTTCGAAGAGGTGGGTATTGGTCTGTCCTTAACTGTTTCTATCTTCTAAGGATCCACCTGAATACCCTCTCTGGAGACCACGTGACCAAGGAAAGCAATTGATTTTACCAGAATTCACTCTTGCTGAATTTGGCAAATAACTGACGGTCCCTGAGGGTCTCTAAAGCTATTCTCACATAGCCTGCATGCTCCTTCTCTGTTATGGAGTAAACCAAAATGTCATTTATTAAGATAATGACGAACATGTCTAGGTACGGCTTGAATACCCTGTTCAAAAAATCCATAGAGGCTACAGGAGCATTGGTTAGTCCAAACGACATGACTATAAATTCATAGTGACTATGTCGAGTTCTGAAGGCTATTTTCTGAATGTCGCATTCTCTTAACCTAAGCTGGTGGTATCTTGATATGAGATCTGTCTTGGAGAATCAACTATCCCCCCGAAGTTGATCGAACAAGTCATTAATCCTGGGTAAAGGATATCTATTCTTGACTGCGACTTTGTTCTGCTGACGGTAGTCGATGCACATTCTGAGTGGACCATCTTTCGTTCACACGAATAGGACTGGGGCACCCCATGGAGAGATGTTGGGCCTGATGAAGCCCTTATCTAGAAGGTCTTTCATCTTTTCCTTCAACTCCTTAATTTTAGATGGAGCCATTCTTTAAGGAGGAATAGAGATGGGCTGAGTATCCGGAAGAAGATCTATTCCGAAGTCAATTTCCCATTTGGGAGGGATTCCAGGAAGATCTTTGGGGAACACATCAGGAAACTCATTCGCTAGAGAAACTGAGTGAAGTGTCGGGGTCTCAAAATTAGAATCTTTGACTCTAACAATGTTTAAGATGTACCCTCTGGCAATAATTTTCCTAGCCTTAAGGTACAAACTGAAATGACCCTTAGGCGCTGAAGTACTACCTTTCCACTCTAAGAGTGGTTCATTTGGAAATTGAAACTTGACAACCCTGATTCTGCAGTCGACTGAAGCATAACAACAATTCAACCAGTCCATGCAAAGTATAAGGTTGAATGCTCCATGTCTAGCTCTACTAGATCAATGGAAGTGACTTTGCTCAACACTGAGATAGGACAATTTCTGTATACCTGACTGGGTCTAATAGACTCACCAACGGGGATAGAGACGGAAAATGATTTAGAGGGAGTTTTTGGTCTAATCTCAAGCAAGACTGCAATATAAGGAGTCACAAAGGAATGTGTGGCTCCTAAATCTAGTAAAGCGTATACATCAATGTGGAAAAGGTGCACAGTAAACATACCAGGCGAGTTCTCCTCATCCTTCTTGGAAGATAGAGCGTAGAAATAATTCTAGCAATGACCGTGACCACCACATGTACCTAAAGCAGTGCCCTGTTGAGCTGGGCGACCTACCGAGACTGCTGATATAGAATACTAGGCCTTTCTCCATCCCGCTGACGGGCATTCTCTCAACCTGTGACCCAGCTAGCCTCAACCAAAACAACCCTCTTTGCCCAGACATCATTCCACAGGGTGATTCTTACCACACTAAGGACACGTTGGAAAAGTGCGACTGCTGGAGATATGGCTCTAGGACTGGGAGAGTGATGTTCCACCACTCCTATCTTTACGGGGCTTGGAGGAAGGAGCGCTAGTAGAGGAAGGTGCTGGAGGGGCGATTACCACCGCCTGATCTCTTCTGGGAGTACTCGAACTGACCGGTCCTAGCCCATTTACTTCCCCTTTCTATGTCTTTCAACTTTTCTACCTCTATCTATTTGGCATGAATGATGAGACTAGATTGGTCCATATCCTTGATAAGTGTAGGGATCCTGCATTCTTTAAGTACCAAATTTGAGACTCCATTAACAAACTTGAGCATACGAGCCCTCGGTTCAGCAACCATTTATGGAGCATATCTCTACAACTGAGTGAATTTCAATGCATACTCCACTACTGTCATGTTGTTCTTTCTCAAGTTCATGAATTCAACAACTTTGGCTTCCCTCATTTCCCAAGGAAAGAACCTGTCCAGAAAGGTTGTAGTGAACTTGTCCCATTCTACCGGTCCTGCTCAATTCTATCTTCCCTGCTTCCACTGCTTTTACCAAATCTGGGCCACCCCTTTTAGCTGGTAGGCATCTAGATCAACACTCTCTATAGCGGTGACACCCATAATTTTGGTGATTTTCTGAATCTCATCCACGAACTCTTATTGGTCCTCTTCTAACTTAGACCTATGAAAAGCTGGGGGTTTCATCTGTGTGAAGTCCTTGACCTTGGCCACAACTGCAGACCCATTTGTATTGATTGGCACCACAACCTGTTGGTTGACCTAATTAGTCATCTTATGTGCTAGCATCTGAATGGCGGCTTGAAATTCTGCGTGGGACACCTGGTTGTCCTAAGGAGTAGCGAGAGCTGGTGGGGCTGGCCGGTTAGCATTGCCGGTACTCCTTCCATTTTCTCTTCTAGGAGGTATTGTTCTTTGAGAGGGTAGATCATGATTTAGGAGGTTGTCATAGAATCTAAAACTCTATGCACGATAAGATTTATGAACAAAGGGAATTTTCCTAGAAACGCCTCGTAGCCCCCTCCTCATAAGTGTGGTGCACTTCAGACCTATGAAAAGGATTCTACTCAATATGGCTTTGAAATATCCTAGGACACTCTAAATCTAAGGCTTAGATCCAAAATTTGTCACAACCCAAGTCTACACCCTCGAAACGACACGGACTTAGGGCCACAAGTGCCCCCAAGCTAACCCATGGCATATCATACTATTGAAATTATGAATAATGAATGAAATCTATAAGCGGAAGCTTTGAAAATATAACTAACTAAAAAACTTTAAGTACCAAAACATCTGATAAGATACTGAACTACTAACTCTGTTTCAAAGCCAACTAAGAAACTAATGAGTTGCTAGGACAAGTCCCCAACTAATTTTAAACTCTGAAAATAAAGTAACAAATAGGACAACTGGAAATGGAACCCGGCCCTCGGCAAATGAGGACTCACCATAGAGATCTGCTGAATGTCGCTGGAGAAGGAATACTAATAGTGCTGACAGAGAACCCGCGCCTGTATCATAAGATGACATAGAATAAAGATTATGTATTAGTACTTTAAATGTACTGAGTAAATGATATATGAAATAAGTGTAAAATACTGGTTGTAAACTATTCTAATAGAGCATGCAATGACCATACTAAATTACAAATACTAAAAATATATGAAAAGATAATAACACTGTAAGTACTAATAATTAACTGAAGGTCATAAACCTGTCTGAGTTATAGAGTATTGAACTGAACTGGAGACTGAGACTACGTTGGACTGATTCGTATCGTACTAATTGTGGGAGAAACTATAACCGACATATAACTACGTGAGCTATACATGGAGTCCAATGTATACCCCCTATTGGAGAAGGCCAACTATACCTTGCCAGGGTATAGTAGCTGAGCTGGGTGATCACTGTTTGTTGCCCATTCGGGCTAATAACCTATGGTGGCAGTGTAGTTGTAGGAACTTGGGTGCACTGAACCCTGGCTCCGATAGGTGCTAAGTTCTACTCCGATTGGAAATTCTAATTATGTCTAACTTGGCTGATAGCTCAAAACTAGTATCCTAAGACTTAAGTTAGGACTACCTTTCTAGAAGTGTCCTGAGAGTCTAAGGACCTAAAAGTAACTATATTCCAAGACTCGTCAGAGATGCTTTATCTGAAAGTGTCGTAACGATCTTAGGAAAATCTGACAAACTGATAACTGGTGCTACTGATGTTACTGAGTTCCTCAAGACTAAAAGTAGTGAAAATGATCATCTGACATTTATGTAGAACACTGAGTGTATTGAGTGTTGATTGAGACTCTGAGACTGGGTAAGTCAAGGACTAACTTGTAATCATGCATCTATACTAACATTGTAATTTAAAAGGAATTATTCTGGCCAACAACATTCATGTCTAAATTTTCAATTAGGTAAGTCGCATTCAAATCACACCTGAAGTTTAGGGCTAAAATACATACTGTATGAAATGTGATATCAAGAATGAATTACAACTAATAATAATCTAGGAAAAACTCAAGAATTATCACAACAAAGGAATTCATAAGCTATCTGAAGGAAAACTCTAGTTTTGAAATTATACAGGGCTAGAAATAAAGAGATTTTTGTAAAGAGTTTGGGACACAAGGGTAAAAGAAATTCCCTTATTGAAACTCCACATACCTGAAGAAGGAAGTTCCTGAGAAAACTCTTGAAATTTTGAGAAGAAAATTGAAACCCTTGTCTCTGCTTTGAATTTCTGATTGAGCCTTCTACGGATTGATTTGAGATAGGGGAGTGGAAAATGAGGGAGAAATATCGATCAACTCCCCTTAACCCCTACCAAATTCCCAAAAATGATGTAGTTTAGACATTAAAATAGAGGAAAGTTACAAAATTTCCCCTGAGTAACCGCTTCAAAATCATCCCGTCCAGGTCCAACGGGTCACACAACGAATCATTAGTTGATACCACGACCCATTGGGACCAGTTGTTGGTACTGGGTCTAAAATATCTCTCTTTTGGACCCTCACAATGGATGACACAATGATTCGTTGGTTGAACCAATTGATTACTTTCACAACTCGTTCTAGCCACTAGACTTCCTGGAGGGTTTTTGGACTTGACCCATGGATGGAAGAAATGACTCATTGAGTGGAACAACGGGTCGTTGTTGCCACTCATTGCCAGTGGAAGGGATTTTTTGGAAAATATTTCTGAGATCCAGCTAACGACTCACACAACGAGTCATTACACCAGACAATGACTCATTGTCTGGCTCCTTGATTTGTGAAAGACAACTAGCAAGACTGATAATGACTCAGGCAACGAGTCGTTATTGCTGACAACGACTCATTGTATGGGTAGTCCTAAGATAAATTTCTGGTTTTTTTGCCTGCTAAATCTAGGTCTTGGTCTACAAAACTTTTGGGGTGGTAAATCTGTAACACATAAGTGACCCTGGTATCGAAGCACACTATCTGTCACGCCCCGCCTTGGGGGGTATGACTGGCACCTGGTGCCCTAGTAGGACCTGGACTGCTAACTGGTGAGCCTAAGCACATCTGGTGCCTGGCT